>SJYT01016100.1:278752-685806 GCA_006410635.1 Cephalophus harveyi | reverse complement strand
CCAGATGCCATGATCTTCGTTTTCTGAATGTTGAGCTTTAAGCCAGCTTTTTCACTCTCCTCTTTCACTTTCATCAAGAAGCTTTTGAGTTCCTCTTCACTTTCTGCCATAAGGGTGGTGTCATCTGCATATCTGAGGTTATTGATATTTCTCCCAGCAATCTTGATTCCAGCTTGTGCTTCTTCCAGCCCAGCGTTTCTCATGATGTACTCTGCATATAAGTAAGCAGGGTAACAATATACAGCCTTGAAGTACTCCTTTTCCTATTTGGAACCAGTCTGTTGTTCCATGTCCAGTTCTAACTGTTGCTTCCTGACCTGCATACAGATTTCTCAAGAGGCAGGTTAGGTGGTCTGGTATTCCCATCTCTTTCAGAATTTTCCACAGTTTCTTGTGATCCACACAGTCAAAGGCTTTGGCATAGTCAACAAAGCAGAAATAGATGTTAGGAAATAATTAAACTGTGATTCCTCCAATGGAAAAACTTTACAGCAAGGAGTTAACAAGGGAAGATAAAGAGTGTACAGCAGCTTCCTATCACTGCAACCACTTTCTGTCTACCCTACTTGAAGTTCAGATATAATTAAAAATGTGATTGCCCCATGCATACCTGGACTGAGTCTGAATGAAACAGAAAACTCATAAACACAGGTTGAGCCACCTCTAAAAATGTAGAGCCTGACCATTTTTTTAAACTAGAAAATTTTGCAGATGCTACAAAACTGACTAAATTGTACTCCCAAATACTCTACTTCTATGCAATCTCTAAACTGCCTGAAATTTTTTTCCTTCTCTGGCCCATCCTGGGGGTCCTTTACTCTCTTTATGTAACATAAACCATGCACCCTCCTGGTTTTCAACCCTGCCAGCTTGTTCTTTTTAACAGAGATCAAGAATACAAAGCACTTTTCCTTACATTTTATTTCATCTTCATTTTATTTGTATAGTTGAACAAGAAATAAAAAATGATTGGTGTTTAGGATTTTAAGTGGAGAAGCATCTGAAGTAGGACAGGATTCAGGGGTTCAGAGGGTCTTGAATCTTTGACCCAGCCATCAATCTGTCTAGCTAAAACTATCTGCTCTTCTACCCAGATTATTCCTCAACTATTTCTTTGCTCGTAGCATTCCGACTAGAATCTAAACTCTATGAAGAGAGATTTTGCACTGTTTATTCTCAGCTACTAGAACAGTACTTCATACATAGTAGATGTTCAATAATAACATGCCAAATAAGTAAATGAATAATTTTAGGATGTCATCAGAAGGAAATTTTATCCCTAAGAAAAATCACTGCCATGGTAATACCTCATAACCATGGATTTCTTTGTGGGCCTTGAAATTTTGCTTTGCATTCTTGTCTTGCATGGGAGTTTTTATTCCATTCAACTTTTTCTGCTGGACTTGGGTTTACCATAGCCTGACCCACTTGGATAGGCACAGACCATGTAACAGGGTCAGCGATGTTGCCCATTTACAGACAAAGCATCTTAAAGGCTCCTCCCACAAGAAGCACAGGCATCCCCTCTATTCTGACTCAGGTGCTTCTCTTTCCTATGGGAGGCACAGGCAGGGCTCCATTTCTAGCTGCAGCCCAGGTAATATGGCATAATGAGTTTAGCTCCAGTTTTTCAGCTGGAAATGAGGTCCAGTTCTCAGGTCTGCTCACCTGAGAAAGATAAAGTTGTGTTCTCTTTTCCTCCTCTTGTTTTTAAGCTTGTATATGTACTTTGTAATTTCTTAAAACATTTTTTCAACTATTTCCTAGACCTGTGTAATAAAGAGAATTATGCAATACATCATCTTGATTGAAAGTCAGCATAATTTTTGAAAGCTCAAAAAATTGGGTAAGTAGTAGGTTTTCCTTTCTCTTGGAATTTCCTTAATGAAATATCTTATTTCATTAAGGTTTTATACCTTATTGAATATGAAAAAGGCCATATCTTTAGTTCCTTAGCTCCTTTCTCAGAGCTAGATTTTTTTTTCAGAAAATTTTAATTAGTGGATTGTTTCAATGGTGAAATATCTTTGCATTCTTGTAATTGACTGTATTGATCCCTTATTTATATGACAAGTATTCATGTAACACCATGTGCCAGTGCTTTACAGAGGTTAACTCACCTAATGATTTCGGTAGATTGTTTTCAAAGACAGTTGCAACAATTCCTCCCACCCCTGTAGGTACACCCCTTTACAATGTGATATTATCATCCTTCTTATTAAGAGGTAGCTTCTTTCTCTGTCCCTTGAAACTGGGACACTTTGTGACTTACTTTGACCAACAAAATGCAGCAGGACATTGTGTGACTTCTAAATCTAGACTTGCAGAGGTTTTACAGTTTCTGTTTTCACCCTCTTGCTGCCCTCTTAAAAATGAGAAAGCACTTGGAGAGAAAGATACAGCCAACAGCCAGCACCAACTGTCAGACAAGTGAGGGAGAAGACTCTGGGCCACCCAGCCTCCCCAGCGAGCCACCGGAAGGCTGCAGCCACCTGAATGACCACAGCTAGGCTAGCAAGGGAACCACCTGGTTGACGCTTGCACAAACTGCCAGTCCACAGAATTATTAGCTTGTTAGTGATTGTTAATATAAAATTCTAAGATTGGAGAGTCATCTAAGAACATTTACATGGCCCTAACACTAGACACTCTCTTGAATCCTGGCCTGATTCTTTTGGAGCATCAGTTCAGTTCAGTTCAGTCGCTCAGTCATGTCCGACTCTTTGCGACCCCATGAATCGCAGCACACAAGGCCTCCCTGTCCATCACCAATTCCCGGAGTTCACTCAGACTCACGTCCATCGAGTCAGTGATGCCATCCAGCCATCTCATCCTCTGTCGTCCCCTTCTCCTCCTGCCCCCAATCCCTCCCAGCATCAGGGTCTTTTCCAATGAGTCAACTCTTCGCATGAGGTGGCCAAAGTACTGGAGTTTCAACTTCAGCATCACTCCTTCCAGAGAACACCGAGGACTGATCTCCTTTAGGATGGACTGGTTGGATCCCCTTGCAGTCCAGGGGACTCTCAAGAGTCTTCTCCAACACTACAGTTCAAAAGCATCAATTCTTCAGCACTCAGCTTTCTTTACAGTCCAACTCTCACATCCATATATGACCACTGGAAAAACCATAGCCTTGACTAGACAGACCTTTGTTGGCAAAGTAATGTCTCTGCTTTTCAATATGCTATCTAGGTTGGTCATAACTTTTCTTCCAAGGAGTAAGTGTCTTTTAATTTCATGGCTGCAGTCACCATCTGCAGTGATTTTGGAGCCCAAGAAAATAAAGTCTGACACTGTTTCCCCATCTATTTCCCATGAAGTGATGGGACCAGATACCATGATCTTTGTTTTCTGAATCTTGAGCTTTAAGCCAACTTTTCCACTCTCCTCCTTCACTTTCATTTTTAGTTCCTCTTCACTTTCTGCCATAAGGGTGGTGTCATCTGCATATCTGAGGTTATTGATATTTCTCCCAACAATCTTGATTCCAGCTTGTGCTTCTTCCAGCCCAGCATTTTTCATGATGTACTCTGCATAGAAATTAAATAAGCAGGGTGATAATATACAGCCTTGACGTACTCCTTTTCCTATTTGGAACCAGTCTCAGCTTTTTCTAATACCTAACTTTTGTTTGCCTCACTCCCTGCCTGTTTGTGTCTTTTTGAGGCATATCTTTCAAACTCTGTGTTTGACTCTTATTCACCATAAGTGAAAGTGAAAGTAAGTAAAGTCGCTCAGTCATGTCTGACTCTTTGCGACCCCATGGACTGTAGCCTACCAGGCTCCTCTCTCCATGGGATTCTCCAGGCAAGAGTACTGGAGTGGGTTGCCATTGCCTTCTCCAGGGAATCTTCCCGACCCAGGGATCAAACCCAGATCTCCTGCATTCCAGGCAGACACTTTAACCTCTGAGCCACCAGGGAAGCTGAAAACAAACCCAAGAAGTACTACTGTCATTTTCACTGCAGATCTATTTGCCTGATGTCAAATAAATTCAATGTAATATACACAAAAAAAACAACCCTCTATGATTGGGGTGGTATGTTGTGAAATATTCTAGAATTAAGTAGAAATAAATAGAATTATTTATTATTATTTAAATACTACTACTACTAAGTCACTTCAGTCATGTCCGACTCTGTGTGACCCCATAGACGGCAGCCCACCAGGCTCCCCCGTCCCTGGGATTCTCAAGGCAAGAACACTGAAGTGGGTTGCCATTTCCTTCTCCAATGCATGAAAGTGAAAAGTGAAAATGAAGTCACTCAGTCGTGTCCGACTCTTAGCCACCCCATGGACTGCAGCCTACCAGGCTCCTCTGCCTGTGGAATTTTCCAGGCAAGAGTACTAGAGTGGGGTGCCATTGCCATTTAAATACTACTGCATTCCGTATGTCAATTTTTTTAATTTAAGGACTATATTGCTACATGAAAAGGACCCAGAGTTTTCTTTGTTGTGGCACATTATTGTTCAGTTTGATACTACAGTTTACTAGACTCAGAAAACCAGCGAGGTAATTTCCAACTTCTATGCTATGAAATAGTTTAAATAGCATAGAATTAACTATTCATTAATGATTTAATTGAACTTGCCCCCAGAATTATCTTTGCTGGTGGCTGCATTCACCACAGATATTTTACTGATTTTTCAACTTATTTTCAGTTTATTCTTTGCCTTTTAGGCTATTCACTTAACAGGGACATTTTCCATTTTTAAGCCTGTTAAAATACAGCAAATATTGATTTTTTTTCATTGATACAGAGAGTTAACAAAGAAAAGCTAAAGCTATGACAATTCTCTTGTTATCTATTGCCTTAATGCTGACTAAAAGAATTTAAGCAACAGTAATATTCAAATGGGGCTTCCCTGGTGGCTTAAACGGTAAAGAATTTGCCTGCAATGCAGGTGACCCGGGTAATATTCAAATAACTTCATAGCTACTAAGATAGAACTAATCAAGGTCTATGCTATACCATTTTATTTTTTTAATTTAAATTTATTTATTTTAATTTGAGGCTAATTACTTTACAATATTGTATTGGTTTTGCCATACATCAACATGAATCCGCCACGGGTGTACACGTGTTCCCCATCCTGAACCCCGCTCCCACCTCCCTCCCCATACCATCCCTCTGGGTCATACCAGTGCACCAGCCCCAAGCATCCTGTATCCTGCATCAAACCTGGACTGGCTATTCGTTTCTTACATGATATTACACATATTTCAATGCCATTCTCCAATCTACCAGAAGGTGGAGCTCCAATATTAAATCACATAATCTTTGATAATGTACTTTTTTTGTTCCTTGCAATAATCTCAATTTGCATGTTATTAAAAAAAACTATATCCTAAATCAAAACTGAAAGCAAGATGACATTTTATAATAATTTTGGAAGTGTACTATATAAGTAGAGATTAAAATGTAGTTTTTAGAAAAATAAATACCTACAAAAGAGTCACCTACATGTATAAAAGGAAAACAAATCACTATTCATTACATTTATATACTTGAAACAATTTAAGTATCTAGAAACAGGAAAGTTAAATAAATTACAATACATTCATAGTAAAATACTCAAGGAAAAAAGTAAAACACAAAACTAATTTTACCTGATTTTTATAAATATTATACACATGTACAGAATAAGAACCTGGAAAGATACCTGGATGGTGAAACCACAGGTGGTTTTCATCATTTTTTTGGCACTTTTTTTATGTCCCAATTCTCTATAAGGGCACTAATTGGCTTTCATAATTTAAAAAATTATTTAGAAAGTTATTGGTATTCTTGTTAGAGTGGTATTTCATTAGTAATAAATAAATAAATATCAGATTAATTAATGATATAGACAATGACCTTCTTACTTAAATTCCTTGAATGTGTTTTTTCCTGGCACTGTAAAAATTCAAGCTTTAACATCTCTCCATTTCCCCCTTAGTTTCACTTATCCAAAATGAGTAAGATCTACAGATCTATTGTACAGCTTTATGACTACAGTTAAGCATACTGTATTGTATACTTGAAATTTGCTAAGGTAGATCCTAAGTGTGCTCACCACACACACACAAAGTAACTACATGAGATGAATGTTAATTAACTTGATTGTGGTGATATTTCATAATGTATACATACATAAAAACATCAAGTTTTACATCCTGAAAGTGAAAATAAAAGTGGAGGTCGCTCAGTCATGTCCAACTCTTTGCAAGCCATGGACTACACAGTCCATGGAATTCTCCAGGCCAGAATACTGGAGTGGATAGCCTTTCCCTTCTTCAGGGGATCTTCCTGAGCCAGGGATTGAACCCAGGTCTCCCGCATTGCAGGTGGATTCTTTACCAGCTGAGCCACAAGGGAAGCCCAAATAAACACAATTTTTACTTGTTGTTTATCCCTCAATAAAGTTAGGAAAAAAATCAAACTTCAAAAGGGAGAGGAAAAAAAAGAGACCGAAAGAAGGAATAGTGCATAAGAAAAGGTATAGACAGGGGAAATAAAGTATCTGTCAATCGATGAATGAATAAAGAAAATGTGATACACACAGAAAGACACACACACACACACACAAAATAGATTATTCAGGCTTAGAAAGGGAAAGTCTGCCATTTGCACAATACATGTGAAATCTGAGGCCATTATTTAAGTACAATAAGTCAGAAAGAGAAAGACAAATACTGTATGATCTCATTTTCATACAGCATCTTTTAAAAAAAATCATAGAAACAAAGAATAGATTGGTGGTTGCCAGTGGTGCAGGAAACATGTGAAGGTGGTCAAAGGTATCCTTTCAGGTAAACTTCCAGTTATAAAATGAGTACGTTTTTAGGACATAATTTACTGGTGACTATAGTTAATAATATTGTTTTATACATTTGAAAGTTGCTAAAAGTTCAACATTCAGAAAATGAAGATCATGGCATCTGGTCCCATCACTTCATGGGAAATAGATGGGGAAACAGTGGAAACAGTGTCACACTTTATTTTGGGGGGCTCCAAAATCATTGCAGATGGTGACTGCAGCCATGAAATTAACAGACACTTACTCCTTGGAAGAAAAGTTATGACCAACCTAGATAGCATATTGAAAAGCAGAGACATTACTTTGCCAACAAAGGTCCATCTAGTCAAGGCTATGGTTTCTCCAGTGGTCACGTATGGATGTGAGAGTTGGACTGTGAAGAAAGCTGAGCGCCAAAGAATTGATGCTTTTGAACTGTGGTGTTGGAGAAGACTCTTGAGAGTCCCTTGGACTGCAAGGAGATCCAACCAGTCCATTCTGAAGGAGATCAGTCCTCGGTGTTCTTTGGAAGGAATGATGCCAAAGCTGAAACTCCAGTACTTTGGCCACCTCATGCGAAGAGTTGACTCATTGGAAAAGACTCTGATGCTGGGAGGGATTGGGGGCAGGAGGAAAAGGGGACGACAGAGGATGAGATGGCTGGATGGCATCACCAACTCGATGGAGGTGAGTTTTGAGTGAACTCCGGGAGCTGGTGATGGACAGGGAGGCCTGGTGTGCTGCGATTCATGGGATCGCAAGGAGTTGGACACGACTGAGTGACTGAACTGAACTGAACTGAACTGAAAAGACTTTACTTATCTGCCTCCTGAGAAATCTGTATGCAGGTCAAGAAGCACAGTTACAAATGGACATGGAACAATGGACTGGTTCAAAATTGGGAAAGGAGTACGTTAAGGTTGTATATTGTCACCCTGCCTATTTATATGCAGAGTACATCATTGGAGAAGGAAATGGCAATCCACTCCAACACTCTTGCCTGGAAAATCCCATAGACGGAGGAGCCTGATAGGCTACAGTCCATGGGGTCCCAAAGAGTCGGACACGACTGAGCAACTTCACTTTCACTTTCACATCATGAGAAATGCCGGGCTGGATGAAGCACAAGCTGGAATTAAAATTGCCAGGAGAAATATCAATAACCTCAGATATGCAGATGACACCACCCTTATGGCAGAAATCAAAGAGGAACTAAAGAGCCTCTTGATGAAAGTGCAAAGGAGTGAAAAAGTCGGCTTAAAACTCAGCATTCAAAATATGAAGATCACGGCATCTTGTCCCTTCACTTCATGGCAAATATATGGAGAAACAATGGAAACGGTGACAAACTATTTTCTTGGGTTCCAAAATCACTGCAGCTGATGACTGCAGCCATGAAATTAAAAGATGCTTGCTCCTTGGAAGAAAAGCTATGACAAATCTAGACAGCATATTAAAAAGCAGAGACATTACTGACAACGATCCATCTAGTCAAAGACATGGTTTTTCCAGTAGTCATGCATGGATGTGAGAACTGGACCATAAAGAAAGCTGAGTGCTGAGGAATGTCAAAGGCTTTGGCATAGTCAATAAAGCAGAAATAGATGTTTTTCTGGAACTCTCTTGCTTTTTCCATAGCACTGTGTAAGTTCAAGGTGTACAGCATAGTGACTTCATATATATATATATACAAAGAAATGTTTGCCACAATAAGCTTAGTTAATGGATTCATCAAGTTATATGGTATGTGTGTGTTTTAAAACCTACTCTCTCAAGAACTTTCAAATATATGATATTGTTAACTCTAGTCATCATGCTGTGCATTATATCCCCAGGACTTTTTCATCATATATTTAAAAGTTCATATCTTTTGACCACCTCCTACCCTTGAAAACAGCTTCTATGAGTATTTTTGTGTGTGTATTTTTGAGTTGCTGCTGCTAAGTCACTTCAGTCGTGTCCAACTCTGTGTGACCCCATAGACGGCAGCCCACCAGGCTCTTCTCTCCTGGGATTCTCCAGGCAAGAACACTGGAGTGGGTTGCCGTGTCCTTCTCCAATGCATGAAAGTGAAGAGTGAAAGTGAAGTCGCTCAGTCCTGTCCAACTCTTAGCAACCCCATGGACTGCAGCCTATCAGGCTCCTCCACCCATGGGATTTTCCAGGCCAGAGTACTGGAGTGGGTTGCCACTGTTTTTGAGTCAGTTTGGCCTAAAAGTTCATTCTTTTTTTTTTGTACCATCTCATGCAAAAACATGAATGAACTTTTGGGCCAACCCAACAGATTTCACATATAAGGCAATGATTTTATAGATATGAGACCCTAAGCAGAAGCAGCAAAAGCAAAAGTAAACAATTGGACTCCACCAAACCAGAAGTTTCTACATAGCAAAAGAAGTTATCAACAAAATGAAAGGCAGATTAGATAATGGGAGGAAATATTTGCAAACCATGTTTCTGATAAGGGACTAACATCCAAAATATGTAAGGAATTTGTATAAGGCAATAGAAAAACACCAAATAATTAAATAAAAATTGGGCAAAGGGCCTGAATAGATATTTTTCCAAAGACATATTCAAATAGCCAACAGGTACATGAAAAGGTGCCAACATCACAACTCTCTGGGAAATGCTAATCAAAACCACAATATGGTATTCTTCTACAAGGTGTCCTGTCCTGCTCTTTCATGAGCCATATGTCCATCCTATCAATAATTTTCATTATTAAGAGGAGCTCATTTTATAAATGTTAAATAAATTACAATACATTCATAGTAAAATACTCAAGGAAAAAAGTAAAACACAAAACTAATTTTACCTGATTTTTATAAATATTATACACATGTACAGAATAAGAACCTGGAAAGATACCTGGATGGTGAAACCACAGGTGGTTTTCATCATTTTTTTGGCACTTTTTTTATGTCCCAATTCTCTATAAGGGCACTAATTGGCTTTCATAATTTAAAAAATTATTTAGAAAGTTATTGGTATTCTTGTTAGAGTGGTATTTCATTAGTAATAAATAAATAAATATCAGATTAATTAATGATATAGACAATGACCTTCTTACTTAAATTCCTTGAATGTGTTTTTTCCTGGCACTGTAAAAATTCAAGCTTTAACATCTCTCCATTTCCCCCTTAGTTTCACTTATCCAAAATGAGTAAGATCTACAGATCTATTGTACAGCTTTATGACTACAGTTAAGCATACTGTATTGTATACTTGAAATTTGCTAAGGTAGATCCTAAGTGTGCTCACCACACACACACAAAGTAACTACATGAGATGAATGTTAATTAACTTGATTGTGGTGATATTTCATAATGTATACATACATAAAAACATCAAGTTTTACATCCTGAAAGTGAAAATAAAAGTGGAGGTCGCTCAGTCATGTCCAACTCTTTGCAAGCCATGGACTACACAGTCCATGGAATTCTCCAGGCCAGAATACTGGAGTGGATAGCCTTTCCCTTCTTCAGGGGATCTTCCTGAGCCAGGGATTGAACCCAGGTCTCCCGCATTGCAGGTGGATTCTTTACCAGCTGAGCCACAAGGGAAGCCCAAATAAACACAATTTTTACTTGTTGTTTATCCCTCAATAAAGTTAGGAAAAAAATCAAACTTCAAAAGGGAGAGGAAAAAAAAGAGACCGAAAGAAGGAATAGTGCATAAGAAAAGGTATAGACAGGGGAAATAAAGTATCTGTCAATCGATGAATGAATAAAGAAAATGTGATACACACAGAAAGACACACACACACACACAAAATAGATTATTCAGGCTTAGAAAGGAAAAGTCTGCCATTTGCACAATACATGTGAAATCTGAGGCCATTATTTAAGTACAATAAGTCAGAAAGAGAAAGACAAATACTGTATGATCTCATTTTCATACAGCATCTTTTAAAAAAAAAATCATAGAAACAAAGAATAGATTGGTGGTTGCCAGTGGTGCAGGAAACATGTGAAGGTGGTCAAAGGTATCCTTTCAGGTAAACTTCCAGTTATAAAATGAGTACGTTTTTAGGACATAATTTACTGGTGACTATAGTTAATAATATTGTTTTATACATTTGAAAGTTGCTAAAAGTTCAACATTCAGAAAATGAAGATCATGGCATCTGGTCCCATCACTTCATGGGAAATAGATGGGGAAACAGTGGAAACAGTGTCACACTTTATTTTGGGGGGCTCCAAAATCATTGCAGATGGTGACTGCAGCCATGAAATTAACAGACACTTACTCCTTGGAAGAAAAGTTATGACCAACCTAGATAGCATATTGAAAAGCAGAGACATTGCTTTGCCAACAAAGGTCCATCTAGTCAAGGCTATGGTTTCTCCAGTGGTCACGTATGGATGTGAGAGTTGGACTGTGAAGAAAGCTGAGCGCCAAAGAATTGATGCTTTTGAACTGTGGTGTTGGAGAAGACTCTTGAGAGTCCCTTGGACTGCAAGGAGATCCAACCAGTCCATTCTGAAGGAGATCAGTCCTCGGTGTTCTTTGGAAGGAATGATGCCAAAGCTGAAACTCCAGTACTTTGGCCACCTCATGCGAAGAGTTGACTCATTGGAAAAGACTCTGATGCTGGGAGGGATTGGGGGCAGGAGGAAAAGGGGACGACAGAGGATGAGATGGCTGGATGGCATCACCAACTCGATGGAGGTGAGTTTTGAGTGAACTCCGGGAGTTGGTGATGGACAGGGAGGCCTGGTGTGCTGCGATTCATGGGATCGCAAGGAGTTGGACACGACTGAGTGACTGAACTGAACTGAACTGAACTGAAAAGACTTTACTTATCTGCCTCCTGAGAAATCTGTATGCAGGTCAAGAAGCACAGTTACAAATGGACATGGAACAATGGACTGGTTCAAAATTGGGAAAGGAGTACGTTAAGGTTGTATATTGTCACCCTGCCTATTTATATGCAGAGTACATCATTGGAGAAGGAAATGGCAATCCACTCCAACACTCTTGCCTGGAAAATCCCATAGACGGAGGAGCCTGATAGGCTACAGTCCATGGGGTCCCAAAGAGTCGGACACGACTGAGCAACTTCACTTTCACTTTCACATCATGAGAAATGCCGGGCTGGATGAAGCACAAGCTGGAATTAAAATTGCCAGGAGAAATATCAATAACCTCAGATATGCAGATGACACCACCCTTATGGCAGAAATCAAAGAGGAACTAAAGAGCCTCTTGATGAAAGTGCAAAGGAGTGAAAAAGTCGGCTTAAAACTCAGCATTCAAAATATGAAGATCACGGCATCTTGTCCCTTCACTTCATGGCAAATATATGGAGAAACAATGGAAACGGTGACAAACTATTTTCTTGGGTTCCAAAATCACTGCAGCTGATGATTGCAGCCATGAAATTAAAAGATGCTTGCTCCTTGGAAGAAAAGCTATGACAAATCTAGACAGCATATTAAAAAGCAGAGACATTACTGACAACGATCCATCTAGTCAAAGACATGGTTTTTCCAGTAGTCATGCATGGATGTGAGAACTGGACCATAAAGAAAGCTGAGTGCTGAGGAATTGATGCTTTTGAACTGTGGTGTTGGAGAAGACTCATGAGAATCCCTTAGACTGCAAGGAGATCAAACCAGTCAATCCTAAAGGTAATCAGTCCTGAATATTCACTGGAAGGACGATGCTGAAGCTGAAGCTCCAATACTTTGGCCACTTGATGCAAAGAACTGACTCATTGGAAAACACCCTGATGCTGGGAAAGATTGAAGGCAGGAGGAGAAGGGGACGACAGAGGATGAGATGGTTGGATGGCATCACCAACTCGATGAACATGAGTTTGAGCAAGTTCCAGGAGTTAGTGATGAACAGGGAAGTCTGGCATGCTGCAGTCCATGGGGTTGTGAAGAGTCAGACACAACTCAACGACTGAACTGAACTGAACTGAAAAGATCTTAAAAGTTCTCAACATACACACACACACACACACACACACACACACACACATACACACACAAAGTAACTGTGAAATAATGGATATAACTATATTGTGGTAATCATTTTGCAACACGTGTATCAAATCATTATGTTGCACACTTTAAATTTAAGCTATGTTCTATGTCAATTCTATCTCAATAAAGCTGGGGAAAAATAAATTTAAAAGAAAAGAAAAGGGACAAACATTCTTTACTCTAACCGGAGGTTCACTAATGGAAAGATTAGTGAACTTCTTTCCTCCTTTAGCACAGTTCACTTGTTCCTGGAATGCGTGAGTGGGTTTATAGGTAGGTACACATAGTTTTAGTGATAAGAGGAGATTCTCCAGGTTCCTAAGGGTAGGGAAAGAGCTCTGTAACCTGGTCTCCCAGTGCAGTAATTGGCTTCAGAGGGGACCCTACAACCTTCAGATGAAGAATCCGTGTAGCCTTTCAGCAGCTGATCAAGCTGGATTGAAAAGATCAAGATGGGGTATTGCTCAGTGGTACAGTATTTGACGTCAGGTCAAGATGACTGAGGATATTTTTATCACTGATACTTTTGTTAAAAGGCATGTCATTATTCACAAGGCTTTGGTCAGAAGTCACTGCACTGATATTTTATCCTTTGTCACTTTGATGCATACACTCTGATTTCTTTTGAGAGCAGGAATATGCAGATGTCCTGGGGATCGCTCTCTGAGCTGGCAGGGGAAAACATAAGGACATCGCAGGTCACACACCAGTTCTCAGAAAAGATGAAAAGCCTGAAAGGATGAGAATGCTCAAGGACAATCTACTCCACATGGCAACTTTTAGTGGGCAGGCAGCCACAGTCATCAACATATTGTTTCCAGTTTATATTCTTAGTCACTTTTTTGGAAGTATAATTGATGTGGAATAAAACTCATCCATTTTAAAAGGTATATTTGATAAGTTTTGACAGATGTATATAGCTGCATAATCACCACCACGCATTATCACTTTATTGAACATGCCCATCATTCCTGAAATTTCCTCCTGACACTTGATAGTCAGCCCCCTTTCCCTGTACTTCACATTTCAGATGGGTACAGTGCCCATATGTCCCAAATAGGAAGTTGTGACTCGTGATTGACAGCTACAAAGACACTCATGGGAATAATATCGGAATAATAACTTAAGACTGCCCCCAAAATGCTGGGACACCCGTTTCCATTCAGATGGAGACTTAGTAATTTCAAGTTTTAGTAAAGTAGAGACAAGGATACAGCAGAAGACAGTGAAAAATTGGACAATATAGAGATAGAAGCAGAGATAAAATATTAATTTAAAAAAGATGGAAGGACTTCCCTGGTGGTCCAGTGGCAAAGACTCCACACTCCCAATGCAGGGGACCTGGGTTTGATCTCTGGTCAGGGAACCAGAGCCTGCATGCCACAACTAAGAGATTTCATGCTGCAACTAAGACCTGGCACAGCCAAAATACTCAAGTAAAAAAAAAAATTTTGTTAAGAGAGATTGGAAAGGGTGGTGATAAGAACAAGAGGAGAGTTGATCAAAACGTAAGTATGTATTTTTAATTATTTCTATACTTTCCAAAATAATCCAAATATTGAAGTGGGTAAGGGAGTAACCACTGAAAATAGAATGAAAAACTCTAGTAGGGGTTAGAAGGGAGAGAAATGGAGGGGGATCCAGCTCATTGAAACAATGGAGAAATGCTGGAACCCCCCTCCATTTCTCCATTGTTCTCATTGAAATCCCAAGCAAGTCTATTTCCCATGCACATCTATCCAGGCTATGCTTTGAAATAGTCCCCATTTACCTCACAGTCCCAAAGCCAGTAGTCCTCATTCTGTTGTGTACATGTCTGTCCCTGGAAAACTCTCAAACACCAGGGTTTTAATCAGCACCCTTGAGAAGGCAGATCTGCCCCCACTGTGTTGACTGCACACTCCAGGGACCTTCAGCAGGTGGAGGGAACTGTCTGAGTGTGAAAGTCTGGACCCTGGGCTCCTGCAGCCTCCAGAGGCAAAGGAGTTCCTTCTTCAGCACCTGCACGACTCAAACTGTGCCTCCTACCTCCCACCTCTCATCCAGAGCAAACAGCGGGTTGCTTCACCTACTCAGCTCTGCCTTCATCGGGGAGGGGGCAACATAAATATATGCCTGCTCAGGCCTTCACTGGTGGTCCAGGAGCTGAGATTCCAAGCTCTCGATGAAGGGGGCCCAGGTTCGATCCCTGGTCAGGGAACTAGATCCTGCATGCGGTAACTATAGATACCACATGCCACACTTAAGACCTGGCATAGCCAAATAAATAAATATTTTAAAATAACAATAAATAAGTAAATATATGCCTGCTCGATTGAAGCAGAAATTAATTTTGCAAGTTGACCAATGCTTGTCCCCTTGCCTGTAAAGGCTTTGCAGGACAGGAGTGTCCCTCGGCAGGCTGAATGACTCCTCACTTCTCTTGATGCTATTCTCCCCACTTTGGCCATCTCGCTTCTCTCACTTTGGGATGCAGTTTCTAGGCTGCACTAGCTCCCAGGTGCAGTGTTTCCCCACCACACTTTCCTTGCCCTACACTTCCCTGTTTTTATTCATCAGCCAGACCCACATCCCATTCCTGGCCCGGTTCTTAAGCTAGAAAATCAGACATCTCATGGATGCTAAGGTGTTCTTGGTTGAAGTAGTAGATTTTCCTACCAGGTAACATGTTTGCATTTGAACAAGTGCTCTTTCGGGGGCCTTTAAGATTCTCTTAAAGCAGTAGTTCTCCACCAGGGTGATTGTCCTGCCGGGGGATATTTAACAAATGTGTGGAGATGTGATTGTTCGCGACTGCAGTTTGGGGAGTTGCTGTTGAATTCAGCAGGTAGAGAACAAGGGTGCTGCTAAACACCCCCACAGTGCACAGAACAGCCTCCACGACAAAGATGGATCAGGCCCTGACCATCCATTGTAAAGAGACGGCGAAACCCTGCCTTGAAGAAATGGCTCCACCAGAGGAGACTCTGTCAGGCAGGCAAAAGGAAGTATTTTGAGGCAGTCCAGGTTTGTGGTATTCTTCATCTCATACTGATCTAGGCCTATTGTGCATGCTAAGTCACTTCAGTCGTGTCTGACTCTTTGCAATCCTATGGATGGTAGCCTGCCAGGCTCCTCTGTCCATGGGGATTCTCCAGGCAAGAATACTTGAGTGGGGATGTGGTCCTAAGATGGCAAAGGAATAGGATGGGGAGAGCACTTTCTTCCCCACAAATTCACTGAAAGATCATTTGAACGCTGAGCAAACACCACAAAACAACTTCTGAATGCTGGCAGAGGACACCAGGTACCCAGAAAGGCAGCCCATTGTCTTCAAAAGGAGATAGGACAAAATATAAGTGATTAAAAGAGAGATAAAAGAGTTAGGGATGGAGACCCGTCCTGGGGAGGGAGTCGTAAAAGAGGAGAGGTTTCCAAACACCAGGAAATCCCCTCACTGGTGGATCTGTGGGGAGTTTTGGAATCTCAGAGGGCAACATAACCAGGAGAAATAAATAAATAAATAAAACCCACAGATTACCCACCTATCTGCAACTCCCAGCCCAGACGTTCGCGTCCGCCACCAGCAAGCAGGGGCTGAACAGGGAGGCACGGGCTGCATTGCTTAGGGTAAGGACCAGGCCTGAGTGCCATGAGGGCAATATGAGGGAGCTAACATGAGATAGCAACCCAAACCATGGAATAGCCAGAGAGAGAAAAAAAAAAAAAAGTGGAAAAAGAGAGACAGAGAGAGAGAACTTTCCCGTGAAAAGCTCTAACCTAAGGCACTGCCGGGCCACTCACAGAGCAAAGGACTGAGCAAATACCAGAGGACAGCTAGATGGCAGTGGCCCAGCGCATCCTCTGCTGGAGGCAGGGAGGCAGGTGGGCGACAGCCAGAGCCAGAAAGCAAGGGACAAACGGCCCCAGAGACAGCATCATCTACCAAACTGCAAGCAGGCTCCCAGTTGCTAACCAAGTCTTCCTGGGATCCTGGACGGTTGACATCCACCAGGAGAGTCGCAGCCAGAGATCAGCTCCCCAAAGGAGACACATGGCACACCTGAGCCACTGCTCCCACTGTGCACCCAGGAAACCAAGTGGCTGGGACAGGGGAGGTGATAAGACACACTGCCCCACCTGGGGAGTGTGCACTCACCAAGCACTTGGTCGCCTGAGCTGCTCCAACCTGAGAAGGGCACAAAATAAAGGCCCAACTGACTTTGTGCCTTTGTGGAGTACACAAGAACCTGAACCTGAGCAGCTTAGACCTAGGAAGTACATGCAACGCAGGGCCCACTTTAGACAGTTCCCCCACAGAGCAACCTGGAGCCTGAGCAGTGTAGACCAGGAAAGCACACATGCCGTGAGCAAGGGCAAGCCTAGTGTGGGCCAGACACTGCGAGCACTCCCCACACATGCCAGCAATAACTGTTTGCAGTGTTCCTCCCTCCCCGCAGCACAACTGAACAAATGAGCCTAAATAAATGACCACCTTCGCCCCCTTGTGTCAGGGAGGAAGTTAGATACTGAAGAGACCTGCAAACAGAGGAAGCCAAAACAAACAAAGAAGAGGGAACCGCTTTGGAAGTGACAGGTGCAACAGAAAACCCTGTAGTTAGCATTGGCTACATTTGAAGGGACTTATAGACCTTGAGAAGAAGTATAAGCTGTAACGAGGAACTATCTGAAACTGAACTGACCCCACACTGCCCTCAACAGCTCCAGAGAAATTCCTAAATATATTTTACTATTATCATTTTTTTTATTTTTAAGTTCTTTATTACTCCTTTAATTTTCATTTTTAAAACCTACTATTATCTTGCAAAAAAGACCCTATTTTTAAACCAAAGTTCATATATTCTTCTATAACTTTTGTGATTTTTTTTTTTAATATTGTATTTTTGAGAGTCTAACCTCTACTCTAGACTTTTAATCTTTGCTTTTTGGTATTTGTTATCAATTCTGTACCTTTAAGAATCCAATCTTCAGTACCCATTTTTATTAGGAGTGTGATTACTGGCTTGCCTGCTCTCTCCCCTTTTGACTCTCCTTTTTCTCCCCCAGGTCACCTCTATTTCTTCCCTCCCCCTTCTCTTCTCTACTTAACTCTGTGAATCTCTTTGGGTGTTCTGGGCTGTGGAGAACACTTAGGGAAATGGTCACAGGCTAGATTGGTCTGTCTACTTTGATTCCTCCTCCTCTCCTCCTGGTCACCTCTATCTCCTTCCTCCCTCTTCTCTTCTCTATGGAACTCCATGAACCTCTCTGAGTGTTCCAGACTGTGGAGAGCAAATAGGGAGTTGATTACTGGTTAGATTGCTTTCTCCCCTTTTGATTCCCCCTCTTCTCCTCATGGTCACCTCTATCTCCCTCCTCCCTCTTCTCTTCTCCATGTAACTCTATGAACCTCTCTGGGTGTCCCCCACTGTGGAGAATCTTGTCACCATTAACCAACATGTTTTATCATCAGTATGGATGGAGAAATCTTGAGGCTACTGTAAGAATAAGACTGAAAGCCAGAGGCAGGAGACTTAAATTCAAAACTTGAGACCACCAGAAAACTCCTGACTACAGGGAACATTAATCAATAAGAGCTCATCCAAAAGCCTCTGTACCTACACTGAAACCAAGCTCCACCCAAGAGCCAACAAGTTTCAGAGCAAGACATACCAAGCCAATTCTCCAACAACACAGGAACATAATCCTAAGCACAAAAATACAGGTAGCCAAAAATCGCACCAAACCCACAGACACCTTAAAACTCACTACTGGACACTTCATTACACTCCAGAGAGAAGAGATCCAGCTCCACCCAACAGAACACTGATGTAAGCTTCCCTAACCAGGAAACCTTGACAAGCCACTCGTCCAACCCCAGCCACAGGGAGGAACCTCCACAATAAAGAGGAACCACAAACTTCCAACATACAGAAAGACCACCCCAAACACAGCAACCTAAACAAGATGAAAAGGCAGCGAAATATTCAGCAGGTAAAGGAACATGATAAAAGCCCACCAAACCAAACAAAAGAGGAGGAGATAGGGAGTCTATCTGAAAAAGAATTCAGAATAATGATAGTAAAAATGATCCAAAATCTTGAAAACAAAATGGAGTTACAGATAAATAGTCTGGAGACAAGGATTGAGAAGATGCAAGAAAAGTTTAACAAGGACCTAGAAGAAATTTTTAAAAAAGAGTCAATCAATAATAAATAATGCAATAACTGAGATCAAAAGCACTCTGGAGGGAACCAACAGTAGAATAACTGAGGCAGAAGATAGGATAAATGAGGTGAAAAATAGAATGGTGGAAATAAATGAAGCAGAGAGGAAAAAATAAAAAAGAATCAAAAGAAATGAGGACTACCTCAGAGACCTCTGGGACAATGTTAAATGCCCCAACATTTGAATCATAGGAGCCCCAGAAGAAGAATACAAAAAGAAAGGCCATGAGAAAAAACTTGAGGAGATTAATAGTTGAAAACTTCCCTAGACTGGGGAAGGAAATAGCCACCCAAGTCCAAGAAACCCAGAGAGTCCAAAACAGGATAAACCCAAAGCGAAACACCCCAAGACACATATTAATCAAATTCATGAAGATCAAGCACAAAGAACAAATATTAAAAGCAGCAAGGGAAAAACACAAATAACTCACAAGGGGATCCCCATAAGGATAATGGCTGATCTTTCAATAGAAACTCTTTAGACCAGAAGGAAAGCAGGACATACTTAAAGTGATGAAAGAGAAAAACCTACAACCCAGATTACTGTACCCAGCAAGGATCTCATTCAAATATGAAGGAGAAATCATAAGCTTTACAGAAAAGCAAAACCTCAGAGAATTCAGCACCACCAAACCAGCTCTTCAACAAATGCTAAAGGAACTTCTCTAGACAGGAAACACAGAAAAGGTTTATAAACTCAAACCCAAAACAACAAAGTAAATGGCAACGGGATCATTATCAATAATTACCTTAAATGTAAATGGGTTGAATGCCCCAACCAAAAGACAAAGACTGGCTGAATGGATACAAAAACAATACCCTTATATATGCTGTCTACAAGAGACCCACCTCAAACCTAGGGACACATACAAACTGAAAGTGAAGGGCTGGAAAAAGATTTCATGCAAATGGAGACCAAAAGAAAGCAGGAGTAGCAATATTCATATCAGATAAAATGGACTTTGAAATAAAGGCTGTGAAAAGAGACAAAGAAGGACACTACATAATGATCAAAGGAACAATCCAAGAAGAAGATATAACAATCATAAATATATAGGCACCCAACATAGGAGCACCGCCATATACAAGGCAAATGCTAACAAGTATGAAAGGGGAAATTAACAGTAACACAATAATAGTGGGAGACATTAATACCCCACTCACACCTATGGATAGATCAACTAAACAGAAAATTAGCAAAGAAACACAAACTTTAAATGATACAATGGACCAGTTAGACCTAATTGATATCTATAGGACATTTCACCCTAAAACAATGAATTTCACCTTTTTCTCAAGTGCACATGGAACCTTCTCCAGGATAGATCACATCCTGGACCATAAATATAAATATAATAAATATACCCTTGCTAAATTCAAAACAATTGAAGTCATCTCAAGCATCTTTTCTGATTACAATGAGGTAAGATTAGATGTCAACTACAGGAAAATAACTATTAAAAATACAAACATATGGAGGCTAAACAACACACTTCTGAATAACCCACAAATCACAGAAGAAATCAAAATATGCATAGAAACAAATGAAAATGAAAACACAACAACCCAAAACCTATGGGACTCAGTAAAAGCAGTGTTAAGGGGAAGGTTCATAGCAATACGAGCTTACCTCAAGAAATAGGAGAGAAATCAAATAAATAACAGAACTCTACACCTAAAGCAACTAGAAAAAGAAGAAATGAAGCACCCCAGGGTTAGTAGAAGGAAAGAAATCTTAAAAATTAGGGCAGAAATAAATGTAAAAGAAACAAAGGAGACCATAGCCAAAATCAACAAAGCTAAAAGCTGGTTCTTTGAAAAGATAAATAAAATAGACAAACCATTAGCCAGAAAAAAAGGGAGAAGAATCAAATCAACAAAATTAGAAATGAAAATGGAGAAATCACAACAGACAACACAGAAATACAAAGGATCATAAGAGGCTACTATCAGCAACTATATGTCAATAAAATGGACAACTTGGATGAAAGGGACAAATTCTTAGACAAGTATAACTTTCCAAAACTGAACCAGAAAGAAATAAAAAATCTTAACAGACCCATCACAAGCACAGAAATTGAAACTGTAATCAGAAATCTTCCAGCAAACAAAAGCCCAGGACCAGATGGCTTCACAGCCGAATTCTACCAAAAATTTAGGGAAGAGCTAACACCTATCCTACTCAAACTCTATCAGAAAATTGCAGAGGAAGGTAAACCTCCAAACTCATTCTATGAGGCCACCATCACCCTAATACCAAAAACCAGACAAAGATGCCACAAAAAAAGAAAACTACAGGCCAATATCACTGATGAACATAGATGCAAAAATCCTTAACAAAATTCTAGCAAACAGAATCCAACAACATATTAAAAAGATCATATACCATGACCAAGTGGGCTTTATCCCAGGGATGCAAGGATTTCTCAATATTTGCAAATCAATCAATGTGATACACCACATTAACAAATTGAAAGATAAAAAACCATATGATAATCTCAATAGATGCAGAGAAAGCCTTTGACAAAATTCAACATCCATTCATGATTAAAAAAAAAAAACAAAAACCCTCCAGAAAGCAGACATAGAAGGAACATACCTCAACATAATAAAAGCTATCTATGATAAACCCACAGCAAACATTATCCTCAATGCTGAAAAATTGAAAGCATTTCCTCTAAAGTCAGGAACAAGACAAGGATTCCCACTCTCACCACTACTATTCAACATAGTTTTGGAAGTTTTAGCTACAGCAATCAGAGAAGAAAAAGAAATAAAAGGAGTCCAGATTGGAAAAGAAGAAATAAAACCCTCACTGTTTGCAGATGACATAATGCTCTACACAGAAAACCTTAAAGACTCCACCAGAAAATTACTAGAGCTAATCAATGAATATAGTAAATTGCAGGATATAAAATTAACACACAGAAATCCCTTGCATTCCTATACACTAACAATGAGAAAACAGAAAGAGAAATTAAGGAAACAATTCCATTCACCATTGCTATGAAAAGAATAAAATACTTAGGAATAAATCTACCTAAAGAAACAAAAGACCTATATATAGGACTTCCTTGCTGGCTCAGATGGTAAAGCGTCTGCCTATAGTGCAGGAGCCCCAGGTTCAATCCCTGTGTCAGGAAGATCTGCAGAAGGAAATGGCAATCCACTCCAGTATTCTTGCCTGGAAAATCCCATGGACAGAGGAACCTGGTAGGCTACAGTCCATTGGGTCACAAAGAGTCAGACACAACTGAGCAACTTCACTCATTCACTCCTCATATATAGAAAACTATAAAACACTGATGAAAGAAATCAAAGATGACACAAATAAATGGAGAAATATACCATGTTCATGGATTGGAAGAATCAATATAGTGAAAATGAGTATACTACCCAAAGCAATCTATAGATTCAACGCAATCCCTATCAAGCTACCAACGGTATTTGTCAAAGAACTAGAACAAATAATTTCACAGTTTGTAAGGAAATACAAAAAACCTTGAATATCCAAAGCAATCTTGAGAAAGAAGAATGGAACTGGAGAAATCAACCTGCCTGACTTCAGGCTCTACCACAAAGCCATAGTCATCAAGACAGTATGGCACTGGCACAAAGACAGAAACATAGATTAATGGAACAAAATAGAAAGCCCAGAGATAAATCCACGCACCTATGGACACCTTATCTTTGACAAATGAGGCAAGAATATACGATGGAGAAAAGATAATCTCTTTAATAAGCTGTGCTGGGAACTGGTCAACCACTTGTAAAATAATGAAACTAGAACACTTTCTAACACCATACACAAAAATAAACTCAAAATGAATTAAAGATCTAAGTGTAAGACCAGAAACTATAAAACTCCTAGAGGAAAACATAGGCAAAACACTCTCTGATGTAAATCATAGCAGGATCCTCTATGACCCAGCTCCCAGAGTAATAGAAATGAAAGCAAAAATAAACAAATGGGACATAATTAAACTTAAAAGCTTTTGCACAGCAAAGGAAACTATAACCAAGGTAAAAAGACAGCCTTTAGAACGGGAGAAAATAACAGCAACTGAAGCAGCTGACAAAGAATTAATCTCAAAAATATACAAGCAACTCCTGCAGCTCAATTCCACAAAAATAAGTGACCCAATCAACAAATGGGCCAAAGAACTAAACAGATATTTCTCCAGTGAAGACATACAGATGGCTAAAAAACATATGAAAAGATACTCAACATCATTCGTTATCAGAGAAATGCAAATCAAAACCACAATGAGGTACCATCTCACACCAGTCAGAATGGCTGCTATCAAAAAGTCTACAAACAATAAATGCTGAAGAGGATGTGGAGAAAAGGGAACCCTCTTAAACTGTTGGTGGGAATGTAAACTAATACAGCCACTATGGAGAACAGTGTGGAGATTCCTTTAAAAACTGGAAATAGAACTACCATATGACCCAGCAATCCCACTGCTGAGCATACATGCTGAGGAAACCAGAATTGAAAGAGACACATGTACCCCAATGTTCATCGCAGCACAGTTTATAATAGCCAGGACATGGAAGCAACCTAGATGTCCATCAGCAGATGAATGTATATGAAAGCTGTGGTACATATACACAATGGAATATTTCTCAGCTATTAAAAAGAATGCATTTGTATCAGTTATAATGAGGTGGATGAAACTGGACCCTATTATACAGAGCAAAGTAAATCAGAAAGAAAAACACCAGTACAGTATATTTATGTGTATATATACGGAATTTAGAAAGATGGTAACAATGGCCCTATATGCAAGTCAGCAAATGAGACACAGATGTAAAGAACAGACTTTTGGACTCTGTGGGAGAAGGTGAGGGTGAGATCATTTGAGAAAATAGCATTGAAAAACGTATATTATCATATGTGAAACAGATTGCCAGTCAAGTTCAATGCATGAAACAGGGTGCTGAGGACTGGCACACTGGGATGACCCTGAGGGATGGGATGGGGAGGAAGGTGGGAAGGAGGGTCAGAATGGGGAACACATGTACACCCATGGCTGATTCATGTGAATGTATGGCAAAATCCACCACAATGTTGTAAAGTTGCCAATTAAAATAAATTAAAAAAAAAAAAAAGAAAGAAAAAAAGAATACTGGAGTGGGTTGCCATGCTCTCCTCCAGGGGATCTTCCCAACCCAGGGGTCAAACCCACATCTCCTAAGTCTCCTGCATTGGCAAGCAGGTTCTTTATCACTAGCACCACCTGGGAAGCCCAGGCATATTATAACTCTTGGCAAAAAGGGAGCAGTATAGAATCTGCCATCGCTATTCTTTACTACAAAAAAGTAGCCTCTGAATTACCTGAGGGCGTACCTCCCAGTCCCACCCTCTCACTGAATTCAGGAGTCTCCCCAGACTTTAACAGTGTCACAACACAGCTGCTTCTAAAAATCCTTCTCAGATACCCACAGCTACACAAACTCAGGTCCAGCTGACATTTGGACACAGGATGGACACCGGCCTCTTGTTCCAGTCCATTCATCAGGCTCTTATTCTGAGTTGCTGCTTTTTCTGAGCATGTGATTCAATTCACATTAAACCCGTCTGTGCCACGGGGGGGATATGGTGATGCATTTCCACTCAACAAACAGAAAAAGCATAATACTCCACTATCCTTATTAGATTCGGCCGTAAAACTGGAAAACAGTATATTTTGCAAATGTATTCACACTAAAACCGAAAACCGTTATTTTTCAACCCAGACCTGATGAGGCACATTTACACTTCAAACCTGTGGTGAAAACCCCAGCAGAACCATTTGATGTTTACATGAAAATGGACTTCAAAGACTACACTGTGTTCCTGTCCATTCTACGGGCGCAGCTTTCCAGTAGAACGTGATTATATCTCTGATTACCTACGTCTATTGTCATGGCAGTTTCACCTAAAGCTTTTGTACAATTTAATAATTGCCTTTTGTTAAACAGGATAATAGTGCAGAGGGTTCGCAGCACACGTGAAACAACCGGGCATAATACCCGCAAATAAGTGGCCAGGGTAATCGAAAAACAGATGAAATCCACTGGACTTTTGTGATGAAATAAACTCTGAATAGAAGAATAAAATATCATCAATGGCTGGATGTGTATTGTTACTCTGAAGCTTTTCCCAGCTACCACCACCATCAAATCAGAATGAGTGGAAGCTAACACCCACTACTTTAAATAATTATTGGATGATTTTTTCTCATTATTTGTCATTCAGACTGTTCTGAACACCACCCCACTTAGTGTTATAATTAGTTCTCTGATAAACCTTTTGCAAAATAAATGGTTCTGCTTTTGTAGTAACAGAGGTATAAGAATTGGGTAGGTAAGGCAGGGAAAACAATATGGTCTCCACTTCATGTGCCAGGAAATGAAGCTGTTTCAATACTGATCATGGACTCAGTAAATCACGTTTCTCAAATTTGCTTGGAAATTATGAAATTCATCATATATACGTGCACAGAACATTATCACCAGAAATGTTTACTACCATTTTAGATTTAGATTCCCATTAAGGATTTGATTATAAATATTAATATCACAAAAGCTAATTGAGATAAGCACATACACAAGCAAATACACATACCTCCTTGTGGCCATAATGAATAGATCGATTCTTGAGAAAACTACTTCTGAAGGAGGGATAGGGAAGAAAATTAAGTCACCAGTTACCAACGTTACTGGATAAAATATTAACACTACGAGAGGCTCTATAAACTATATTTTACCAACTCATTCAACCTAAACCCCAGGGAGATTAAGCAATTTTTTTAAGATCACATAGCTAGTGAGGAGCAGAAATTTGTTTCCAAACAGTTAGGGACAGTTGCTGTTGTTCAGTTGCTAAGTCGTGTCCAACTCTTTGTGACCCCATGGACTACAGTACACTAGGCTTCCCTGTGCTTCACTGTCTCCCAGAGTTTGCTCAAAATTAGGGATAACTTGAACTTTTTAGCAAGTTGGTGTTAAAGAACTCTGAACGCTTCAAGGATAGAGATCACAAAGACATACAAGACAAACTCAAATATATCAGTTCTTTGTTCCCCAAGTTGAGTGTTTCACATTCTTTTCAGATATTGAAACCGCATTCACCCTATCTTCTCCTATTTTGATCATGTCATTTTATGACATAAGAGATCATGTCTATCATAAAATGGGTTATCTTCTTAACTTTCAAAGACTCCTTCCATCTGGCCTTGACATGATCCCTCTCAGTTATCATCACTGCTCCACCCAGTGAAATCATATTTTGAAATGAGCACCTCTGTTATTCCAATATCACTGCACAGAATGCTTGGCCCTCTGCTCTCTGCCTTTCTCAAAGACAGATGCCAAGGCATGCTCTTACCCTGTCCATCTCCCCTGTCCCTTCCACAGAGGATGGCACTAGTTCTCCACAGCACTCTCCCCACTGAAACCACTCACCCCAGAATGTGTCTCAACAAAGACTTCCAGGTTGCCATACTGGTAGAAGTCAATTTGTCATTCCTTGTTGGGTTCTCTGGGCTTCAATGTCCATCCAACTCAAGTCTCCTGCACCCAATTCAGTTTCTCTAAATACCTGAACCCATGAAACTCTCTACTTCCTCTGAATTTTTATTGTGTACAACTCTTATTTTACACTTAATTACTCCCTATCTTCTTGCTCATAGCATTCATGAAAACAAGAATAACTTAATTTCATTTTTCAGTAATTACAATGTTACATGCACATGATAACAACTCAATAAAAACTATACCATCAGCAGTATGTGATGCATGATGTATGTGCATTTGTGTATTCTGAATATTAAAATAACTGTCTAGATTGGCTAATACTGAGGTAGAATACTAGTTAGGAAAAAAAATGTTTATCTGCTATTAGCAATAAAGGAAGATTATCTTCTATTAATTATACATGCATGATAGCCACGTATTTTATTTTCTCTATCCTTAGTGACCATATAATTAGTATGGTTTTCAAGTACAAAAGTTGGGTGGAGATAGAGTAACTTTCTGGACACCACTATAATTTGATTAACAGTTCGCAAGTCCCTATTTCTACCTTATAAAAGAACACATACTGGCCAATTCAAAATAACCCAAACTCTTCCCACCAAAACTTGGCCTCTATAATTTTTGCCACTCTCACCCAGCTCCTGGCTCCTGCTCCCTCTTTTCTCCTTGCAGTGGAGTGGCTTCCATGACATCAGCAAATGGGGGCTTAAGGGAACGATGTCCAGTTCCATGCCAACCAGTTTTATTGGCCCTCCACTGATTGTCTCAATTAGATTTGGGCCACAGCACCTTTGTTTGGTGCCTCTTTGTTAGTGCCCTCCATCCTGACATGAACCTTCAGGCGCCCAGTCCACACAGCCTTCATCCAACTCCTTCCAACCACACAGCTCCCACTAGTGGCGAGTATCAGTCCTCTCAGCCACTACTACGGCAGTCCTGGGGCGGAAGGAGAGAGCAGATCACTCAGCTGCTTTCAATACACACTAGTAGTATCTGAGGGACTGGAATTTGAGGTCCTCTGGCCCATTTGTCTATACAGGAATCCAGCTATTACTACTCTTTTCTCTCTTATTTTCCAATCTTGTCTTTTTGTTTCCTTTATCAGAAGACATGTCAACTTCATCATCCAAGCTGCCTAGAGAAATTCTTATATCTATATAATATTTTTAACTGATAAGAATTCTTTCTTATCCTCTGAATCTTTGTTTTTTCCCAAAGCACATGAATTTTGCCTTTTTATTTTATACTGGAGTGTAGTTGATTAACAATATTGTGTTAGTTTCAGGTATACAGCAAAGTGATTCATATAAATATATATATATATATAAATATACTATTCTTTTTCTAATTTTTTCAAATTCTTTTCTTATACTATTCTTTTTCAAATTCTTTTCCCACTTAAGTTATTACAGAGTATTGAGCATAGTTCCTTGTGCTGTATAGTAGACTCTTGTTGGTTATCTGTTCTAAATATAGCAGTGTGTACATGGCAATCTTAAACTCCCAATTTTTCCCTTCCTTACCCTTCCCACTTGGTAACCATAAGTTCATTCTCTAAGTTGGTGAGTCTTTTTCCATTTTGTAAATAAGTTTATTTGCATTATGTTTTTGCGAATCTTCCTTTTTTAAAATTGCACTTTGTTCTTGTTTCAGTGACAAAATATCATCTCTCTGAGAATATTAATTGTAATTTGTCTTTTAGTTTTCTTCTGTCCCCTGCACTATCTCTTTCTCCTCAGTTTCCTTTTTCTTTTTTATGTTTGGTCAGTGTCAAACATGTTAGAGGCATTCTTCAGATGACTCTGATTCTTGGATGTCCATATTTACAGAGAGATACAGCACTTTGAAACTAAATTAAAAGCCCATGTCTGGAGAGAAGCCTCATTGAAATTTTGGATATTCCACTGGAGGTCCTCAATATATTATGGATATCCCCTCTGTTTTTGTCCTTGTAGTTTGTGCCCTTTTATTCATTAATGTCATGAATGTAGGGAGAAAAAAATGTCAGCAGTATAGTATGCACGTAAATTTAGGTGTTCAATCAGATTTTCCCTGGCTTGTGTTAATATAAAACTAAATGGACACTAGGCTTAATGATCGCCAAGCAGACAAAATCAACAAAGCTATATTCTTTTGCTAAACAAAACTTAATCTAGCTAACATCATGAATATATGTAAAACTTATTTTGTGTTAATGTCTCCGATGATCATAAAACTTAATTCATCTTCCTAAAATTTTATAATTACTTTTAACTGATTTTCTGCCATCTGGAAATCCACAGTGTAGTAACCAATCATTGTAAAGGTTAAACATCCTCTTCATTTTCACTTTATAAGCCATCCTGTAACACCATGCCTCAGAGCTTCATAACAGTTTCAGGTTTGAAGTATCTCTGTTCACAGTTTTTTTCTCACTCAATATTTATATCAAGTCTCTGAATTTTCCTTTGACACTGGCAATATCTTGGGTAGTCAAGTAACATTCCCCATGACTGAGGGTTCCTCTTGTTCCTCCACCCTCCAAGCTGTGGAATCAGAGTTCTCATCCTTTGATATCTAACATCTATTCACAATACAACCCCTTCCATTCATAAGAAGTAAAAAAAAAAAAAAACTTTTCCCCACTCACTGAAGAAATTCATCTCTTTTGAGCCCAATTAAATTTTCAGAATTCTAAAGACCTTTTCTCTCTCAAGGACCTGACTCTTGTAAAGCAATAGTACACTGCCTTTCCATCTATTATTTCTGCTGTGGGCATTTAAATGCTTTTTTGGAACTCAGACAGAGCTAGAAAATACTATTTAGTTTTGGGTTGAATCCACCCTCCATCTAGGACAACAAATGCTACTTTAATGGCAGGTGTAAACTCTCTTTGCCCATGAAAACAAGCAAAAAAGGAAAACCAGAGTTAAAATTGTCAAACTGTATTCCAATTATAAATAAATGTAATTGAAAGGTTGTAAATAAATCATATATAAAACTAGAAGGAAGACTAAAAGACAAAATTAGTAAAATCATCTATATCTAAAACAAGCAGTCAAGGTGCACGTACAAAACAAAAAGATATAAAATATTATGTCAAAACAGTAAACATGGGGATAAGAGAGTAAAAACACAGAGGTATAAAAATGCAGGTTCAGCAGATGAATGGATAAGAAAGCTGTGGTACATATACACAATGGAGTATTACTCAGCCATTAAAAAGAATTCATTTGAATGAGTTCTAATGAGGTGGATGAAACTGGAGCCTATTATACAGAGTGAAGTAAGCCAGAAAGAAAAACACCAATACAGTATACTAACACATATATATGAAATTTAGAAAGATGGTAATGATAACCCTGTATGCGAGACAGCAAAAGAGACACAGATGTATAGAATAAAAAAAAAAAAAATTCAAACACAGCACTAAAGATAGTCATCAAATCACAGGGGAAGAGAGCAAAAGAAAAATAAAAGAATAAAAAGGGTCTACAAAAATAACCAGAAAACAATTAATAAAATGGCAATAAGTATATACCTATCAATAACTATTTTAAATGTAAATGGACTAAATGTGCCAATCAAAAGACAAACAGTGCCTGAATGGAAACAGAAAAACAAGATCAATATACATGCTGCCTACAACAAAGTCACTTCAGATCTGAAGATACACAGAGAGACTCAACGTAAGAGGATGGGAAAAAAAGATCCCATGCAAATGGAAATGAAAAGACAGCTGGGGTAGCAATACTATATCAGACAAAATAGACTTTAAAACAAAAACTGTAACAAAGAAGGGCAGTACAGAATGATTAAGGGATAAATCCAAGAAGAAGATATAACAACAGTAAATACGCATGCAACAGAAGAGCACCTAAATACATAAAGCACCTTCTCTCTGGTGATTTCTTCCCACGAAGAAGCACTTGAGTTGGAATTCTCAGGGTCACACAATGAAACATTAAAATACCAAGACTTACAAACACATTTTTATACCAACTGAACGACAATGGAAATGGCTAAGATATTTCACCAACGGAAGCGTTTAGTTCCATGATGAGGAAGATCCAACCTAGTGCAAGTTCAGCTCAATAGAATAAGTACATAATGAAAAACAGCACTGGATAAAACTGAAGATGCAAAAATTTCCTATTTATCCTCAAAACAGAAACTCTGTAATAAAATCTTCATCTAAAAGAAGAGTTCCATGAAGAACAGTTTTTAGGATCCAAACTAAATGTTTGTATTTTACAAGGCTGCCTCTAGGATGTGCAGGGCCTTGGCCAAATATTTCTTGTGGACCTCAATGTATAAAAATAATTTGATTTTAAAATGTATAACTAAATTCATGGGACCATGTGAAACACAGTAATTAATCAATGGACATTTAGAATAATGGGTTGAGAAAGGTACTTATGTATTTAGTGTCCATTTAGTACATGAAGATATTAATAATTCAAAATGTCCAGGCACTATCTCTTCCCATTCAGGTTCAGGAATCATCTCTGTGTTATTGTCTAATGCATCTTTGCTGGCTAATTTTACATCTCCCACTGAAAAAAAAAACTGTAACAGTGTTATTTCTGCTCATAATAACATAGCTTTTCAGAATATGTTTGCATTGAAACAATACAGGTCTTCTTGATTCTGTAGATCCCTAATACTACTAACTAATAATGGTCACATCATTAGACATGATGCTAATATATTTACCATGCCACATGCCATGTGAATACAAGCTTCAAATGACCCTCCTTAAAATTTGTTACTATTCTTTATTGACAATAACCATGAATGCACATCTTAACCAGAACACATAGGAAAATTTATCTTCTGACCATTAAAAAATTATTTCTTGGAATTTTACAGGATAAATGTAAAACAACGTATCTTCCAATCATATCTTAACTCCAGGCCATGATCACTGCATTCCGAGAATGTAATCCCTGTCAAATTGTATTCCTGCCTTTCTTACAGGCCACCATCCAGGAAAATAGGCAAGGGATCCTTGAACAAAGCAGAAAGAATGGTTCAACTTGCTCAGAGAATATCTGTCCATCATTTGGCATGGCTTACAACAGACTTGGAAGAGCAACATCACCAAATCAATCAGCCATGAAAGGACACCCACTGAAGGGCTTGTGAGCCTTGCAGAGTTATACTCTTGAAAGGAGATACACAGGATCACCCCACGAGGGCTGCCTGACACGTAGCAGAGTCTTCAGAGTATGTAGGCACCACCTGGGTGCCAGGTTCAGTGAACAGACAGGTTACAGGATGCCTGCCACTACCCCTGCCACTCTTGTCCTCAGGAGATGTAGCTAGAAAACAGCACTACAATCAGGACACAGGTGAGGACTGACATATGGGTCCATACATGTCCAAGAGTTGGCAGTGGGCTACGAGTAGTCCTGAGTCTTGAACTCCTTCCATGTCCACTGGTTACTATACTGTGAAATACCATACCAACCAGAGGAAGAAAGGAAATTAATTTCCACAGGCCAAGCCTCCTTCCTGGAAAAAGCCCAACCACAGGGCCTGGAGATGCCACCATAGGTGCAATTTCCAGAGTCCTCTGGACATCACCTCATATGTGGATAGTGTAGGGGGAGGAAGTAGAGTGTTTAAGAGTGTCCTAAAGGAAGAAATGGGACAGGATCCCCTGGAGAAGGACTTTGAAAATTTCCAGGAAGACACACCAAAACAGCAGGCCTTCTGAGACCCAAGGCCTAGGGCAAGGACCCACCTGCCCATGTCTAAATATGGTATTGGTTATTATACTAGGAATTGTCACTTAGGGGAAAACTTAAGACTTTCTGATGGATATGAAGCTTTTCTCAAAGAGCTATGTTTTATTTTCATGATATCCCATCTAGGAACAATATCTCATCAACTAATAACTGAGTTCTTAAAAATATGTTTTTTCCTATAAAAATCCAATCCTTTTAAAAAATTTTTAGATGGAGTCAGTTATCCCATTAAGACTAAAACTGAAAAAAATTTCTACTGAGGTTACCTTGTAGCCAGAGGGATGAGTTGAAATCTTGGCTATTCCGTACAGGATATATAACTTTGGGGAGTTCAATTCACTTCACTGAGTCTATTTCCTTATCTGTAAAATGGGGACTACTGCCTCCTTCAAAGACTCATGAGGATTAAATAAATGCCCACAAAGCACCTTACATAGCCCCTGCCATAGAAGGATTCAATAACTGTCTGGTTCTGTTTTCTCTTCTTTTAGAGAAGAGGGATTTTTTAATGAATAAAACAGTATAGAGTAAAAATTAGTATTCATGTCACATCCAATTTTGTCCCTAGCATGTGTCCCCATTTGCTTTTCCATGTGTTGGTTCCTCACGATACTAATTAGGTCACATCAAATGCACTGTAATTGACCATGGCACTTGTGCAGGTTCACATTTTCACACACAAAAACTGAAAATAAATTAATAACCAGCAATTGTGACAATTATGGTCAATTAAATTGTCAACATAACATTTGACATATATACTTTCTGTTTAAAACTAAAGAACTGTCTATTAAAATGCAGATGAGCAACCAACCACAAAGTTCTCATACTTTTCATACGAAAAGGGAGCTAAAGATAAAAAGCATACCCGCCACTGTGATATCACCTGAACTTTTTACCTCCTTTGCCCCCTGAAAAAATTTCCTATCAGTTCTCAGTAAAGAATCAAGTATTTATTATGTATTTTAATTGAAATTATTTATAATATAGTTTCCTTTTAATAGAAATTAAATACAAGAAAATGCATACAGGACAGAGATTGAGAGGAAAATACTTGAAACAAATATGACAGTGAGGGATTTCTTAATTATATAATATAATAATAAAAATAATAAAAATTCCAACAGGAAAAAATAAACAAAGGACACAGAGAGATAATAACCATAAGCAAATACATAGCTTGCTTAAAAACATAGTAAACTAGTCTATTTAGTTGTCAAAGAATTACAGATTAAAACTAGAAGGTATCATTTCTGAACAATTAACCAATTTAAATACTTTGAGGATGTTGAAATTGGCTGTCTCACAATTACTGCTACAAGTATAAACTTGCAACTTGTTGTTGAAAGTGCAACTCTTTCAGAAATGTATTAGTAATATCTATAGCCACTTTAAAGGTATGTAACCTTTGATGTAGTGATTCCACTTCTGAGAACATACCCCAATAAAGTAATCCAAAATATGAAAAAGTCTATTTAATTAAAATGAGATTCCTACTGCTTTTTAAATGACATAAAGTTACAAAGAACCTAAATATTAAGTAGTAGGAGTATGTTTATATATAGTATAACACAGTCATTCTGTTGAATTACTAGCATTAATAACATCTTATAATGAGAAGGAAAGTAATCTGGAAATATGGTTATACAGAAATGTTTGATATCTTAATTTATGTTATGTTTCATATATTTATTATCTATTATTTGAGCTTTTACTTTCCAACTTCCTTCAGTGAATTTACATTATTTTTAAATCAAAAAATAATAAATTATTTTAAAATAAAAATATAAGAAAGAATTAGAAGGAAATATTCCCCCAAATACCAGTATTTATTTCAGGAAATGGGATCAGATTTTTTTTAATATAAACCAATATATAGTGATGATGCTGAATCTCAACCACAGATACAGGTCCGTCTTAAGTCCAAAAGTCTCTTGGGAGAAGCTAGGGCCCCTACAACTCTGGCCTGCCCAAGCCAGTCTGGACTCACTGCACATCCTGCCCAGTGCACTGACCTGTCTCCCATGCCCAAAGGAGGGAAAGCAAATGCCTCTTTCCATGGCCACCTCACAGATCCAAATGGAGAAATGGCTGGGTATGCCTTTAAGAGCTTTCAAGCAAGCTAAAAAGTATATTTAATATTAGAGATAATTTGATATAAATGGCAATAAAATGTTTCATTAAGTAAAAAACATAAAATAATCCAAGCAATAGGAAATCATCACATACATTAGCTATGACATTTGGTTTAAACAGAGCCTCTTATAAATTGCGGGATTTACTGATGTTGAAAGTAAACTCAGTTAATGAATCGCTACAATAACTACTAGTTGGTAATAAAAAATGAAATGAAAATGACAAGACAAGCAGATGCCTGTATGACCTTTTTCACTGATCATCATATGCATCACTAGACAACAGTAGCAACAACAAAACTTTGCCATGAGTTAGCATCAAGTCTCAGAAAGAGACCCCATACTCCTATCAAGATACTTTAAAAAGCACAAGTTTAGTATGACACCATGCATCTAAGACAGAATTGCCATTAGTACTACCATGCACAGAGGGCAAAATAACGTTATACAGAATATCTGGTGCAAGCGTGTGGAAAGTCTACCTGCATGGTTACTTACTGGGTGGCAGGCTCTTCAATTGCATTATTTCATTTCATCTTCCAAAACCCCTAACTCATTTAGTGTTTTTAGGTGATACCCATTTTTTCACATAAGGAAAGTGAAGCTTAAATAGAGCAAATTAACCAGAACTCAGCTGATGAATATGGAGCCAGGATTTGAATTCAACCCAGGATATCCAGCTACAGAGCACTCGCTGTCAGTTACAGTGATATAATGCCTTGATTTTTAACCCCAGAATAGCCTATAATGAAGATTCAGATAGAAAGATTATTGAAATCTAGCCTCAGCATTCACTGGAAGATAGGCTAATAAAGATTAGAGTCTTTATTTGCTGGTATTTATGAATGCACATGTTTTAGCCATATTGGACTGTACACTATCTCACAATACTGTGTCTGCTTGTAACAATTTCTGCAGCTGGAATCCCCTTTACCCTTTCCACCCACGTCGGACTTAAACCCTGCTTATCGCTCAAAGTCATTCTCAAATGTCCCGTCTTCATTAATCCCACCAACTGATGAATTTCTCTTTGATCCCATAGTATTTTTTTTGTATTCCGCTTTGTATTTTTAGTTATGTTTTCTTATTTACTCTATTTTTTTATATTATTATAGTGGAGCTACACTTTCTTCATCTTAGTATTAATAAATAACCTCAGAGCACCTGACACTCCTTCACTGACAAGTGGGATCCATGTTCCCACGAAACAAATCTTAAAGGCAAGTACAACAGGATAAAATGTTTCCAAGTAAATTAACTGTATCCCAAAGCAAAACTCAAGTATATTTACTGGGATACAGAGTGTTTAGCACTCTTAACAAGGTAAAATTCAGTGTTTGATACTCAATCAAAAATTGCTGGATATTCAAATGAAGAGAAAAATTAATTAACTGAAACCAACCCAGACTGGCACAAATACTGAAATGATCAAGCAAGAACATTAAAATCAGCTCTTAAAACGCTATCACACATAGAGCCACATCCATGACCATGAGGCCTGTGCAGTCACACGGAACCAACCTCTTACCTGAAAGACCCCTTTGGTTTAATGCTCTGCTATTACTATCTTGACGTTTTTACTAATTTTGGACAATGGGACTCAAACATTTTCATTTTTCACATTTTTCACTAGGACCCACAAATTACATAGCTTATCCTGATTCTGTATGTTCAAAAAGATTTACAGAAATGGAAAATATTTTCAAAGACCCAAAGTGAATCTTTAGAAATGAAAAGTATAATGTTTGAGATAAAAAATATATTGAATAGGAATCATGATAAGCTAGACCCTGTAGCAGAAAAGATTGAAGACATAGTAACAAAAATAATCCAAAGAAAGAAAAGTCAAGTAGGTCAGTTGTGTCCAACTCTTTGCGACCCCGTGGACTGTAGCCTACCAGGCTCCTCCATCAATTGAATTTTCCAAGCAAGAGTACTGGAGTGGGTTGCCATTTCCTTCTCCAGAGGATCTTCCCAACCCAGCGAACGAATCCAGGTTTCTCGCATTGCAGGCAGATGCTTTAGTATCTGAGTTCTAAGGTTTCCTTGTGGCTCAGCTGGTAAATAATCTGCCCGCAATGCAAGAGACCTGGGTTCGATCCCTGGGTTGGGTAGATCCACTGGAGAAGGGAAAGGCGACCCACTCCAAAGAGTCGGACATGACTGAGCAACTTTCCCTTTCCCTTTTTCCCTTTAAAACTAATCCAAAATGAAACACAAGTAGAAAAGGAAACTGTAAAAATAAACAATATATAGGTTAGCTGCAGAAAAGTCACAATGAATCTAATGTATGTGTGATATAAGACTTCAACGTGGAAGACATAAAAAATATTTAAAGAACTAGTAGCAAAAATTTTTCCAAATTTGATGAAAAAAACAAGAACACATATTCAAAAAGGTATATTGTGTATATATATATATACATATATACATACACACACACATATTTATATGAAACACTTTGCTGTACACTTGAAACTAACACAACATTGTAAATCAACTATACTTCAACATAAATAAATAGATAAATAAAACCAAGTTACAAAATCTTAAAAACAACAACAACACATAGGGCAAAAGGTAGATTTGACTTGGAGGGTAATAAGTCACTTAGTGTAATAAGTCAGACAAAAAAGACAAACATTAATACTATATGTCTTCACTTATATGTGAAACCTAAACATAAAACAAATGAATAAATATATCAAAATAGAAACAGACTCACAGATACAGAGAACAAACTGATGGTTTTCACTGAGGAAAGCAGTAGGGAGAGGGGCAAGATAGAGGATGAGAATTAAGAGGTATTGTAAATTTCAGGTCAAAGAAACTTACCAAAGATAAAGAGAGTCATTTCATAATTATAAAATGGTCAACTGATCACAAATACATTAAAAATTCTAAATATTTATACACCTAATAACATCTTCAAAGTACATGAGGAAAAATTGATAAAACTACGAAGAAATAGACAAACCCACAATGACTGTCAGAGTTTTCAAAACCTTTCTTTCTATAATTGATACAACACGTAGAAAGAAAAATTATTAAGCCAACAAAAGATTTAAACAATACTAACAAACAACTGGACCTATTTGACACTCATAAAACACTCCACCCAACAATAGCAGAATACACTTTCTTTCCAAGTGCACTCAGAACTTTTACCAGGATAAATCATATTCAGGGCCATCATACAAGTATTAGAAATATAACAGGATTCAAATCAAGTAAAGTATGCTCTCAAATAAAATGGGATTAAATTATAAATCAAATGCAGGAAAATGTCAAAATCTCCAAACATTTGGAAACTAAATAATACACTAAAGAACCCATGGGTCAAAGAAATCAAAAGTGAAATTTTTAAATATTTTAAACTAAACATAAATGAAAACACATTTCTAAATTTGTGGATGCTGCTAATATCATAGTTAGGTGAAATCTTAAAGCAATAATTAGAGAAGAAAAGTCTCATAAGACAGGTTTCTTAAGAAAGAAGGAGAAGAAAAAGAGGAGCAAATTAAACCCAAACTAAGTGGCAAGAAAATAATAAAAATTGGAGCAGAAATCAAAAAAATATAAAACAAACAAAAACAATAATAGAGAGAAATCAATGAAGCCAAAGATATTTATTTGAGACTATTTTTAACTGATAAACCTCTAGCCAGACTGATTAGTGTCACAAATAGAAAAGACAGTAATGAGAGAGGTGAAATCACTACTAATTCTATGGATACTCCAAGGATAATATGGGAATATTATGAACAACTTTATGCCAATAATTCAACAACATGAATGAAATGTACATATTCCTTGAACAATACAAATACAAAAGCTCGCTCAAAAATAATAGATAGGATATTAGTGGGACTGAAGAATCAAGGACCTCCAAAATTCTCTCCTCTGTAAATGCAACAAGAACACACAAAAATCAGTATTTCAGAACTCTGGCAATTAACTAATCTGCAGAGCATTTATTCAAGACAAATAATAGAATATCAGTAAGGACAGTGAGATTTGTGGCATTTTAACTTGCTGTACTTCCCTCCACCTCTCTCCAGTTCTGCAGGAGCCTTGAAAACTAACAGCACACAATCACACCTGAAGTCAGTGGAGGGGGATGAAAGAGATTTGGAGCTCCTCCAAAGTCTCATTCTCAGATAATTATTTTACCTTTCTGGTGGTTCACTGGAAAACCCACCTTATGGTGGATCTTGACTACATATGCCCCGAGTCAGAGCTCACCTATTGTAATCAGCATTCTTACCAGGAGTATTTGCTGAGAAAAAGTTAGTAGCAATAGCTTGACATCATGGCTGCCTGATAAAGTTAGACTACAGCTGAGCAAACAATATGCTAATCAAAATGCTTAGAAGGGAAAGCTAGGGAATGACATGTACATAAGGGATGCTATGAACTGCATTGTGCCCCTCCTCCCAATTCATATGTTCAAGTCCTAACCACCTATATCTTAGAATGTGACTCTATTTGGAGACAGGACCTTTAAAGAGGTAATTAAGGTTAAATGAGGTCATAAGCATAAGACCCTAATCCAATATGACTGGTGGCCTTATAATAAAAGGATGTGCACACACAGACCAAAAGGTCATACAAGGACATAATGAGAAGGCAGTCATCTACAAGTCAAGCAGAGATGCTCTAGAAGAAATCAACCCTTCCAACACACCCTGGTCTTGGATTTCTAGCCTCTATAACTATGAGAAATAAATTTCTGTTGTTTAAGCAACCCGATTTATGGTATTTTGGTAAGGCAGCCCTACCAAACTAATACAGGAGGATTTGGAAAAGCCATACACATGTGTAAAGCTGTCCACATGCCCAGAGCTGTGTACCTGCTCAGGAAAAACCTCAGAAGGCCATAAGGTCTCATCCCTGGCTGCCCTTCAGACCCTGTGCAAGAAGAGAAGACTGAAGCAGAGTTGTAAATTGCACGGGTGTTGAAGGTATGCCCCAACATGCATACAGAATCCCTTGGGGAAAACAAAGATTTATTGGTTCCAGGCATTTAAAGAACTCACTATTCAATTACTAGCTGAACCACTGAGTTGAGTAGAAATTTCAGAGGTGACACATGACAAAGAATACAGACTTTACAGAATTAGTTCATAAAAGTCATTAAACAAGCAGCAATAAAACGCTGATGGCATGGCAGGAGGGAATCTGATTTCCAAGCTTGACACATTATATTATTTACAATGTATAATTTTCCATAACAACAACAAAATTACAAGACATCCAAAAGAAACAAGATTTCAGGCAGAGACAGAAAAAAGAAACGTTAAGTAGAAACTGTCCCTGACGAAACCCAGAGACTGAACTTACTAGACAAAGACTTTAAATCAGCTATATTAAAGGTGTTCAAACAACTAAATGAAATCATGTCTAAAAAAACTAAAGGAAGTATGAAAATTATGCTTCACCAAAGAGAAAATATTAGTAAAAAGATAGAAATTACTTTTTAAAAGAGCTAAATACAAATCTGTCATTGAAAAGTACAATAACTGAAATGAAAATTTACCAAAAGAGCTCAACAGGCTTAAGGATCAGTGAATTTGAAGTTACATCAAGTGAAATCCAGTTTAAGAAACAGAAAGAAAAAAGAATAAAGAAAATAAACAGAGTCTGCTCTCAGATTTTCAGGGCCAAAGAGAAGAAACAATCCAAATGTATACCAATTGATGAATGGATAAACAAAATATGCCATATCCATACAATGGATGGTTATTCAGATATAGAAAAGAATGAAGTACTGATATACTCTATAATACAAAAGAACACAAAAATTTTATGTGAAGTGAAAGAATCCAAATATAAAAATGTCACATGTTGTATAATTCATTTATTTGACATCTCCAGAATAGGCTAATCCATAGAGACAGAAAGTAAAAATAAATCAGTTGTCTCCTCAGCCTGGAGGTGAAGGGAAAATGGGAACTGACAGCTGATGTGTGTGGGTTTCTTCTGGGGGTAATAAAAGTTCTGGATTTAGATAGTGATGATGGTTGTATTCTTGGTATACATACTAAAATCCACTGAATTGTATACTTTAAAAATGTAAAACTTGTATGTGAATTATATATCAGTTAAAAACTTGTATGAGAACAAAATGATTAAAATATAAAATAGATAAAATTATTAACAGATAAAACAGATAACCTGAAGAACTCCATATCTATTAACCAAAGTGAACTTGTAGTGTAAAAGTGGATTCTATGGTGAACTCTACTAAATATTTATGGAAGAATTCAACACAAACTCTTCCACAATGTTATTAAATATGCAATACTTCCCAACTCATCCTATGAGGCCAACATTACCTTGCTATTGAACCCAGACAAAGATATTACCAAAAAAAGAAAACCACAGACCAATATCCTTCATCAAATGAGATGTAAAAATTTAGCAAGTTGAATTCAACAATATATAATAATGATAATACATCAAGATAAAATGGGGCATATTATACGAATGCAAGATTTGTTAGATATTCAAATATTATTAAAATTCATCATATGAATAAACTATATATTTAGGTATGTTAAGATATAGAAAGATACAGATATATATCAATAAGTACAGGAAAACTATTTGACAAAACATCCATTCCTTATTTTTTTTTTACTCAAAAAAAGTAGAAATAAAAGAGTACTCTCTCAATCTAATAAATCTTTTTCTCATCCATGAAAAAACCTACAGCTTATATCATACTTAATGGTAAAAAACTAAATGTTTACCCCCTAATGTAGGAATAACACAAGACATTTTATCTCCCCACTTCTGTTCAATATTGTACTGAATGTGTTGGCCATCATGAATAGAGAAAAAGAAAGTGAAGGAAGGAGGGAGAGAGGAGGGAATGGGGGAGGGGAGGAAAGGCATCCAGATTAGAAAGAAAAAATTAAAACTGTCTTTATTTGCAGACAATGTGATTGCCTATATAAGATGAAATCTATTCAAAAAAACTATTAGAAATAATAAGTGAATTTAGCAAGGCTGTAAGATATAAGTTCAAGATACAAAAATCAATTGTCTCTCTATACTGCCTGAATGCTAAGTTGCTTCAGTCGTATGTGACTCTTTGCAACCCTGTGGACTGTAGCCCATCAGACTCCTCTATCCATGGATTCTCCAGGCAAGAATACTGGACTGGGCTGCCATGCCCTCCCCCAGGGGATCTTCCTGACCCAGAGATCCAACCCACATCTCTTACATCCCCTGCACTGCAGGCAGATTCTTTACCACTAGTGCCAACTGCTTTTCTATATGCCAGCAAAAGAATAATAGATAAATTTTTAAAAAATAATGTTATTTACAATGTCATCAAAAATATGAACTATAAAAGGATAAATTTAACAACAGTTATCCAATACTTGTTCACTGAAAACTATAAATATTGCTCAGAGCGGACCTAGATGAAGAGTTATACCATGCATATAAGTTGAAATACTCAATATTGTTAAGATGATCATTTTTCCAAATTGATCTATAGATTTAATGCAATCCCAGTCAAAATCCAAGAAGGCTTTTTTTGTATAAATTGACAAGCTAACTCTAAAATTCATTATAATGCAAAATACATAGAATAGCCAAAACAGCTTTGAAAAGGAACAAAATTAGAGAACTAACATGACCTCATTTTGAAATTTATTACAACAATACAATAATCAAAATACTACAATGACAGATCAATGGAACAAGATACAGAATCAAAAAGTAGACCAACACCTATATGAAAAATTGGGTTTCACAGAGGTGCATAGAAATGCAATGCAGTGGGAAAGAATAATCTTTTTCAACAAATGGTAATAGGCCAATCAGATACCTATATGCAAAAATGAACTGTAATCCACACCTACCCATGCCTCATACCATACAAGTGATTGACTCTGATTGGATAATTGATCTAAATATAAAACCTTAAACTATAAAAATTCTATGAGAAAACAGAAAGGTAAAAAACTTTGTGACCTTATCATAGGCAAAGATGTCTTAGACAAGGCACCAAAAGCATAATCCATAAAAGAAAAAAAATGGATAAACTGGCCTTCATCAAAATTAAGAACTTCCGGAAATAAATGAAGTTCTAGAAACATACACCCTTCCAAGACTGAATCATGAAGAAATAGAATATCTGAATTACTATTATGGAGATTAAAGCAATAATCAAAAAGCTCCCAACAAACAAAAGTCCCAGACAAAGTGGCCAAATTGATGAATTCCTCTACACAATTAAAGATTTAATACCTGTCCTTTTCAAAACTAAAACTGAAGAGGAGGAAATGCTTCCAAACTCACTTACCCTAGTCAGCATTATCCTGATATCAAAAGCAGACAAGCACACACACACACAAAAAAAAAACTTTACAGGCCAATATGCCTGATAAACATAGATGCAACATTCCTCAATAAAATACTATCAAATCAAATTCAACAATACATTAAAAAGGATCATACACCAAGATCAACTGGGATTTATTATAGGGATGCAAGAATGATTCCATAAATCATAAATCATTAAATGATCCATAAATCCATAAATCATTTAAAAAATGAAAGAGAAAAATATGATCATATCAATAGATGCAGAAAAAGCATTTAACAAAATTCAACATACATTTATAGCAAAAACTCTCAATAAGGTGGGTATGGAGAAACTATACCTCATAATAATAAAGGCCATATGTGACAAGCCCCCAGCTAACATTATACTCAGTGGCAAAAAGCTAATGTCATACTATCTAAAGCAGTCCACAAATTCAATGCAACCCCTATCAAAAGGCAAAATGACATGTTTCACAGAACTAGAAAAAATAACTCTAAAATTTGTATGGAACCACAAAGGACCCTGAAGAACCAAGGCAATTTTGAGAAAGAACAAAGCTAGAGATATCATGCTCCCTGGTTTCAAACTATACTATAAAGCTACAGTGACAAAAAATATATATAATACTGGCATAAAAACAGACATGTAGATCAATGGAACATAAATGAGAGCCCAGAAATAAACCCACACATACACGGTCAATTAACTTACAACGGAACTAAGAATGTACAATGGGGCCAGTTATACAAAGGATAATATGCAAATATACAAAGGACAGTCTCTTCAGTAAGGAGTGCTGGGAAAACCAGACAACCACAGGCAAAACAACAAAACTGGACCACTCTCTTAAACCATACACAAAAACTTATTCGAAATGGATTAAAGACTAAATGTAAGTCCTGAAGCCGTTAAAAATCCTAGAATAAAACATAGGCAGTAAGCTCCTTGACATTGGTCTTAGCATTGAGATTTTGGATTTTACTCCAAAACCAAAGCTTACAAAGCAAAAATAAACAAGTGGGACTACATCAAACTAAAAAGCTTCTGCACAGAAAAGGAAACTTTCAACTATATTAAAAGGCAATCTACTGAACAGGAGAAAATATTTGCAAATCATGTGTCTGATAAGGGATTAATATGCAAAATACATAAAGAACTCAAACAAAATAGCAAAACAAACAAACAATCCAATTTAAAAATGGAGAGAGGATCTAAATAGACATTTTTCCAAAGAAGCTATACAGATGGCCAACCAGCACATGAAAAGATGTTTGACATCACTAATAATTAGGCAAATGCAAATTGAATGTACAATGAGATAACACCTCACACCTGTTAGAATGGCTGGTATCAGAAGAAAAAAAAGGGAAAAGAAATAATAAGTGCTGGAGAAGTTGTGAAGAAAAGGCAGCCTTTATACAGGAATCAAACCCACATTTCCAGTGTCTTCTGCATTGCAGACAGATTCTTTATCCACCGAGTCATCAGGGAAGCCTATATTATTGTTAGGACTGTAAATTGCTGCAACCATTATGAAAAATAATATGGAGTTTCCTCAAAAAATTGAAAATAGAACTACTATACAATCCAGTTCTGGGCATTTATCCAAAGAAAACAAAAACACTAATTTGAAAAGACAGCAATTATACTCCAATAAAAAAATTTAAATTAAATTTTTTTTTAATTTCAAAAAGAAAAGATATATGCACCTCTATGAAGCAGGGCAAAGGCTAATAGAGTTTTGCCAAGAGAACGCACTGGTCATAGCAAACACCCTCTTCCAACAACACAAGAGAAGACTCTACACATGGACATCACCAGATGGTCAACACCAAAAACAGATTGATTATATTCTTTGCAGCCAAAGATGGAGAAGCTCTATACAGTCAGAAAAACAAGACTGGGAGCTAACTATGGCTCAGATCATGAACTCCTTATTGTCAAATTCAGACTTAAATTGAAGAATGTAGGGAAAACCACTAGACCATTCAAGTAGGACCTAAATCAAATCCCTTATGATTACACAGTGGAAGTGAGAAATAGATTTAAGGGACTAGATCTGACTGATAGAGTGCCTGATGAACTATGGACAGAGGTTCGTGACATTGTACAGGAGACAGGGATCAAGACCATCCCCATGGAAAAGAAATGCAAAACAGCAAAATGGCTGTCTGGGGAGGCCTTACAAATAGCTGTGAAAAGAAGAGAAGTGAAAAGCAAAGGAGAAAAGGAAAGATACAAGCATCTGAATGCAGAGTTCCAAAGACCAGCAAGGAGATAAGAAAGCCTTCCTCAGCGATCAATGCAAAGAAATAGAAGAAAACAACAGAATGGGAAAGACCAGAGAGCTCCTCAAGAAAATTAGAGAACATTCCATGCAAAAATGGGCACAATAAAGGACAGAAATGGTATGGACCTAACAGAAGCAGAAGATATTAAGAAAAGGTGGCAAGAATACACAGAAGAACTGTACAAAAAAGAGCTTCACGACTAAGATAACCACGATGGTGTGATCACTCACCTAGAGCCAGACATCCTGGAATGTGAAGTCAAGTGGGCCTTAGGAAGCATCACTACGAACAAAGCTAGTGGAGGTGATGGAATTCCAGTTGAGCTATTTCAAATCCTAAAAGATGATGCTGTGAAAGTGCTGCACTCAATATGCCAGCAAATTTGGAAAACTCAGCAGTGGCCACAGGACTGGAAAAGGTCAATTTTCACTCCAATCCCAAAGAAAGGCAAAGCCAAAGAATGCTCAGACTACCACACAATTGCACTCATCTCACATGCTAGTAAAGTGATGCTCAAAATTCTCCAAGCCAGGCTTCAGCAATACATGAATCATGAACTACCAGATGTTCGAGCTAGTTTTAGAAAAGGCAGAGGAACCAGAGATCAAATTGCCAACATCCGCTGGATCATGGAAAAAGCAAGAGAGTTCCAGAAAAACATCTATTTCTGCTTTATTGACTAGACCAAAGCTTGGCAATCCACTCCAGTACTATTGCCTGGAAAATCCCATGGACAGAGGAGCCTGGTAGGCTACAGTCCGTGGGGTCGCAGAGTCAGGCACGACTGAGCAACTTCACTTCATTTCACTTCAATGCACAAATGCACTCATCTCACGTGCTAGTAAAATAATGCTTAAATTTCTCCCAAGACAGGCTTCAACAGTAAGTGAATTGTGAACTTCCAGATGTTCAAGCTGGGTTTAGAATAGGCAGAGGAACCAGAGATCAAATTGCAAACATCTGTTGGATCATCAAAAAAGCAAGAGAGTTTCAGAAAAATATCTATTTCTTCTTTATTGACTACGCCAAAGCCTTTGACTGTGTGGATCACAGCAAACTATGGAAAATTCTTAAAGAGATGGGAATACCAGACCACCTGACCTGCCTCCTGAGAAATCTGTATGCAGGTCAAGAAGCAACAGTTAGAACTGGACATGGAACAACAGACTGGTTCCAAATCGGGAAAGGAGTACATCAAGGCTGTATGTTGTCATCCTGCCTATTTAACTTATATGCAGAGTACATTATCATGCAAAATGCCAGGCTGGATGAAGCACAAGCTGGAATCAAGATTGCCGGGAGCAATATCAATAATGATATATACGCAGATGACACCACCCTTATGGCAGAAAGCGAAGAGCCTCTTGATGAAAGTGAAAGAGGAGAGTGAAAAAGTTGGTTTAAAACTCAACATTCAGAAAACTAAGATCATGGCATCCAGCCCCATGACTTCATGGCAAATAGATTGGGAAACAATGAAAACAGTGAGAGACTTTATTTTGGGGGGCTCCAAAATCACTGCAGGTGGTGACTGCTGACATGAAATTAAAAGATACTTGCTTCTTGGAAGAAAAGCTATGACCTACCCCATAGACGGTAGCCCACCAGGCTCCCCCGTCCCTGGGATTCTCCAGGCAAGAACACTGGAGTGGGTTGCCATTTCCTTCTCCAATGCATGAAAGTGAGAAGTGAAAGTGAAGTCGCTCAGTCGTGTCCGACTCAGCGACCCCATGGACTGCAGCCCACCAGGCTCCTCCGTCCATGGGATTTTCCAGGCAAGAGTACTGGAGTGGGGTGCCATTGCCTTCTCCGATGTAGAATCTAGAAATCAAAACAAATGAACAAAACATATATACAGAGAATTCTGCCAACAGACTGCCTTTGAAAGGCAACTCTTCTCAGAATCTCCAGCCTGCCAGCCTACTCCATTAGATTTTGGATTTGCCAAGCCCCCACAAACAATATTTTTGGAATTCAAGCATTTAGAGACCTCAGAGGATCCATAAATATAGCAGAGTAGGAGGACACGGAAGTGACCTCCCACCATGAACATACCTAAACTACATCTACATGTCGAACAGGAGGGTGCCAATCTAGACCAGACATATTTACTCAGGGACCTCGGATGAAAGGGCAGCAGCCAGCTCAGAGCAGGTGCTCAGTGAACTCATTCCTTCATCAGGCAATATGGGAGGTAAGAGCGGGAAGCAATATGATAAAGCTTATGTACATAACTGGAAGATGATGTGATGGAACCCAACAGTAACAAAGGTCAAGCACAGTCTAAATCCAAGGAAGGTAAAATAAAACCACATCCATGACTGGGAACGATGTAGCATTCAAGACAGGTGTTAGAGGACAAACAGGGGGACGTGGGTACAAAAATCACTGAGAAATTAACAAAGTAAAAGGTGATACAGATCCTTTCATAACCTCTGGAAGAATGGGGCCCAGACACTGTGGCAAAATTCACTACAAAATAAATGCCATTTCATCTTTGCATTTAACAATTTTTTTTCTCTCTCTCCATCTCTCTCACGTTTTCTTTTTTTTTTTTTGCATATATTAGTGGAAGTAGAAATACTATTTGGAAAAGCATAAAATCGTTATACTCAACTGTCTCAACCAAAGTCAGAATGAGAACTACCATGAATGTTAGCATGTTTTTCAAATTCTATGTGGAATTGAATGTATCGTGCTCCAATGGAATTCTGAAATGAGGTCAACTTCTGGCAGGTCACACGACTAACTCTATTAAGCCACTGTTCTGTGATCAGCTCCATATGCGTCACCCTTCTGCTGGGTAATTTTGTGCTCAGTCTAAAGATGTCATGAAAAATAGCAAAATTTTGGTATGTTGTCAAAGGTCACACAGTATTTCAAAAATCAAGATATAGATGTAAAAATGGTTCAAAATCTGAGAATAAAATATCACCTCGCTTAGAGTTTATCATAACATTATTTCTTCTCCCAATGAAAATCAAGGGGAAAAAAGTCTATTCTTGCAATGCATGAACCTTGATTGTACCTTGGGTCAGGAAAAAAATTTTAAAGCTATGAAAGATATTTAGGAGTTAATTGAGAGATATTTAAATATGAGATAGATTGGTTTATGGAATTACTGTTCATTTCTTAAGTATGATAACAATTTTAAAGTTACCTAGGAGAATATCTTTATTCTGAAAAGATGTAGTGTCATGATGTAACTAACCTTAAACACATAGAGAGGAGAGGGTATAAGGAGACAGAGGAGGAGAGAGAAGGAAGGGAAGGAAAAGAACAAGATAGGGAGGGAGAAATACAGAAACAGTATTCAAATGTGGCAAAATGTTAACAATTGTTGAATTTAGGTGAATACAAATGTTCATTTTACTATTTTGCAGCTATTCATTTTACTGAAATTTTTTGAAATAAAAACTTAAGAAAATAAAAATATTCTCCTTTATTAAATCTAACTTTAACTCAAATAGAATGACAAGATTTATAAGAAATTTCCTGCTTAAATGACAAATAGAAGGGATTCATGAACAACCTTTGCATACTTTCTGATAAGCACTACATATGCATGGTGGGAAAAAAAAAGTCTGAGCTTAAAAATTGTGTACTCTTTGTCTTCCTTCTGCTGCATTAATGTCACACATGTTGATAGAGTTTGGTAACAAATATCAAACTTGATGTAACCATCTCACTCTGTGCTGTGTGCAGTTTCGTGTGCTGATATTTTAGTTTGGATTTTGCTATGAAATTACCACATACTATAGTATACTACAAACATTTATCCAACAGAGATCCGTTTTTCTAAGAGAAATCAACATTACCCACAGATGTTCTTCAATGAATAGTCACAAGTTAGGATTAGATCAAATCATGAAACAAAGGGGTTTATGCAACAAATGCACGGGAGAGAGGAGAGAGATGAAGCACAGTGTTCAACCCTGCACACCTTTGTCACTTTACAATGCTGCTGCAGCCACACCACAGTGCAAGAGCCAGCGTGGAGACACCGATGCCCTCATCTATGCACATATTCCTCAAGGTATATATTCCCTTCTGCACAGTAACCAATGCTGCTAATGCTGTAAGCACTATGTACAGATATATTTGCTTTGCATATAGAGCTTTACTCATAAAGTTGTATTTCAGTTTATTCATTAAAGTTTATTTAAGAGTACAGAGATCAAATTTCTGAATTCTTTTTATTATATAAAATGAATTCCAATTAAGGGAGCAGACAAGTGTTAGCATAAAATAGTCTTTGAGAAAAATGATATAAAAGTCAGAAAAAAGTAACGCTTCATGACAGTATTCTAGAATTCTCCAGTTCACTTTAAAATGTATAAATGTAAAAATTTATGTTCACTAGTCTCACATACATTTTCAGGCTAATGTGCAATGAAGTTTAATTTTGTTTAAAATATCTAAATACACAGGAGTGAAAAAATGCATCATATCATTCATTTAAGATGTAAATTATTAAAAAGATAATGATGTGACTCTCCATAAATTAATGTTCACAACCTTTTATTAAATTATCAAAAATAACTCACAAATAACAGCACAACAGTGGAGTACACAAAAATGTTAAGGCATTTCTACAGTTCTGTTCAGAAAAATGACTCGTCTGGATAGAAATCCTTCATGAAGCTTTTGGAAGTCATGACTGGCAGCCTGACAGCCGGTTGTTTGCACATGTGGCATACATGATATTCCCTCACTCAGGACATCCTTTGCCTAGAAATGTCAGTTTCCTGAGACTGTATATTTAACACTTGGATAACTCTGGAGATCAGAGAAATCAGAATTTTCTGTGCTCTCAAACAGAATGGCCTGTGTCAAGAAGTTGTGACTTCCCTTTCACAAGCAGTGCTCAAGCAAAGACCAGACAACGTCTTAATTATAAGGTTGTGGTAGGGACATAAGCACCAGATGGGACATTGGATCACATCCCTTAAAACTCTGTAAATCTCTTGCTCTGAGATTCTTACCAGTCTAAAAATATAAAGTGGTGGGCTTTTCTGGTTTTGAAAATCTAGATATTTTTCATTTTTAGGAAACAGAAAGGTTGCCTCAATTTTCTAACTTGCTTTTCTTGAAAGAGGATAAGTCTGAAAATGGTCTTTTCTTTTAACCTCTTGACATTAATTGTATATATTTGGGAAATAATAAATATGCTATTTTCTCATTTTACAATGCTACCATATAATGATACAATAATACACTGTGAGAGTAGACCTCTGACTTGCAAATTCTGACCTAAATGAATTTACATGTGAATGAGGTCTGCTCTCACATAAGGAACAAGTAAAACCTGCCTCCTTTACTGGTTTTGAAAAGTGATTAGTATTGCACCAGCGGCACTTCAGGGACTTTCCCGATGGCTTAGAGGGTAAAGAATCTGCCTGTAATGCAGGAGACACAGGAGATGCGGGTTCGATCGCTGAGTCAGGAAGATCCCTTGGAGGAGAGCATGAAAACCCACTCCAGTATTCTTGCCTGGAGAATCCCATGGACGGAAGAACCTGGCATGCCACAGTCCATAGAGTCCCAAAGAGTGGGCCATGACTGAGCACGCATGCATGCACACATATCTACACTAGAAGAAAGTGTGTCAGTATAAAGTGAAAAGCAAAATCACCTTGGATTCTGACTTCAAAGATCTCAATTGCTTGAAAATAATTAATGATGGAATTTTTTACCTTTCATCTTATTTAGCTACAACCAGGGAAAGGATAACCATTCAGCCCAGATAGGTTGTTGGTGCACAACATAGCAATTCAGCTGACCATACAGAGATTTAATTATTTTTCTAGCTTGGTTGCCTCCAGAAATTTCTTCCCATGTGAATGATGATTTGGGGGTTTTGTTTTTAACACTTCATCTTATAACTTGCCAGTTTTCTCTTTACCATACCTTCCTCTCAAACTATTTTTCCTAGAATCATCACACACATCAAAATCAAAACAGCTAAATTAATTCTAGTCTGCCATTTTCTACATCTGATCATTCCATGGAAGGATTTAGACTACCTGAGATTTTAAGAAAATGTGTCAAAAATCTACTTAGTTTGGCTTTTTAAACACTAATAGGTGGTTTTACTTTTAAACTTATCAATTCATTGATATTTTTATCTCAAAGATAATTTTTATTATATCTGATATTTGTGTTACAAATTGCTATGAAATATGCTATAGCAGTTTATAATCAAAACTTAATACATATATCACTGTAAGATGTTAGAAATATAAATGTGCACTTGAATTTCAATATGAAATGCTCATTATACTTATTTTTGTGTCAATAAAAAAATAAATGTTTATTTCATATCTCTTCTATACTTATTATTTCATTAAGAATTTCTAAAAACAGATGTAACATCTAAAAGCTAGATAATAATAAACATAAATTACTATATACTAAAGGAAGTTAAAATTATTTTATTATTTTTTAAGTGTAAAACTAAGGTTATCACCAAGAAAAATGAGACTGTCTGAGATTCTAACAATTAAATTTTTATGACAAAGACCTTTACACATGTTAGGTTCACACACAGTTTATAATTGTTTTAAAAAATAATAATAACATACTTTTGATTTGCAGATTTAAAATAATATGGAATTTGTAAGCATAAAACAGAATACAAGCATAAACATATATAGCCTTATTTATTTATATAAAAAGATTTGACTATATAAAAAGTACAAAATTAAGTTAGACTTTTAAAACAACAATCATACTCAGAACTTGCACAGTCAAAATTCTGCTAGCATTACACAAAGTTGTCTGAGGGAGCTGCACTGGATGCAATGATTTGCCATTGCACAAAATATTGGGGAACATTCTTAAATAGTGGCAAATCTCAGTCTTTGAAAGAGGATTTGATTTAGAGAAAATCATACATCTTTGACAACTAAACTTGATGGAACAAGTTGTCAAACAAATACCAATTTTTATACTGAAATAAGGTACGATTCATTTTTGTTTGCTTCGTAAAATTGTTTTAAGGCATTTCTAAAAATGTTTTGAGACATTTACACTCTAGAATAAGTTTTTAGCCTCCTAAAATGGTCACCTTGAAAAGTATATTAATCTGGAATCTTGTCTTTAAATTTCATTACCTTCCATCTGAAACAAATGCATAACACTTTTTATTTGTATATTAAGAATGAGGAAAATGAGATAAACATCCTCTGATATTTTCTGTAACTATGACTTACTGGTTTCCTAAATTTTGAAACTTATTTTCTCAGAAGAGAGATGAACTACATAAAAGATGGCTAGCTAGACCAAGTTACTGTTTGCCGTTCTCAATACTATTGACATTTGGGGTTGAAGCATTGCTGAGGGAGCTACCTTCTGGACTGGAAGTTGTTTCTAATGTAACCTTGGCTTCTACCTATTAGATACCAGTAGGAGCCTCTCAGATGTGACTATCGAAAATGTCTCCAAATGTTACCAAACATCCCCATGGAGACAAAATCACCTAAAAATGAGAACCACTAAATTGAGTAACTGGAAATGTTCTTTCAGTCCCAAGAGCCTATGATTCATAAAACAATATAAAATACATAGAGATAACATTGTTACACATTCTAAATATCTAAAATCAAATAAGTATAAAGAATATCATTATAGTTTTTCTAGTTATACACATTGTCAAAGACAACTTTGTAATAAAATGATAGGGTGAATATGTTTATAATGTATTATCATAAGGCACAGCCTAGTAATATACTAAAAATATTAAGGTGTATATTAATACATATACATTTAGAGATTAAAATATAATAATACTTGTGTAAATCTATAAATCTATGCATACTCATAGCAAAGAATGCCTCAAAACACCATAACCATTTAATTTCTATTTGACAACTCTCAGACTCTAAAATAATATATACTTTGTTACAATCAATAAATAAATTTAAAATGACTTTTCATAAAGGCAAGCTAGATAAAACAAACATGGTGGTCTTTCACACAGAAACTTCCTATGCCTTTTAAACTCAATACATAGTGTCTTGAGTTACTTGTTTTCTCTGTAACATTTGAATTTCTGAAGAAATACCATCTTTTTATATCTACCATCACAGTTGCTCTGTCAGGAACTAGATTTCAATCAAGTAAGCAATACATTTCCTAAGATTCGAAATTGCTTTCCAGTTACCAATTTTTTTCTAAAAATGCACTTAACATAAAAATCATTTGTGACAAATTAACATTAAAGCACTATTAAATACCCAACTGCAATAAAATTTTGATGAAATAAAATAGAATGCTTACAAACAGTAATAGCCCAGTATTTTTTTCTTCAAATCAACTTACCTCACTTCTGATTTAGCCAGTATAACAAGTCCACAGATTACCATGCAGGGCATTTCTACTGAGCTAAGACCAACTACACAGCACAGTTTAGATCTACTGATTATTAAGGAAAACATTACTATTAAAACCCCTATTATAAATGAGTAAGAGATTCCCAATAGTTAGAATGCCCTGTTTACTGGAGAATACCATAAAGCATAAATTATTAAGAGTATAGCATTATGGATCATGAGTGTCACTAAATAAACTTGAAAGCTTGTCATAAAGTTGAAATGATATTTTTATAAATTGACAAAATTAATATATAATTTTAAGTCACAATTGTTTAACCATAAAGAAGGATCATGGGTGTGCTGCTTTTCTTTTAATTAAATTTATAAGTCTCCTCTGTAGTTATTGATGTGTGAACATAGTTCCATAGAAAATTATTTAAATGAAGAGCAAAGCATTCAAATATAGTCAAATATAATTGTTTAAAGGTACTATACATTCATTCATTAGCAGAGTATTCTAATATAAAATCGAAAGTAAAGCATGCCATAGGTAATTATTACCGGCTTAGCTGTCAGTTAGTCAAATCAACTAAAAGGCCAATTATTCTGAGGATACCCAGGATGGAAAGCTCATGTTGGCATTAGGTCATTTTGAGGTAGTTATGGCTCCTTTTTATAGTAAATTAATTTCCCAGCAAAAGCATTTGGCATGTAACTTCAAATGCTATGACTTATCCTTCTATTTTAAATCTTTAACATTTGAAGAAAATGTAATATTATCTATAAAATAAAGATAGTAAAAGAAAAATAGGTAATAAAGATTTCAGTTTGTTAGAATAGTTCCTTTTTTCCTAGTTTCATCACCAATATGACTCAAGAAACTCAACATCAAAGGACAAGTTTTCATTCGACTTAATAAACATATCCATGGTTGACTTCTCAATACAGAATTCAACTTGTGTGTATATGTTAAAATAATGCATTAGAAATATTAAAAAAAAAATTAGAAAATTTTCAAAGTTGAAAAAGCACTAAATTACCAATATTAGAAGGCTTGTAGTAAGTATCAGGAGTAGAAAATCCCACGTGTCTAAAACTGAGATAATATATTTATAAATACAGTCTTCATCTCATAATTTAAATTGTGCAGTGGCCCTGGTATACCAAGTTCCTTCCCTAGACTCTGCCTGTATTCAGCATCAATACTAGCACAGTAAGAAATTGTTTGGGACGGTCTTTTCCTTCTGGATACTTCCTGGGGTCCTATTCACTACTCCACTGGGGCCCTTAGAACCAGATTATCACCAAGTGCCTTCCCGTCTTTAACCCTTATGGACTGTATCCCAGACAGCAACAACTGTGATTTTTTCCTTGCTCTAACTCCAGCATTCCAGCTCTTAAGATGAATGTATTTGGGTTAAATGAAATAAACACCTAAAATACATGAGACTCAATATTTCTCAAATCTAGCTGCACAACAGAACTACCTGGAGAACTTTAAAAATATTTATGACCACACCACTTAAATCAGAATCCCTGGGGTGGGAGACTCCTGGGATCTGTTTTTAAAATCCTCCTAGATAACAGGGGCTGAAGGAAGGTAGGAAGTGGAGATTGTTATTTAACAGGTAGAGTTCAGTTTTGCAAGATGAAAAGTTCTGAAGATCTGACTCACAATGATATAAATACATTTAAAATATTGAAAGTGAAAGTATTAGTCACTCAGTCATGTCCAACTCTTTGCGACCCCATGGACTGTAGCCCTCCAGGATCCTCTGTCCAGAAAATTCTCCAGGCAAGAATACTGAGTGGGTAGCCATCCCCTTCTCCAGGGGATCTTCCCACCCCAGGGATTAAACCACGGTTGCCTGCATTGCAGGCGGATTCTTTACCCTCTGAGCCACCAGAGAAACCCTCACTTAACTGTACACTTAAAAATGGTTAAGATGGTAAAAAAAAATTTATATGTGTTTTTTTATATTACAACACACTTGTTCCTTGGAAGAAAAGATATGACAAGCCTCTGTGTGTGTGTGTGTCTGTGTGTGTGTGAGTGTGAAGTCATTCAGCCGTGTCCAACTCTTTGAGACCCCGTGGACTGTAGCCCACCAGGCTCCTCTGTCCATGAGATTCTCCAGGCAAGAATACTGGAGTGGGTTGCCATTTTCTTCTCCAGGGGATCTTCCCAACCCAGGGATCGAACCCAGGTCTCCTGCATTGCAAGCAGACGCTTTATCCTTTGAGCCACCAGGGAAGCCTAGACAGCATATAAAAACCAGAGACATTACTTTATCAACAAAGGTCCATCTAGTCAAAGCTATGGTTTTTCCAGTAGTCATGTATGGATGTGAGAGTTGGACTATAAAGAAAGCTGAGCGCCAAAGAACTGATGCTTTTATTGTGGTGTTGGAGAAGACTCTTGAGAGTCTCTTGGACTGCAAGGAGATCAAACCAGTCCATCCTAAGGGAAATCAGTCCTGAATATTCATTGGAAGGAAGATGCTGAAGCTGAAACTCCAATACTTTGGCCACCTGATGCGAAGAACTGACTCATTGGAAAAGACCCTGATGCTGGGAAGGATTGAAGGCAGGAGGGGAAGGGGACGACAGAGGATGAGATGGTTGGATGGCATCATCGACACTATGGATATGAGTTTGAGTAAGCTCCGGGAATTGGTGATGGACAGGGAAGCCTGGCATACTGCAATCCATGGGGTTGCAAAGAGTTGGACACAACTGAGTGACTGAACTGAACTTCCAATAAAAAAATATTTTTTATTTTCCCAAGTAATTCTCCCATGTTAGTTTCCCCCACAATCAATTTTGCTTGTTAAGTGGGAGGGAAGGAGAGGAGAGACTTCAGTCTTATCTTTCCTTTTTTTTTTTTTTTGCTTTTTAAAAATAGTGTTCTGCTTTTTATAGATCCCAATTACCTATACAAGCTTTGCATGCATGCTCAGTCACTAAGTCATGTCCGACTCTTTACAACCCCATGGACTGTAGCCCCCCAGGTTCCTCTGTCCAGGCAAGAACACTGGAGTGGGCTGCCATTTCCTCCTCCAGTGGATCTACCCAACCCAGGGATCAAACCAGCATTTCCTGTGTCTGCTGCATTGGCAGGTGGATTTTTTACCACTGAGCCACCTAGGAAGCTTTAAGCTCCACAAACTACTGACCTGCCTCCACTCTAAAGCTAGACCTTTTATTTCTTCTTTATTGATTTCTTGATCTTAACTCTTTAAGGAGCCTTGAGTCTTTTTAAGTAACTGATGTCCCTGCCTGTCTCTCTTTTTGTGAAAATCAGGTTAATTTCACAGTACTTCCAATTCCATCTACTTTAGGACACCCACCCCTCTGTAGTAGCCCATAGCCTTGCCATGTGGTCTCTCCTTTCATCTCCTCTCCTTCTATGGCTTTTGGTCTTGAGTAAGTTGTCTCCTTGGAATTCTGAATTTCCTATATAACAAGAGCTTGTTGTTTCCTTCAATCATTGTAAATTTCTTTCAGTACTGTTTACCAGTTCTGCAACCTGGATTCTCACAGGGCAGTCTTTTCTAATCAGTTTCCCAAACTGTGTACCAAAAACCACTTGTTCCTAAAAGAAGGAGTCCAGAACTAAACACATTTCAGAAAATCTAAAGCCACTGAAGACGTGCATGCTAAGTTGTTTCAGTCATGTCTGACTCTTTGAGACCCTATCGACTGTAGCCTGCTAGGTTCCTCTGTCCACGGGATTCTCCAGACAAGAATAGTGGAGTGGGTTGCCACGGTTGCCCTGGATCTTCCTGACCCAGGGATCGAACCCAAGTCTCTTATGTCAGCTGCATTGGCCAGCAGGTTCTTTACCCCTAGCGCCATCTGGGAAGCCCTCTAAATCCCTTACCTAGAATCAAAAAACATGTTAGAATACTTAAAAACTTAGGAAATCCTGCATCAAGAAACTTGTTCAACTTGTTTCCATGATTTATTTGACTATATAGATCTCCCTCAACCTACACTGGGGTTACAATCAGGTAAGCTTGTTGTAAATTGAAAATACTATAGTTTGAAAATGCATTTAAGTACCCTAACCCTACTGAACATCATAGCTTAGCCTCAGTTCAGTTCAGTTCAGTTGCTCAGTCATGTCTGACTCTTTGCGACCCCATGAATCGCAGCACGCCAGGCCTCCCTGTCCATCACCAACTCCCGGAGGTCACTCAGACTCACGTCCATCGAGTCCGTGATGCCATCCAGCCATCTCATCCTCGGTCGTCCCCTTCTCCTCCTGCCCCCAATCCCTCCCAGCATCAGAGTCTTTTCCAATGAGTCAACTCTTCCCATGAGGTGGACAAAGTACTGGAGTTTCAGCTTTAGCATCATTCCTTCCAAAGAAATCCCAGGGCTGATTTCTTTCATAATGGACTGACTGGATCTCCTTGCAGTCCAAGGGATTCTCAAGAGTCTTCTCCAACACCACAGTTCAAAAGCATCAATTCTTCGGCGCTCAGCCTTCTTCACAGTCCAACTCTCACATCCATACACGACTACTGGAAAAACCATAGCCTTGACTAGATGGACCTTAGTCAGCAAAGTAATGTCTCTGCTTTTGAATATGCTATCTAGGTTGGTCATAACTTTTCTTCCACGGAGTAAGTGTCTTTTAATTTCATGGCTGCAGTCACCATCTGCAGTGATTTTCTACATTAAATGTGCTCAGAATACACACATTATCCTACAGCTGGGCCAAATCAACTAATACAAAGTCCATTTTATAATAAAGTGTTGAATATCTCATGTAATTCACCAAATGCTGTACTGAAAGCAAAAAGTAGAATGGTTGTATGGAAACAGAATTGTTGTTAAGTATATCAGTTGTTTACCTCCCCATCCTAGTTTCAGCCCCCTCCCAGGGATCACATGGCTGGCTGGGAGCTGAGGGTTGCTGCCACTGCACAGCATCACAAGAGAGTATCTTACTGCATATTGCTAGGCTGGGGAAGATCCAAATTCAAAATGTGAAGCACGGTTTCTACCAAGAGCATGGTTTCTACTGCATGTATGCTATTCATACCATCATAAAGTTGAAAAATCGTAGGTCAAACCATCCCAAATCAGGGATCATTCTGTAGCATTATAAAGAACACTTCCCATCAAAATGGTTTCTAATACTTGAATATGATAGCAGCACAGAGCAATGCTGACTCAAGGAGCAGGAAAACAAGACAGCAGTGATTACAAACCATCACTAGTGCAACATACTAAGTGTAGTATCTAAACATACACTCACAGATATCACATTATCTTACTTGATTCCTCTCAGATGCTGCTGTTTTGTGGTGGAGATATCTACTGCTCTCACCTCTGTATCATATTCACTAGGCAAGGTTCTCACATGTGCTAATGAACATGGCCCTGGCTGACCGGAAACGATGCTTCTTACCCTTACCCACAGCAAGCTGCATACCACACCGCATCCTGTTTCAATTCAATGTTCCCTTCCACACACATCACAGCACAGGGTCACACCTGCACTCTGTTGTTAAACAATACATTCCACATTTTAATCAACATTTGTGGGGGGTTTAGCATTCCTTCAGTCCTATTTTTTATTTTATTTCATTGGTGTATAGTTTATTTACAATGCTGTGTCAGTTTCAGGGGTACTACAAAGTTATGCATATACCTATATCTATTCTTTGTCAGATTCTTTTCCCATACAGGTTATCAAAGAACACTGAGTAGAGATCTCTGTGCCATACAGTAGGTCTTTATTGATTATCTATTTTATATATTGTAGTGTGTATCCCTCTCCCCCACCCTTCCCCTTGTGAGACACACCTTGAGAACTACAGCCAGAGGAGGCTGGACCTGTTTTAAATAAGGTTGTACCCACCTCCGTGTGTATGTGTATAATATACACTGTGGGTGGTGTGCAGAAACATAGGCCTTATAATCTGTCCTTGCTACCCTTAAACCAGCACCTTTGTGACAAGCGATTCTTTAACCATTTCTTGATTCTATGCAATATCTCTCAGTTAAAGGAAACAGAATTTATATCCCCAAACCAGAAGCAATGTAGCCATGAAAAGGAACCTATTTTAGTGTTCTACATAAATATTTTATTATCTTTGAATGCAAGAGATACAGGCATTTTTCAAGTTTTATTTGGTCAAGGCATAAATTTGATGAAAACTACAGGACAGAATAATATTATTATAAAATCTGTGTATTGCTAAATTCTGTGGTGTATTTGAGAGGCACATAATTGGTTCCTTTAATCCAGGCTGCAACCCATTGTGTTCTTTCTTTCACAGTGAATTGCACATCCGAATAGCCACCAAAAAAAGAAAAAAGGCATCATGATAGCTCTGTTTTTCTCTGTTATTTTGAAACATGCTTGATAGTGCAGTCAACTTTGCAGTCTATTAGGTAGAAGTGAAAGTATAACATTGCAACATGAGACCCAACTTGCACAAGAAAAAGCAATCCCAAAACTGTAATCACTTGAAATTTGTAACTTCCCCAACACTACCATAAGTAATGATGACATTCATAATATAATATTAAATATTGAACATCAATCTTAGGTAATTTTAATGACAAATGATACTCTGAAGCCTAATTGAGAACAAAATTCAGCTATCGTTCTTTTTTGCCACTCCTAGATTAATAATGGTTTTCATCCTTTTTACTGGGTTGACTAATAGAGAAAGAGACAGCCTATGCATTTAGATACACAAAAATCTTAAGCTCGTGATTTACCTAATTTTACTAAGACAGAATTTTTTTCACTTATCTGAAACACACCAGCTGAGGCTGATGTAGTTTTAACATGTCTCAGTGCTCTTTGTGTTTGGAATACTGACACATTTCTTTCTTAGGATGATATGCAAACCATAGGTAATCAATTAAAATACATGTTATTGATTGAGAAAAGATAAATATTAGAAAACTCAACCATTGTTCATTTTGTTACTACTGAGGAATTAAAAATTCAATCACTTTATTCCACGAACTTGAGTCTTGCTGCAAATTTTGTTGATCATCTCTCACTTGAAAAAATGACACAGTATTAGAAACTGAGCTAAACGAAGGTGTGGGAGCTTATGTATCTTAATGTGTAGACAACATATACCTGAGGAGTTTTGTCACTTTGGTAACTTGACTTTTGAGACCTGAGTTAGAATCTGAAGCTGTTAAATTCAAGAATTAGAAAATACAGAAACCAAGGAAGGGTCTATTCTCATAAGCAACAGCTTTGTTCTTCTTAAGTTACATTACTATATTAAGCTACATTGTCTCTGCATGCAAGTGGGAAGGAGAAACAGAGATAGCAATTTTCCCTGGAGTATTTAATACCTTCACCTTCAAAACAAAGACTTGTAAGTAACAATATTAAAAGATAAAGAATAGGAATTCCCTAGCAGTCCAGTGCTTAGGACTTGGTGCTTTCATTGCTGTTGGCCTGGGTTTGATCCCTGGTTGGGGAACTTAGATCCCACAAGCTGTACAGCCAAACAAAAATAAAGAGAAAAGAACAGCAGTGGATTCATAGATTAAACACAATAACTTACTTGCATTATAAACATTACTCCAGTAAACTAGATCTGATTGAAAGAAACTTAAAGAGAAGTATTCTTCTCATTACTGTATTATTAAAGGATATTTTTCTTATAGCAAAACAGAAATTAAAGCTCTAATACAATAACCTCAACAAATTTCACATCCATCATTCCAAAGTCCATCATCTGATAAGAGAAAAATAATTTTCTGACTTAAGCTAGTACACATTTCACTCTGGGAGGGGTCAGCATTTTCTGGCTCCAAATACTGAGGCACATCCTGGCTTGCGCCCCAAAAGGCCATGTCATTCTTATACAACTTAATCATCGGCTACACAGGAGAAAGAAACACTGCAATCTTTCTGATCATTTTAATGAGGACCCCTGGCTATTCAGTCATTGAAATATAATTGACTTGCTCTCCTCTTATTTTCATAATAGACACTCAAACCTAGACCACGTTTATTTGGCTATAAGAAATGACAGGAAGAATTGGAACTTTTCTGAGAGTCCCCATTAAAACTGAAAACATGCCACCCTGTCTTCTACATGAGCCACAATCATTTTGCGTTGGTCTCATTATGCAATACAAGATGCAAATGTTCCAGGCACCCTCCTCACCAAACTGCAAGGCTAAGAAAATAAGCACACCAAAAATATCTTGTATTATCTGTATCTTTTTCTTATAATTTAATGCTATTTGTTCAATATTTTAGAAAAATAGGAATAATAAGCATAAATGTTACCAATATCACTGATTTTTAGTAAGATTGAAAAGTAGGACTGATATCTTTATTCTTAATATATTTTTATAAAATGCAAAATTTTCCTCCACAAAATTACATAGTAAGTTTAAGGATTAAATAAATATGATTTGAAAAATAACATACATTTATGCTGACAGTGTGAGTTTACAAAATTGATGTGCAATATTAATTGCTGTAATCTTCAAAACTATGTGAGCCCTGGGAATTATTATTTTATATTTTGGAGCTTTCAAACTAACATTAATTAAAGCTTAAACAGCCAAAAAATATTTGATAATATATAATTTATTATAATATAAATTTAAAAGTTAATCTACCATAGAAATATTAATAATTTCATAAACCCCTATAAAGGAATAAGCTTCCTGTCATCAGAAATGTTTTTCTCAACACGTAATATTCAGGGTTGAGATGTTATTCATCAGATTAAGTATTCAGTTCAGTTCAATTCTGTCGCTCAGTCATGTCCGACTCTTTGCGACCCCATAAACTGTGAGGAAGTAACCTGTAAGATTTAAGGATTTTCCAGACCAACTGAAAGGTTATCTCTGTTATTTGTGACTCACAGACCCTGACCTGGAGGGTTTGTGACTCACAGACCCTGACCTGGAGGGTTTGTAACTTACAGACCCTGACCTGGAAGGTTTGACTTTCCAGAGAGTCAGAAAAACAAGTTGTGTAAACTGTGTGTTATCCGCAGAATTATATCGCCAGACCCTCACGAGCCTATCCTTGTAAAGGTCAGCATTATTGTGACCAATCATGATATATCTATACCTCCCCGCCCAATGTGGTTTTTGTGCTTAAAAACTGTTCTGTAACTGTCATCGGGGTTCGCTCCTTGCTTAAGGAGGACAGAACCCCGGCACGCCGGTTCAATAAATCCTCTTGCTATTTGCATCGATCCTGTGTCTTGGTGGTCTTGGGCGACGGACTCCAGGGCGGAACCTTGCGGTTCAACAGAACCACAGCACACCAGGCCTCCCTGTCCATCACCAACTCCCAGAGTCCACCCAAACCCACGTCCATTGAGTCGGTGATGCCATCCAACCATCTCATCCTCTGTCGTCCCCTTCTTCTCCCGCCCTCAATCTTTCCCAGCATCAGGGTTTTTTCAAATGAGTCAGCTCTTTGCATCAGGTGGCCAAAGTATTAGAGTTTCAGCTCAAAATCAGTCCTACTAGTTCTATTTCAGCTAAGATAAATTTCTACTCATTGGCAAAAAGTGTTGAGGGTTAAAAACTGCCATATCATTACAAAATTTTGGAGGGAAATTGAGCAATATTGGTTATTTTAATGGCCATTCTTTTTGTTGTTTTTCAAATTTTTTTTAAAGGTTATTATTAATGTTTACAAATAAGGGATTTTAGAAGTGAAAAGTTGGTATTTCCTGAATGCCTATTATGTCATTATATTTAAATTGGAACACAGTCCATCTTACGTATAGAGAATCTTTTTTGTGTGTGCAAGCAGTTTTAATGTGCAATGAATCAAAACTTAACCTTAATAGTGAACATTAAAATATAAAACACTTTGGTGTTTTTTAAATGAAATAAAGTAGATGTGATTTTATTTGTTCTAAATCACAGATATTTTTGTTTCTGTTAACTTTCACTTAATTTGACATTATCTGATGTTTTAACTGTACTTTCTAGGAGAGTATCTTAGAGTCTGATCTAGTATTTATCTAGTATTTCTGCTATAATCTGATTATATTAATTAAGCTTTATTTTTTTAATTTTTATTGGAGTATAGTTGCTTTACAATGTCGTGCTAGTTTCTGCTGTAAAGTGAAATATGTGTCCACATACATATATCCTCTCTTTTCTGGATTTCCTCCCATTTGGGTTACTACAAAGCATTAAGAAGAGTTCCCTGCGCTATACAGTAGGTTCTCATTAGTTATGTTTTATACATAGCAGTGTATATATGTCAAATAGCCATTATTTTTTACTCAGTAATTCAACTTCCATGAATATATCCTTGAGCCGAACAACTGTACACACACACACACAAACATAGGTACACAGACATCTGTATACACAAATACACATACACAGATATTTGCTGCACCACAGTCCACATCTACAAAGAAAAACAATGATAACAAATCACATGTAGGGGCACAGGTATATTGTTAAGTGAAAGATAAAGCTGTACACAATACATGGAGTTTAGTCTCTTTTCAAAAAATTGTGTACAGCTAAATATGTGTATTGGAATGAAAACTGACCTTTTCTAGTCCTGTGGCCACTGCTGAGTTTTCCAAATTTGCTGGCATATTGAGTGCAGCACTTGCACAGCATCATCTTTCAGGATTTGAAATAGCTCAACTGGAATTTCATCACCTCCACTAGTTCTGGGTGTTCATTGGAAGGTGACGCTGAAGCTGAAACTCCAATACTTTGGCCACCTCATGTGAAGAGTTGACTCATTGGAGAAGACCCTGATGCTGGGAGGGACTGGGGGCAGGAGGAAAAGGGAACAATACAGGATGAGATGGCTGGATGGCATCACCGACTCAGACATGAGTTTGAGTGAATTCCAGGGGCTGGTGATGGACAGGGAGGCCGGGCGTGCTGCGATTCATGGGGTTGCAAAGAGTCAGCATGTCTGAGCGACTGAACTGAACTGAAATATGTGTATTAAAAACCTAATGGAATATATAGCAATTTAATAGTGATATCTCTATGGGATTAAAGAGTTTTACTCCCTACTTAAACATTTATGATTCATTCATTCATTCAACCTACTAATCTTTATTAAGCACCTACATGTGCTAAGTAATGTGCTAAGTAATTTTCTAGGTACCAGAAATATAGATGTGAACAATACAAACTCATAAGCTTATGTTACAACTGAAATCAAGAGGAGCAATATAAATAAAGTTTAGAAATTTGTGAAATTTCAATTATAAGAAAATAAAGAAGTAAGAATATAAAATAGAAGTTTTTAAGATTTATATTAATATTACAAGAGTATAGACAATTTTATTAAAAATATTCTATGTGTACTGCAAAATGTATAAAGGTTAATATTAATTCATATGTCTCAATTTTATTAAGATCTAGTAGGTACTCCCTCAAAATTTTCTTCATTTTGTAAGATTATCCTCCTTAAATTAATTTTAAAAATCTAAAAATTTCTTCTTACAACTTACTTGATTTCAATGAAAACTCATTACACTTCCTAAAGGTGAAAATGTTAGAAAGTACCTAGGGTTCATATTCAAGATGTTCTATGTAAATTATGACCGATCACCACAGAATGGCCTCACAGACCGATATAACATATATCAAGGGAGAAGGGTCAAAAAACTCTGAATACCTACCCAGCAACCTTATAATATAAAGCAACGGTCCACTGACAGTGAGACTAATAAATGTGAATAGGAAAGATTTTACACCTAAAACAGCATCTATTCAGTAAGTGGATTCATTTGAATAAGATGAATTGCCTAGTCATAACCTCCCCAAAGTTCAAGCACTTATGCAGTAGCTAGACGTAATTGAAAGAATTGTCACCAGATGGCAGTGTAGGTCGAATAGCCAAATGTTTACAAGTTAGCCAAATGTTTACAACTTCAGTTCAGTTCAGTTCAGTCGCTCAGTCGTGTCCGACTCTTTGACCCCATGAATCTCAGCACGCCAGGCCTCCCTGTTCATCACCGTCTCCCGGAGTTCACTCAGACTCACGTCCATCGAGTCCGTGATGCCATCCAGCCATCTCATCCTCCGTCGTCCCCTTCTCCTCCTGCCCCCAATCCCTCCCAGCATCAGAGTCTTTTCCAATGAGTCAACTCTTCGCATGAGGTGGCCAAAGTACTGGAGTTTCAGCTTTAGCATCATTCCTTCCAAAGAAATCCCAGGGTTGGTCTCCTTCAGAATGGACTGGTTGGACTCTTCAAGTTTGGTACCAGACTCAGAAGGTAGATTTTTTATTACCAACAAAATTAGATCTCTTTGTGATTAAAAACACATAACCAAATTATAAGAAAAATAGTAAAAGAGCAATATTTTAAAGAAAAAATACTCTCGGTATGTGGGCTGCAACATTTACCTTTCCTAGTGTTTCAAACTTGAGAATGCTTATGACAACCCCAGGAAAACTGTATAAAACATGCATTTCCAGTCTCCACCACTAATCTTTAGATTCTTAATCAGAGGTGTCAGATGCAACAGAGACTCCATTTTAAAGAACTATTTAAAGCCATTCTAATACAGATGATCCATAAGAAACACTGCTCTAAAACTCATATCCCCAAAGAAGTAGCACATCTGCATAATGAACCCCAATCTAGTCACTCATGCGGCCACAAATTCCAGCCTCAAGCCCTTGCTGCATTGTCTACACTTTAGAAATATTGCATTTAAATGTCAGCAGACCAGAGAAATGACTCATTGGCCAAATCAGAGTTAATAACTTGAATATTAAAATAAATCATGATAGTATAGTATTTTAGCCTTCTATTAATAAATAATAAGACATTAAAAATTCCTACATACATAAATAAATTAATAAGTTGGAAGTTGAAGAGCAGGATATTTACTTTGGTTCAAAGTACCTCCATACAAATGTTTATTAATCACAGAGGGGGGAAAGAAACTTTATAATTAATAAACTTGGCAAACACCACCTTCACTGAGTGATCAAAGAGAATGTCACTATTGGACAGCAAAGGAAACCATAAGCAAAACAAAAAGGCAAACTACAGACTGGAAGAAAATATTTGCAAACAATGCAAGCAACAAGGGCTTAATTTCCAAAATATACAAACAATTCATACAACTCAACAGCAAAAACACAAACAACCTAATCAAAAAATGGTCAGAGGACCTAAAGAGACATTCATCTAAAGAAGAAATACAGATGGCCAATATGCACATGAAAAGACACTCAACACAGCTAATTATTAGAGAAATATAAATCAAAACTACAATGAGGTATCACCTCACACCAGTCAGAATGGTCATCATCAAAAATCTACAAATAACAAATGCTGGAAAGGGTGTGAAGGAAAGGGAACCTCCTCCACTGTTGGTGGAAATATAAACTGGTGCAGCCACGATGAAAAAACAGTATGGAGGTTCCTCAGAAAGACAAAAATAGGGTTGCTATATGATCCAGCAGTCACACTTCTGGGCATATATCTGGAGAAAACTCTAATTTGAAGATATACATGCACCTCAATGTTCATAGAAGCACTATTTACAATAGACAAGACATGGAAGAAACATAAATGTCAATTGACAGATGAATGAATAAAGAAGATATGGTATATACACATGATGAAATACTACTTAGCTATAAAAAAGAATGAGATAATGCCATTTGAAGCAACATGGATGGACCTAGAGAGTATCATACCAAGTGAAGCAAGCCACACAGAGAAATATCATACGATATCTTTTACATGTGGAATCCAAAATATGATACAAATGAACTTAGTTACAAAACAGAAACAGACTCACAGCCATAGAAAACAAATCTATGATTATCAATGGGGAAAGAGGGTGGGAGAGAGATAAATTAGGAGTTTGGGATTAGCAGATACAAACTACTACTTGTAAAAAAGATAAACAACAAACTCCTACTGGATAGCACAAGGAAGTATATTCAATATCCTATTAATATAATAAACCATAATGGAAAAGAATATGAAAAAGAATACATTCAGTTCAGTTCAATCGCTCAGTCGTGTCTGACTCTTTGCGACCCCATGAATCGCAGCACACCAGGCCTCCCTGAGTCAACTCTTCTCATGAGGTGGCCAAAGTACTGGAGTTTCAGCTTTAGCATCATTCCTTCCAAAGAAATCCCAGGGTTGATCTCCTTCAGAATAGACTGGCTGGATCTCCTTGCAGTCCAAGGGACTCTCAAGAGTCTTCTCCAACACCACAGTTCAAAAGCATCAATTCTTCGGCGCTCAGCCTTCTTCACAGTCCAACTCTCACATCCATACATGACCACAGGAAAAACCATAGCCTTGACTAGACGGACCTTAGTCGGCAAAGTAATGTCTCTGCTTTTGAATATACTATCTAGGTTGGTCATAACTTTTCTTCCAAAGAGTAAGCATCTTCTAATTTCATGGCTGTAGTACAGAGCAGTTTTAAGACTGTCTCTTATACACATCTTGTTCACCAATTTTTATAGATTTCTTTTAATTTCATGGCTGCAGTCACCATCTTCAGTGATTTTGGAGCCCAAAAAAATAAAGTCTGACACTGTTTCCACTGTTTCCCCATCTATTTCCCATGAAGTGATGGGAAAAAGAATACATATATATGTATAATTGAATCACTTTGCTATACACCAGAAACTAACACAATATTATAAATCAACTATATTTCAATTTTTAAAAAAAATTTTAAGAGCCCATGTTACCAGTGATAGTCAAAACTGTGTTGCTCAATAATATTCAGTAAGAAGAACAGTGTCACTGTTCTTCAAAGAATGTCTTTGATATTCCTGTCAAAGATGCACAACTTGAATCTAATTATGAGGAAACATCAGACAAATCCAAATTAAGGGCCATTCTACAAAATAACTGGCCTATAAACCTCAAAAGTTTAAAGTCATGAAAGGAAAGACTGAAAACTATTACAAAATGAAGGAGACTATAGATACAGGACACCAAATACAACATGTGATTCTGAACTAAAGCATTTTGCTCTAAAAGACATTAGGACAATTGCTAAAACTTGAATTGGGTATGAACATTCAATGTAGTTACCAATCATTATTAATTTTCTGATTTTGATGGTTGTATAGTGGCTACATAGGGAAATGCCCTTATTTATAGGAAATATACACTGATGTATTTGGGAATGATGGGCTTTGCTGGTGGCTCAGACGATAAAGCGTCTGCCTGCAGTGTAGGAGACCCAGGTTCGATCCCTGGGTCAGGAAGATCCTCTGGAGAAGGAAATGGCAATCCACTCCAGTACTCTTGCCTGGAAAATTCCTTGGACAGAGGAGCCTGGTAGGCTACAGTCCATGGGGTCACAAAGAGTCAGACACGACTGAGCGAATTCACTTTATTCGGGAATGATGGGTCATCAGTTTTGGCAACTTATTCTCAAATGGTTCAGGGCTTTTTTAAAAAGTTATTTTCACTATATTTCCAACTTTTAAATTTTGTGATTGTTTCAAGAAATTAATTCATCAATCTTTTCTTTTTTCCAAAAAGAAAATTAATACATGCATAATGTAAGTAGTGAAACCAAAGAGGTATAAAATCAAAGTTGATCATCTTCCCAGTTCTTTCTCTGTCCCTATGCCCCACAGAAACAACGGTACCATTTTGACATTTATATAAACATATAGAAACATTGGGGCTTCCCTGGTAGCTCAGCTGGTAAAGAATCCACCTGCAATGCAGGAGACTCTGGTTCAATTCCTGGGTTAGCAAGATCCCCTGGAGAAGGAATAGGCTACCCACTCCAGTATTCTTGGGCTTCCCTGGTGACTTAGACGGTGCCTGCAGTGCGGGAGACCTAGGTTCGATCCCTTGGTTGGGAAGATCCCCTGGAGGAGGGCATGGCAACACACTCCAGTATTCTTGCCCGGAAAATCCCCATGGACAGAGGAACCTGGCGAGGCTACAGTTCATGGGGTCACAAAGAGTCGGACACAACTGAGCAACTTAGCACAGCACAGCATATAAACATTTAGAGGGAATTTTATTAATGATCTCCTTGAAGAGGAAATTTCTAGATCCCTGGAAGTAGCAGAAATTAAAACTTAAAAATCATGTACATATCTTGTTAAATAAGATGAACCGTGAAATCCTGAAATGCATAACAAAATTCTAAAGTCTGCCTGTGGTTTCCCTTGGGTTTTCCCACTAAAGGAATTGAATTATGGGCCCAAACCCATGGAATGACTGCATGGAAGCTTCTAAGATCTGGAAAACAGAGAGGGACACACAGCCTTCTGAAAACATGGAAACTAGAAAACAAGACATTCTCCCAAATGGGGACTGGCCATGGCTATATGGCAAAGTGCTCCCCTCCGATTCTCTAGAAGTAAGTGTATTCCTATTTCTATTAATACAGTCTTCTGCTGTTTTCACTTTTTTCCCAGCTATACCATCCTGCAGGTTCAAAACATACTGATTTCATTGAAATGCCTGCTTTTTCAAAATACATGCTACTACCAAACCACAATACTCAACTTTCATCCTCCAAGTTATCAGTTCAGTCAGTTCAGTCGCTCAGTCGTGTCCAACTCTTTGCAACCCCATGAATTGCAACACACCAGGCCTCCCTGTCCATTACCAACTCCCGGAGGTCACTCAGACTCAAGTCTATCGAGTCAGTGATGCCATCCAGCCATCTCATCCTCTGTCGTCCCCTTCTCCGCCTGCCCCCAATCCCTCCCAGCATCAGAGTCTTTTCCAATGAGTCAACTCTTTGCATGAGGTGGCCAAAGTACTGGAGTTTCAGCTTTAGCATCATTCCTTCCGAAGAAATCCCAGGGTTGATCTCCTTCACAATAGACTAGTTGGATCTCCTTGCAGTCCAAGGGACTCTCAAGAGTCTTCTCCAACACCACAGTTCAAAAGCATCAATTCTTCGGCACTCAGCCTTCTTCACAGTCCAACTCTCACATCCATACATGACTACTGGAAAAACCATAGCCTAGCTTTAGCATCATTCCTTCCAAAGAAATCCCAGGGCTGATCTCCTTCAGAATGGACTGGTTGGATCTCCTTGCAGTCCAAGGGACTCTCAAGAGTCTTCTCCAACACCACAGTTCAAAAGCATCAATTCTTTGGCACTCAGCCTTCTTCACAGTCCAACTCTCACATCCATACATGACTACTGGAAAAACCATAGCCTTGACTAGACGGACCTTAGTCGGCAAAGTAATGTCTCTGCTTTTGAATATACTATCTGGTTGGTCATAACTTTTCTTCCAAGGAGTAAGCGTCTTTTAATTTTATGGCTGCAGTCACCATCTACAGTGATTTTGGAGCCCAAAAAAATAGTCTAACACTGTTTCTACTGTTTCCCCATCTATTTCCCAAGAAGTGATGGGACCAGATGCCATGATCTTCATTTTCTGAATGTTAAGCTTTAGGCCAACTTTTTCACTCTCCACTTTCACTTTCATCAAGAGGCTTTTCAGTTCCTCTTCACTTTCTGCCATAAGGGTGGTGTCATCTGCATATCTGAGGTTATTGATATTTCTTCCGGCAATCTTGATTCCAGCTTGTGTTTCTTCCAGTCCAGTGTTTCTCATGATGTACTCTGCATATAAGTTACATAAGCAGGGTAACAATATACAGCCTTGACGCACTCCTTTTCCTATTTGGAACCAGTCTGTTGTTCCACGTCCAGTTCTAACTGCTGCTTCCTGACTTGCATACAGATTTCTCAAGAGACAGGTCAGGTGGTCTGGTATTCCCATCTCTTTCAGAATTTTCCACAGTTTATTGTGATCCACACAGTTAAAGGCTTTGATATAGTCAATAAAGCAGAAATAGATGTTTTTCTGGAACTCTCTTGCTTTTTTCATGATCCAGTGGATGTTGCTAAATGTTTTTTTTCCCCTGTCATGGGGAGGGGATTTTTTTGGGGGGGAGGGGATTCTGATTTTGTTGTCAGTTTTATATTATCTCTGACTATAATCTGCATGACTTCATCATGGCATTGACAGAACTACTGAAAATTTGGGATTGAAGACAGAGTCCTTAGTCTTGCCCCTGGAGATCTCTCTTTAGTGGACAGGTATAGTCATCCCTGGTGGCTCAGACGGTAAAGCGTCTGCCCGCAATGCGGGAGACCTGTGTTCATCAGGGTCGGGAGGATCCCCTGGAGAAGGAAATGACAACCCACTCCAGTACTCTTGCCTGGAAAATTTCATGGACAGAGGAGCCTTGTAAACTACAGTCCACAGGGTCGCAAAGAGTCGGGCATGACTGAACGACGTCACTTATAGTCATCCAGGGCTTCCCAGGTGGCTCAGTGATAAAGACTCCGCCTGCCAATGTTGGAGATGTGGGTTCATTCCCTGAGTTGAGAAGATCTCATGGAGTAGAAAATGGCAACCCACTCCAGTATTCTTGTCTGGGAAATTCCATGGACAAAGGAGCCTGGCAGGCTATACTATTCATGGGGTTGCAAAAGACTCAGACACAACTGAACAACTAAACAACAAAACAGTCATCCAACCAGGTAGAAGTCCAATTAATAAAACTATCCTGCAACCCATATTCGGAGAAGGCAATGGCACCCCACTCCAGTACTCTTGCCTGGAAACTCCCATGGACGGAGGAGCCTGGTGGGCTGCAGTCCATGGGGTCGCTGAGTTAGACACAACTGAGCGACTTCACTTTCACTTTTCACTTTCATGCATTGGAGAAGGAAATGGCAACCCACTCCAGTGTTCTTGCCTGGAGAATCCCAGGGATGGCGGAGACCAATGGGCTGCCGTCTGTGGGGTCGCACAGAGTCGAACACAACTGAAGCGACTTAGCAGCAGCAGCAGCAGCAACCCATATTTCTCTATTTTGATAGCATGAAGTTTGTAAAGTTATATTACTGCCAAATGTATAGAAAACAATTTGACTACACCTGCCATATTTTTTCTGTTAACTCTAACCAAGTTAAAAGAAATAGTCTGTCAGCTTATTTTCAATTCAATGCTTTCTTACTAATGCCTTGTAAACCTTGATTCTAAGTGCAACAATGTCAGTTTTGCAAAGTCTATTGTAAATCTCACCCAATCTTCTTAGTAATAAAAGAAATGTAAATTTTAAAAGAAGTAGTAATGCATCTTTTACCAACAAACTGTTCAGAGTTTGCGGTACTTTCTGGTGTTGTTGAGACTACAGGGATCTCAAACTTTCATTCAGCCAAAGGTAGCCTCTCCTGATGGCAACCTGGCAGAAGTATCAAAAGGCTTGAAAATGTAGATTTGCTTTGTCCCAGTATTTCCTCTTCTAGTAGTCTATCCATAGGTCATCATGGATATAGACAAAGATATAGCTATCAGTATGTTTACCCAGCATGTTTATAATAGGGGATAAAAGATATCATGAGAAAAAAATCCGAAACAGAAGATTTGTGAGATGCATATCTATACAATGGAATAATAGACAATGACTTAAAATAATGCTGCAAAATGTTTAATATCCTAGAAAGATGGGCACAGTTGGGGGGGAAAGGCAAAACAGAATACCTAGTAAAATCCTATTTTGTGTGTGAGCGTATGTGTGCATACACTCAAGTGACTAAACTGTATATCTCAAAATAGGCAGATTAGTTGTCTATGGATGATGAAGTTAAAGGAATTTTTTTCTATTTCATTCAATTTGATTACCTATGTTTTCTAAATATTATTCAATGCCTATGTATTTTATTAGGAGAAATAGCAATTACTGCTGCTGCTGCTAAGTCGCTTCAGTTGCATCTGACTCTGTGCGACCCCATAGACAGCAGCCCACCAGGCTCCCCCATTCCTGGGATTCTCATCCGGCAATCTTGATTCCAGCTTGTGTTTCTTCCAGTCCAGTGTTTCTCATGATGTACTCTGCATATAAGTTACATAAGCAGGGTAACAATATACAGCCTTGACGCACTCCTTTTCCTATTTGGAACCAGTCTGTTGTTCCACGTCCAGTTCTAACTGCTGCTTCCTGACTTGCATACAGATTTCTCAAGAGACAGGTCAGGTGGTCTGGTATTCCCATCTCTTTCAGAATTTTCCACAGTTTATTGTGATCCACACAGTTAAAGGCTTTGATATAGTCAATAAAGCAGAAATAGATGTTTTTCTGGAACTCTCTTGCTTTTTTCATGATCCAGTGGATGTTGCTAAATGTTTTTTTTCCCCTGTCATGGGGAGGGGATTTTTTTGGGGGGGAGGGGATTCTGATTTTGTTGTCAGTTTTATATTATCTCTGACTATAATCTGCATGACTTCATCATGGCATTGACAGAACTACTGAAAATTTGGGATTGAAGACAGAGTCCTTAGTCTTGCCCCTGGAGATCTCTCTTTAGTGGACAGGTATAGTCATCCCTGGTGGCTCAGACGGTAAAGCGTCTGCCCGCAATGCGGGAGACCTGTGTTCATCAGGGTCGGGAGGATCCCCTGGAGAAGGAAATGACAACCCACTCCAGTACTCTTGCCTGGAAAATTTCATGGACAGAGGAGCCTTGTAAACTACAGTCCACAGGGTCGCAAAGAGTCGGGCATGACTGAACGACGTCACTTATAGTCATCCAGGGCTTCCCAGGTGGCTCAGTGATAAAGACTCCGCCTGCCAATGTTGGAGATGTGGGTTCATTCCCTGAGTTGAGAAGATCTCATGGAGTAGAAAATGGCAACCCACTCCAGTATTCTTGTCTGGGAAATTCCATGGACAAAGGAGCCTGGCAGGCTATACTATTCATGGGGTTGCAAAAGACTCAGACACAACTGAACAACTAAACAACAAAACAGTCATCCAACCAGGTAGAAGTCCAATTAATAAAACTATCCTGCAACCCATATTCGGAGAAGGCAATGGCACCCCACTCCAGTACTCTTGCCTGGAAACTCCCATGGACGGAGGAGCCTGGTGGGCTGCAGTCCATGGGGTCGCTGAGTTAGACACAACTGAGCGACTTCACTTTCACTTTTCACTTTCATGCATTGGAGAAGGAAATGGCAACCCACTCCAGTGTTCTTGCCTGGAGAATCCCAGGGATGGCGGAGACCAATGGGCTGCCGTCTGTGGGGTCGCACAGAGTCGAACACAACTGAAGCGACTTAGCAGCAGCAGCAGCAGCAACCCATATTTCTCTATTTTGATAGCATGAAGTTTGTAAAGTTATATTACTGCCAAATGTATAGAAAACAATTTGACTACACCTGCCATATTTTTTCTGTTAACTCTAACCAAGTTAAAAGAAATAGTCTGTCAGCTTATTTTCAATTCAATGCTTTCTTACTAATGCCTTGTAAACCTTGATTCTAAGTGCAACAATGTCAGTTTTGCAAAGTCTATTGTAAATCTCACCCAATCTTCTTAGTAATAAAAGAAATGTAAATTTTAAAAGAAGTAGTAATGCATCTTTTACCAACAAACTGTTCAGAGTTTGCGGTACTTTCTGGTGTTGTTGAGACTACAGGGATCTCAAACTTTCATTCAGCCAAAGGTAGCCTCTCCTGATGGCAACCTGGCAGAAGTATCAAAAGGCTTGAAAATGTAGATTTGCTTTGTCCCAGTATTTCCTCTTCTAGTAGTCTATCCATAGGTCATCATGGATATAGACAAAGATATAGCTATCAGTATGTTTACCCAGCATGTTTATAATAGGGGATAAAAGATATCATGAGAAAAAAATCCGAAACAGAAGATTTGTGAGATGCATATCTATACAATGGAATAATAGACAATGACTTAAAATAATGCTGCAAAATGTTTAATATCCTAGAAAGATGGGCACAGTTGGGGGGGAAAGGCAAAACAGAATACCTAGTAAAATCCTATTTTGTGTGTGAGCGTATGTGTGCATACACTCAAGTGACTAAACTGTATATCTCAAAATAGGCAGATTAGTTGTCTATGGATGATGAAGTTAAAGGAATTTTTTTCTATTTCATTCAATTTGATTACCTATGTTTTCTAAATATTATTCAATGCCTATGTATTTTATTAGGAGAAATAGCAATTACTGCTGCTGCTGCTAAGTCGCTTCAGTTGCATCTGACTCTGTGCGACCCCATAGACAGCAGCCCACCAGGCTCCCCCATTCCTGGGATTCTCAAGGCAAGAACATTGGAGTGGGTTGCCATTTCCTTCTCCAATGCATGAAAGTGAAGAGTGAAAGTGAAGTCGCTCAGTTGTGTCCGACTCTTAGTGACCCCATGGACTGCAGCCTACCAGGCTCCTGCGTCCATGGGATTTTCCAAGCAAGAGTACTGGAGTGGGATGCCATTGCCTTCTCCAAGCAATTACTAGCCACTGTCTATTGTGCATGTATGCTAAGTTACTTCAGTCATGTTCAACTCTTTGCGACCCTGTGGGCTGTAGCCTGGCAGGTTCCTCTGTCCTAGGGATTCTCCAGGCAGGAATAGCGGAGTGGGTTGCCATTCCCTCCTCCAGGGTATTTTTCCAACCCAGGCATCAAACCCACATCTCTTATGTCTCCTGCACTGGCAGGCATGCATGCTAAGTCACTTCAGTCGTGTCCAACTCTGTGACCCTATAGACTGTAGTCCACCAGGCTCCTCTGTCCATGAGATTCTCTAGGCAAGAATACTGGGGTGGGTTGCCATGCCCTCTTCCAGGGGATCTTCCCAACCCAGGGATGGAACCCAGCATCTCTTAAGTCTACCTGCATTGGCAGGTGGGTTCTTTACCACTACTTCTAGCCCCACTATCTATTATAAACATTGTCTATTTCTACAGGCATGGCTGAAACTAACAGAATGCAAGTGACCTATTCCTCTTTTTCTCCCCTTATTCTCCATGGTATTTTTTAATGCTTATAATAAATTTATTTGTATAGGCAAGAACTGTAAAAACCAAAGACCCAGCATGACACAATGGACTAACTCATTACAGTATATCCATACAACAGAAAACTTCTCAGTTTTAAAAAAGAATGAACTATTGATACAACATGGATGATGCATATTTATGCAATAACATGGATGAATCTCAAGATAATTATGCTGAGTTAAAACAAGCCATACCAAAAATAAATTCATATTGTATGATTCCATTTATATAAAATTCTAGAAAATGCCAATAAACCTGTAGTGATAGGGTGTAGATCAATTATTGCTTAGGGAAAATGGATAGAGAGGAACAAGTTAAGGACATGAGGAAATTTTGGAGGTGATGGATATGTTCATTGTATTCATTATCTCCATGGTATTTTGCTCTAAATTTCTTACAGTCCTTTCACATCCTGCTTCAGATATACCTCAATAGGATTTTACTTCCTTCCTAAATAGAAGAGCTTTTGAATTCTGAGATTGGATTTTATATCTCTATTTATATGGGCTTCCCTGGTGGTTCAGATGGTAAAAAATCCACGTGCAGTGCAGGAGACCTGGGTTCTATTTCTGGGTTGGGAAGATTCCACCAGAGAAGGAATAGCTACCTAATCCAGTATTCTTGCCTGGAGAATCCCATGAACAGAGGAGCCTCGCAGGCTACAATCCATGGGGTTGCAAAGAGTCAGATATGACTGAGCAACTTTCACTCACACTCACTCATGTCTACACATCTCCACTACCATGAAGTATATTATCATATGAGAGAAGATATGTTAAAAGTTCAGATTAAATGGAGACAGACATTTTTTCAAGAGAAAAACCCTTTGGTAGTGTCTATGGTATCATGGGTGTTTGACATCCAAAACTGTTTCAGGGGGCTCAGCTTTCTGGAAAGAAGAGGGTTAAGTAGATCTGAAGTAGGGGGTTTTCTAGACTGATAAAGAGGAGAGGGAAAGGAAGGGGGCTCTGGTGGTGAGCTGTTTCCCACCTCTTAGTGAGCCTCCCAGCATAACTGCCTGATAGTCCTCTACGGCTCCTGCTTCCAGACAGGTGAGCCACAGACACTGGCTTCTTCCTGCTTCAAGTGTTTCTTCTTCAGTCGCTCAGTTGTGTACAACTCTTTGCAACCTTGTGGTTTCCAGAATCATCCCATTGGTAAAGCTGTGGTGGGGATACAACTTCTGTGCATGCGCAGTAAGTATCCACATTCCCTTGTTTCAGAGGGAGCTCCTATCAACCCCAGAAAGAAAGCTACACAGTGAGTGTCTTATGACCAAGTACTTCAACTCCCAAAAGATCTCTTTTACTGTAGCTGACCTCTCTTCTGTGTTCCCAGCTAAAATTTAAAAAATATATATTGTTCTAGTTAATATTTTTCCAGGCACATTTTTTTTTTTTCTATTTCAGGCATCCTTATAAAAATAAGACTCTAGTTCTAAGAGCAGGCATTTGGACCTTTCTGGCAGGGACTCCTGCCCTGGGCAAGCACACTTGATGATCACACGGTACATGGTCCCTTCTCTCATGACCATCTGCTAGACTGGCTCTCTGCCCACTCACAAGCTCACTGAATTGTTTCACTAAGACACAGGTGCCAGGCTACCATGGGTCTAAAATGAGCAGCCCACATAATACAGCAAAATGCTCCTCTCCCCTTCAGGAAGCTCCTTACCCACGACTGCCTTAAAGGAGTGTCACCACATGGCTTCTGAAGCTTGATTAAAGCCAGAGACATGGGGAATTCAAAGAAAATATTGTAAGAATCAAACGCTGAGAGATGAGGGGGTCCCAGAGCAGAGCAGCAGCGGCCGTGCCAGCTATGGTGCAGGTAGAGGTGTGGGGTGGACAAGGATCTTACAGCTCTAGAAGGAAAGACGCCGTTCCCACCCCCATGCCTGAATGTATTTAAAATCAAGGGAAGGAATATGAGTTGTGTGTGTGACTGTGCCTTACAGCAGAAAGAAGAGAAAGTACCACAGGAGTTAAAGCCAAAGACGTGTGTGTGACCCAGCGCTGCCCCTTGATGAGACCTTCAGGCAGCCTCTGAACCTCAGTGTCCTTAACATTGCCTTTCATGATCCACCCTTGGAGGTCACAACATGTGACTTCCACATATTCTATAGGTAGAAGTAATTACAAAGCTCTACCCCTACTGATTCATGGAGAAACGTCAACAATGAATTATAAGAAGATCATGAGGGATGAGATAAATATTCTCCATCTTTAGAAAAATACAATCTTCCACACCATACAAGGTTGATATGAGGATTAAATTAAATCATTCACATTCATTTTATAAGCTTTAAAGTACTCTATAAATGTTATTTTTATTACAATAGTAATAATAAAATGTTATGTCTTTTATTTCAACTTACCACAGGAAGTGATTTCTAAAAATGGGGTTAAATGGGCATATTGAACTTTAAGGGGGAGCTAAAGGGGCTTCCCTGGTGGCTCAGTGGTAAAGAATCCACCTGCCAATGCAGGAGACACAGGTTCAATCCCCGGTCTGGGAAGATCCCACATGCCACACAGCAACTAAGCCCACGGGCCATCGATATTGAGCTTGTGCTCTAGAGCCTGGGAGCAACTACTGAAGCCCGAGCACACTAGAGCCCATGCTCCACAAAAGAAGAGGCCACTGAAATGAGAACACGCACACCGCAACTAAAGAGTAGCCCCTACTCACCTCAACTAGAGAAAAGTCCACTCGGGAAGGAAGACTTGGCACAGCCAAAAATAAATAAACAAATAAAAAAGGTTTTTAAATAGAGGGAGCTAAGGTCATAGTAATAGCACAGAAGGCATCTTTACTCAAAGACCAGTGGTACATTATTTATACCAAAATATTAAAAGAAAGGTTTATACATTTCATTAGTCCCTTTTCCTAAAAAAAAAAAAAACTCACCTGGCCTTAATTATACTTTTTCCTTCATTGCAATTTAATAGAATCCAAATACAAGTCTTAGATTTGCTGCTAAATCAACAGGACACATATGAGGAAGTTGACTTACTTGAGAGTCCAAATGACCTTTAAAGTTTCTATAAGTTACAGAAAGCTGGGAGTCTCTGAGTCAGTTAGATTTTCCTTGCATTAAAATTTTAAGGCAGTATTTACATTTGTCCAAAATTCTAGTTTTCTTTCTTTTTTTGGAATGACTAGTGTAATAAATCCTCACGAATCCATCGATTAAAGAACAATCAACACATGGCCAATCTCATCTCATCTATATCATTCTCTTGTCCCATCTCCATTTTTTATACAGTAGGTCATTGTTGTTTATTTACTTTAAATATAGCAGTGCATACACATCAATCCCGAACTCCCTAACTATCCCTCTCCACTCATGTAACCAAAAGTTCATTCTCTAAGTCTGTGAGTCTGTTTCTGTTTTGTAAATAACATTTTGTATCATTTTTGTAGATTCCTCATATAACCAATATCACAAAATATTTCCCCTTGTCTGACTTACTTCATTCAGAATGACAGTTTCTACATCCATCCCTATTTCTGCAAATGGCATTCAGTTCAGTTCAGTCACTCAGTCGTGTCCAGCTCTTTGCAGTCCCATGGACTCCAGCACACCAAGCTTCCCTATCTATCACCAACTTCCAGAGCTTGCTCAAACTAATGTCCATCAAGTCGGTGATGTCCCCCAACCATCTCATCCTCTGTCGTCCGTCCCCTTCTCCTCCCGCCTTCAATCTTTCCCAGCATCAGGGTCTTTTCAAATGAGTCAGTTCTCCACATCAGGTGGCCAAAGTATTGGAGTTTCAGCTTCAGCATCAGTCCTTCCAATGAATATTCAGCACTCATTTCCTTTAGGATTGACTGGTTTGATCTCCTTGCAGTCCAAGGGACTCTCAAGAGTCTTCTCCAATACCACAGTTCAAAAGCATCAATTCTTCGGTGCTCAGCTTTCTTTACAGTCCAACTCTCACATCCATACATGACTACTGGAAAAACCATAGCTTTGACTAGATGGACCTTTGTTGATAATGTTTCTGCTTTTTAATATGGTATCTAGGTTGGTCATAGCTTTCCTTCCAAGGAGCAAACATCTTTTAATTTCGTGGTCAGTCACCATCTGCAGTGATTTTGGAGCCCAAGAAAACAAAGTCTGTCACTTTTTCCATTGTTTCCCCATATACTTGCCATGAAGAGATGGGGCCAGATCCATGATCTTCGTTTTTTGAATGTTGAGTTTTAAGCCAGCTTTTTCACTCTCCTCTTTCACTTTCATCAAGAGGCTCTTCACCTTCTGCCATAGGGTAGTGTCATCTGCATATCTGAGGTTATTGATATTTCTCCCGGCAATCTTGATTCCAGCTTGTGCTTCTTCCAGCCCACCATTTCTCATGATATACTCTGCCTATAAGTTAAATAAGCAGGGTAACAATAGACAGCCTTGACGTACTCCTTTATCAATTTGGAACCAGTCTATTGTTCCATGTCTAATTGTTCCATGTCTATTGTTCCATGTTCTAATTGTTGCTTGTTGATCTGCATACAGATTTCTCAGGAGGCAGGTAAGGTGGTCTGGTATTCCCATCTCTTGAAGAATTTTCCACAGTTTGTTGTGATCTACACAGTCAAAGGCTTTGCCATAATCAATAAAGCAGAAGTTGATGTTTTTCTGGAATTCTCTTGCTTTTTCTATGATCCAGTGGATGTTGGGAATTGGCATTAGTTCATTATTTTTGATTGTTGAGTAATTTTCCATTATATATATGGACCACAACTTCTTTATCCATTCCTCTGTCGATGGATATTTAGACTGCTTCCATGTCTTGGTTATAGAGAAATTCCAATTTTCAACTTACAAGTGTCCTTAATGGATGAGTGGCAACAGAAAGACTAAAAATGGTGAAAGAAAAGAGAGAGAAATACTGCCTGTGCCCAAATACTCCTTGGGTGGATGGATGAGAAGAGGAAGGTTTCCATAGCTCAGGGTTCAGGTCCTACATAAGGTAAATCCTATAGAATGGACTGGTCAAGGGCCTGGGGTCCTATTAAGTGCACCTAACGAAAGGAAGTTGGGAATCTAATCTGTACCTGAGACCCAATATCTTCAAATCATTCTTCTGTTTCCTAGGTAGACTCCCCATCTCAGCCCCCTAAACAAGATAAATATCAGAAACATATAGGTTTCCTGAGGCTGTAATTTTAGGCTGTCATCATTGTTAGCATCGAGAACTCTGCCTATCAGCTATTAGTAATCAAAATGAGTCAGGTGGTATTTCTAAGTGAAAAAAAAGCATGCTTCACAAAAGCATGACTTTTGCTTTACAAAAGTCAGCATATGCGACCATTTCTGTACAAAAATAGCATATATATATTCATATATATATTTATTCATTAAATACTTGTCCAGTGGCTAAAATGCTTTCATGTGCCTAGAACATGTCTCTAGAGGACATGTAACAAACTAGAGGCAGTTGTGGCCTCTGGCCAGGGGATCTAGGGGGCTAGGAGGCAGGAGGCAGGAGGGGGACTTTATTTTCACTAAATCTTCTTTTGTGGCGGTTTAGTTGCTGTCATGTCTGATTCTTTGCAACCCCATAGACTGTAGCCCGCCAGGCTCCCCTGTCCATGGGGTTCTCCAGGCAAGAATACTGGAGTGGGTTGCCACTTCATTCTCCAAGGGATCTTCACAACCCAAGGATCAAATCTGGGTCTCCTGCATTTCAGGATTCTTTACCGACTGAGCCACCAGCACCTTCCAGATTTTGTACTATGTACATATATTACCTATGTTTTAAATTGTGGGAAGTTACTCTGGAATGACTTGTGACCAGTGTGGTTACTGTGCCACCAGAAATTCCAGATTTTGTACTATGTACATATAATACCTATTTTTTAAGTTGCTGGAAGTTATTCCAGGATGACTTGTGACCGTGTGGTACGTGCACTAGCACAGGCTCCTTGACAGGACAAAGAACCCCAGGCTTTTCCTACAGAACTAGGAGCTCTGGCAGTGGCAGGGGGTGGGGCGGGGGACGGGTCCCAGTGCTCTTTTAGCAAGCCCTCCAGGGGCTTGTAAGGCAATGTGAGTAACACTGTCTTCTAAGTAGGAATTCCTATCTCATATTGTGCAGATATAAAAACTAAATTCACAGAGGTGCAATAACTTACATTAAGATCATACAGCCAATTAATGGTGGAGTTGCCCTGTCTAACCCCCAAGTCCCTGGTCTGATATCATAATGCCTTGCTCCAGGCAGGGCATATTTTTCCTGAAGACATTGGTGTGTCACACAAGTTTTATGGAGGGGAATAACTAGATCGCGTCTGTAATTTTAGAACCTTCATTCTCGCAACATAGAGGGTGGATTGGAGGAGAGAACTCTCAAGCAAGAGAATCAATTCAGAGGCTGTCGGTATAGTCCAGGCAAGAGATTAGGAGGGTCAAGTGATTGTCATTTCATATCTGAGAGAATTGTGGCACAAACCTATTTTTGTAGCCCCATTTACTCTTAGGGCTTCCCAGGTTGTGCTATTTGTAAAGAACCCACCTGCCAATGCAGGAGACATAAGAGATGCAGGTTCAATCCCTGGGTTGGGAAGATCCCCTGGAGAAGGAAATGGCAACCCACTCCAGTATTCTTGCCTGGAGAATCCCATGGAGGGAGCAGCCTGGTGGGCTATAACCCATAGGATTGCACAGAGTCAGTCACGACTGAGTGACTTAGCACAGTACAGCATTTACTCTTACAATATTGAAGGATAGTTTCTCCTGAGATAAATCAGAAATGGTTATTCTGAATTATGTATCATTTATCTCCAGAGTTAAAACATAAATACCTTGGTGGAGTGGGAGTGGTTGGAGATCCAAAAAAACAGGAAGGGAGAAACCACTGACCTCCCACAGGGAACCAACATGTAAATACTTCATGCATATATTCTTAGGCCTAGTGGACATGACACCTACCCGGTGAACTCATGCGTTCACTTCTTCTAACTTCTAAACGCTGCTTCTCTTCACTCTGGTATTTACTTTTCTCATTTTTTCTCTCATTTTTACTGGAACCTGTGGAAGATTGGGCTTTGTTAGTCCTCAGATCATGGCCCATTATCACTAGCCTGCACAAAACCCTTCTCTTGCTTTATATATTTACTCCCTTTCAACACCATCTCCCAATATCATTTCCCTTTGGCTGCGTGGATAACCATTCTTATGTAGTCAATGTCTATCCTTTTATTTACATGTCTTCTTAGAAAATACAGAGAGTCATCTTGTATACATAAACTTTCACTTACGTAAATGGTATTGCTATATAGGTGGCATACTGTTTTGTACTTTTTTTACTCAACACCAGTTAGATTCATATGGTCTGTTCCTTACTGTTGCATGGTATTTCATGGGGTGCTTGCTCACATCTTGCCTGTCCACTCCCCCAAAGGTAGGCACATGGATTATCGCCAGCTCACCACACCATTGTGATTGTCAGCGCTGCCCTGAACATCCTTGCAAGTGTCTCCCATTGACCTTTTCAACTGCACACCAGGAGAATTGATAAGTCATGGAGTATGTGTTTAATTTCACCATGTATTACCAGATCACCATCCCAAATGGCTGATCCAGTCTCCACTCCTGCCAATAGTATCTGAGGGCTACTTAATCTTACATCTTCATTAATATTTGGCATTTCTCACTTTTTAAAGTTTATGTTTCCCATTGGGTGATCTCATTGTTATCATTAGTGAGTTTGAGCATCTCTTCAAATGCTTTCTACATTCCTGGTTCCTCTCTATCTTCTGTCTCCATATTATCTACCCAGAAAAATTAGTCTATCTCTGAGATGATGACTCCCAACTTTATATTTCCAGCCTTGGTCCTTTCTTTAGTTCCACACTCATATATCAAAATGTAGTAAGCCCCCCCCACACAAATGAGTTATGCTCTGAGGCTGCATTGGTAAGTTCAATCTGTTCATAAGTCCAACAAAGTTACCTTAGGTACCCAACTAACACAATTGGCTCTAAAGCGTTACACTGCGATAGTTTTATATTTTTCACACAAATAATACATTAAAGGCAAAAAAATGCAAAAATAAAACATTTTTAATATTACACTACAGTATCTTCAAAAGCCTCTTGATAAAAGTGAAAGAGGAGAGTGAAAAAGTTGGCTTAAAGCTCAACATTCAGAAAACGAAGATCATGGCATCCGGTCCCATCACTTCATGGGAAATAGATGGGGAAACAGTGGAAACAGTGTCAGACTTTGTTTTTTTGGGCTCCAAAATCACTGCAGATGGTGACTACAGCCATGAAATTAAAAGACGCTTACTCCTTGGAAGAAAAGTTATGTCCAACCTAGATAGTATATTCAAAAGCAGAAACATTACTTTGCCAACTAAGGTCTGTCTAGTCAAGGCTATGGTTTTTCCTGTGGTCATGAATGGATGTGAGAGTTGGACTGTGAAGAAGGCTGAGCGCCGAAGAATTGATGCTTTTGAACTGTGGTGTTGGAGAAGACTCTTGAGAGTCCCTTGGACTGCAAGGAGATCCAACCAGTCCATTCTGAAGGAGATCAGCCCTGGGTGCTCTCTGGAAGGAATGATGCTAAAGCTGAAACTCCAGTACTTTGGCCACCTCATGTGACGAGTTGACTCATTGGAAAAGACTCTGATGCTGGGAGGGATTGGGGGCAGGAGGAGTAGGGGANGTCCATTCTGAAGGAGATCAACCCTGGGATTTCTTTGGAAGGAATGATGCTAAAGCTGAAACTCCAGTACTTTGGCCACCTCATGCGAAGAGTTGACTCATTGGAAAAGACTCTGATGCTGGGAGGGATTGGGGGCAGGCGGAGAAGGGGATGACCGAGGATGAGATGGCTGGATGGCATCACAGACTCGATGGACGTGAGTCTGAGTGAACTCCGAGAGATGGTGATGAACAGGGAGGCCTGGCGTGCTGTGATTCATGGGGTCGCAAAGAGTCGGACACGACTGAGCGACTGAACTGAACTGAAGTGTAAGCAGTTGAATTGGGAGTGATCCTAGGTTGCAGAATGCAGGCGAGGGCAGCTAAAGACAGGAGAGGAAGCCACTCCCAGGACGGGCTTCTAGTTGGCTACCCCTTGGGCCGCTCTTCTCCTTGACCAGGTGGGGATGTATAAGAAGCTTCATGACAGGCAGGTGAGAACTGGGCTGAGAGACAAGAGGAGGAAGTAGTTAATCATCAGCTCTCATCCTCACAGGTCAGGGTTTGTCCCAGTGGGGGTTCCTGTACCTGCAGGTGGACACTTTTAAGGGTTTGGACTGCAAGGAGACCCAACCAGTCCATCCTAAAGGAGATCAGTCCTGGGTGTTCACTGGAAGGACGATGCTGAAGTTGAAACTCCAATACTTTGGCCACGTCATGCGAAGAGTTGACTCATTGGAAAAGATCCTGATGCTGGGAGGGATTGGAGGCAGGAGGAGAAGGGGACGACAGAGGATGAGATGGCTGGATGGCATCACCGACTCGATGGACATGAGTTTGAGTGAACTCCAGGAGTTGGCGATGGACAGGGAGGCCTGGCGTGCTGTGATTCAAGGAGTCGCAAGGAGTCGGGCACGACTGAGCAACTGAAGTGAACTGAAGTGTTTCCAAAGATTTTCTAAGATTTTCCACCTGAAGATGTCAGAGAAACCCCAGACAGGAAGCAAGAGGTGCTCACTGCACAGGCCTGAGGTGAGATACAGTTGAGATATGCCCAAATGAGGCTCGCTGATGCCCACTCAGTGCTGGTCACCGCAGCACTGGCTAGAATCAGAGGGAAGCCAGAGAAGTGCCCAATACATTTATAAGAACCTCCTTCTTTGACAAATTTTGTATTATTTTCATGTCTCTGGCCAAAAAATAGCATTAATTTTATACTTCTGAATAAGAATTTAATATATAAAAATAGTCAGTTGCTCATATACATGAAGAATATTTCTGGAAGTGTCCTCAAAAATATTTACACTAGTATTTCCATCGAGGAGAATTTCGGTCAAGGAAGATTTGCACTACATATCTTGTTGTATCTTGAATTTTGAGTCATGAGAATGTATTATCTATATTATCCATTAAAAACAAAATTAGTTTTAAAAGATGATAAATATAAGACACATAAAATTAAAATATCCTATTTTAGAAATTTTTCAAAGTAGTCAAAGAAAGAAAAATATAGACTATTTATTAAAAATGGAAATTTGAACATGTTTACCCACACTCTATCTGAAGCCCTACAAAAAGAGAGTAAAGAGATATTTTTAAACCAAGGAAACCAAGGCAGCAAAAGATAATAGGACATTAATAAAATTTTGGAAGCTAAAGAGTGGATGGATGAATGATAACTGACCTAGTGGACTAGAGAAAGCAGAAATCTCGGTCAGCAGAGGGAGAAACCAAAATGTATACAGATTTGCATCACAGCAAATCTGCAACACAGCAAGTCTGTCTGCAGACGGACTCAGGAAATGCAGGGACTGATATACCAATGAAAGTAGAGTTAAGAGGGGCTAAAATCAGGATACTGGGTTTAAGTCAGTGTAAGAAGAAGGTTACCTTGGATTCCCCTCTCATTCCATGCAGCTAGGGCTGCCCTCTCCCATCCCAGTAGAAGAACAGAGAGGATGAACTGGAAGGACTGTCTGCTCTGAGGGACACAGGGCAGAGTTGGGGACAGAAACATCTGTTAAAAATGAGGGACTAAGTCTATATACTTCCTCCATTCAGCTCCCACTTCAAAAAAAAAAAAAGAAAAGAAATCTAGGGAGGAAAGGAGCATAAAAACAAAAATGAAACTGTACAGAGATGATTTTTACATAAAAGCTTCACTCAGTATGATAATCTCCAGGTCCATCCATGTTGCTGCAGATGGCATTCTTTCATTCTTTATTATGGCTGAGCAGTATTCCAGTGTATACATGTACCACATCTTCTTTATCCATTCCTCCATCAACAGACATTTAGGTTGCCTTCACATCTTGACTACCATATGTAAATAGTGCTGCAATGAACACAGTGGTGCATATATCTTTCCAAATTATGATTTTCTCTAGATAAATGCTCAGTTTTATGTATTCTGATACTTTAAGATAGATTTTTATATACAAGTAAATATACATTCACAACCTTAAGTCAAAAGTAATATGCTATTTATTTATCAATAAATCCTTCTGTCACATAATTAATTTGAAGTAAATTTATCCACATGTACCACATATAAGGTGACACTGGTGTTAAAGATACTGCCTGCCAGTGCAAGAGACGTAAGAGACCAGGGTTCAGTTCCTGGGTGGGGAAGATTCCCTGCAGAAGCACATGGCAACCCACTCCAGTATTCTTGCCTGGAGAATCCCACAGACAGAGGAGCCTGGTGGGCTATAGTCCACAGGGCTGCAAAGATTTGGACACGACTGAAGTGACTTAGCACATACCACATACAAAGATGTCAAAATTTTTGTTTACATAACAGAGTCATTAGGATTGAATTATAAATGAACTTTGTAATCTAAGCTTAAATAATGTATCTTCTAAATTAATACATTTTTACTTAAAACTATTTCTGTAGACTATGCACGTAATAAAAACAAAAAAATTGAAGTTCTTAAATGGATGTGTCAAATGATAAGTGACTGTGAAAGGAATTCATAAGTCAAAGTATTCAAGAGACAGTGGTTTATAGGATTAATGCTGGGCATTCCAGAGACCTTGCCACTATGTTCTGGATGCATTCTGAAAGCCCCTTAACAACACCAAAGTCTTTCTGTTTACCATTACAGTCCTGCGCGGTCAGTCAGAATTGCATTCTGGTTAAACTCTCTAAGCTTCAGTTTCTACATTTATAAAACGAGAGCTCCTTCCCAAGATTGTTAGTCCCAGTAAGTGAATGATGTGGCTAACAGTGATTAGGCATATGATCCGCATTCAATAAATTACAGATGCTTATGTGTGTAACACTTAGACAATAGATATATATCCAGAAGAAACACACTAACTCAAATTCTCATCATGATCTAATTAACTGAAATCACAACTTCCCTGAGAAGAAAGAAAACACAAAGTTAAAAGAAGATACTACTCATCAGTAGTATCTAAAGAGAAGATACTACTCAACAAGCTCAAAAGTGAAGACAAAACAGGGCAAAGACATACTCTTCCCTAAAGAATATTTAGGATAAACAAAGTATCTGCCAATAACAGAAATGCACTTGCCCCTGTCTGAACTAACACACACCTGAAGACCTCATACCTGGAAACCAGTCAGATAGAGTAAGACAAAAGAAGGAAAGACTGAATCAGAACCAACATCCAGAAGGTTGCTACCATGTAACCAAACACAATCACTAACTAAAATACAATTAACCACAATCACAGAGCCACAACATGGCAGCAGCTGAGAGGGACCCAGGAGCCCACCTAAGGAGCTCCAACAACTGTGCAAAAGGCAAAATAAAGAGCCCAGGTAATCTGCCCAAGGTCACACCTGATTAGAGGCAGAGGCTAAATCTGAATTAGAATTTCCAGTTCACTGCCCTTTCTTGTTTAAAAAAAGAAAAAAATTTATGTGTAGGCAGGGAGGAAGCAGGCAGTGGTGTGGGACAGCTTCCGGAGTATACAAAGAAAAGGTTGCTAACCCTGCAAACAGCACGTGCTTGGCTGGCAATAAGGGCCAAGGTTGACAAGGCAGAAAGTCTTTCCCCTAAGAATGAAAACATTCTACGTTCTTCCTCCTACAGGAGGCAGAGTAAGACAGCCCTGCTTTCTAAAATGATCACTGCTTTCAGATATGTTTTCCACATACCCTTCAGAATGGAAATCAGCCCAGATCCTTTCCTCGGAAGAGTTAAGCACAGAAGCATCACTCGAATGGAGCGAGCAGCTTGCAGAATGGCTGCAATGAGTTGGTTCCCTCGTAAATAGATTGAACATTATCGCTCTGCTTCATACCCTCAAAGGAACTCGGTCCCGTGAATGGAATGGTATATTATAACTGGCATAAAATAGGCCACCACTTTAGTTACAACACAGAATTGTCCAAATAAACAAGCATTAATCATGCACATTATGTGGAGCATAATGCTTCAGAGAGCTTCTGCAAACAGCTCCAAATGAACTCAACCAAATTATACCATCTGACAGCTGTTCTGTGACCTGTGGGAAATGAGTTGGTGGTCTCAGTCCAGTTCCTAGTGGACAGGTGTCCAAAGCACAAAAACTACCCTCACAATTGGGCCTAATTAGCAACCTGGTTGTTGCAGCCGCAGTAAAACCTGGAGCCCATATCTGCGCCGTGTTGTCGGAAGCCCAGCTCGACATCGGGTGGCACACGCCGATGGCTCAGTGCACGAACGCTAGCATGGCGCCTGCACACAGTGTCATTGCTTCAGGAGAAACAGAACTGGGTCCAGGACTGGCTCTCTGCCTCTCGCCTGACTCCCCCAAGCCGAAGGTGTCAGAGATGGGGCACTGCTTTAATCCAGGGAATGGACATGTTTGTAACACTTAAAGGTTATAAACTCACACCTTTCACAAAAGCAGTAGATATCTATCACACCAAAACTCAGATTTCACTGGATTCCCAACCATTCCTCCAAATCTTCCCCTTCACCTCATTGCCTTCGCTGAATCCTGCCTGCTTCTGAGGACACAGTGTCCCCTGCAGCCCCCCCAAGTGTGCCATTGTTGGTCTCCAAGGAGAACACAGCTCAGCACCAAGGATGGGGAAGGGTTCTCCTCGTTCCTGAATGTCACTTCCAAAGGCATTTCTTCCCAAACCTTGAAACTCCGACACCCAAGGCATTCAGCTCTACCGCTACCAATTGGCCTTCTAGCCAGTCCTCTTGTTCAGAAGCTTAGAGCCTTCCTCTCTGAACCTCTCTTCTGAAATCATCACTGGTGGCTTCAACACCCACTTGGGTGAGCCACAGACACTCTGGCTCCTCAGCCACACACTCCCATAGCTGTTCTCCCGACTTTGTCATTACCAGATAGGGCACCACCTCTAGAAGTCAAAATTCAAATAGTGCTCTCTTGGACCACAACTGGTCATTTCTAGCTCCTTCTGTTACAGTGGCCTTCTCCACGACTCTTCCAGAGCATGCAGACCAATCCACTGATGCACACCTTTCCCACTATTCTTTGACTCCCCTTCCTTGCTTTTTTCTCACGTCATTGGTGCCTCTCTCTTATTGGCGCCTCACATTCCCTCATTCTTTACATCCAATCTAACATTAAGTCTTGTCAACTTTATCTTTGCACTATATTCACTCATTCATTTCTTACTCACCATTCTATCCCAGCTTCTGGCTCACAATATAGACTCAGTATAATAGTATAAATCAACTATACTTCAATAAAGCATGTTTCCATAACAACAAAAGGATTGATTCCATTTATATACCATTTTAGAAAATACTTGGGCTTCCCTGGTAACTCAGACAGTAAAGAATCTGCCTGTGATACAGGAGACCTGGGTTCAATCCCTGGGTTGGGAAAGTCCCCCGAAAGGGAACCCACTCCAGTATTCCTGCCTGGAGAATCCCCATGGGCAGAGGACCCTGGCGAGCTACAGTCCATGGGGTCACAAAGAGTTGGACACGACTGAGTGACTTTCAGTTTCACTTCTAGAAAATACAAAATTACAGGACAGAAATTAACTACCAGAGTCTGGGAGAAGTGGTATCGCACTGACTACACAAAAGGCACAAAGAAATTTTTGAGAAAGATGGAAATATTGTACATATCTTAAATGTATTATACAACTGTATATTTGTTAAAACTCATCAAACTGTACATCTAAAGGGTGAATTTTACTGTAAACTTTCTAAAATCGATTTTTTTACAATTCATTAGTTTTACATTTCCATAATAAAATCATGTTTAAAACAAATGCCAGTATCATGCAAATGCTCCTCAGCTTCTATTTGTAACAAACCATATACTTAGACTGTAAATGCAAGGATGCAAGGCAAAACAAGGCACAGATTGGGAGCATATGTTACAAAACACATTCTGAGGAAGAACTTGTGCTAGAATATTATATATAAAGAATTTTGACACTTGAGTATGACAGACATATGTTTCATATGTCATCCATGTTTCATAAGTACATACATGTATGTATATGTGTATATGAAATCTTAAATGTTGCCCTAATGAAGTTTCATGGAGCAAGAAAAGTCTACCAGAAAGCTTTTGCTAAACTGAGATTTTAGTTTCAATAGCCTCTTTCTACGAAGTCTGTTTCATGATATCCCAAATAATTCCAAGCTTACCCCCAGTCCTTATTCAAGAGCTATTAAGAGAAAACCTTTCATTTTTATACAATTTTTATAAAATTCATTTGGATATCTAGTCATCTTGAGCTATACAAAAAAAGGAAAAGAAGGATATAGAGTTCATTAATTTGCAATCTGCCCCCAAATTTCCACACCTAGAATGACACCTTATATACAAGAGCTACTTGGTTGCTTGCATTTTTTCCTAAAAACATGAATCCTATTGGGCATATAGAGGCAAGTCATAAAGCAAATCTGAGAAATACACTGTTATTAATATGCTCTGAAGAATTAAGTCTGATAAACATGTGCTTGTATCAAAAGGTGCCCACTTTCTTGAAGACATATGTAGTATCTGTAATTTTATCTTAGTGCAAAATCATATAACTGTGTCAGTGTAAATAATATCATGCCCTTTCATAATCTTATAGAACTGTCTGTAAGATTACCAGGGCCATCACATACAGCTGTGTCGGTTGCATATTCAACAAAAGCATGCAGCCCGGGGGGTGAAGATGTGCTTTGAAATCCAGTCCTTACTCTGTTGCAAACCTTGTGTCATCACTGATGGGAAGTGACACCTCTTTTCCTAATTATCCTCCTAAATAGGAACCTTTATATAATTTGTGAACTCAGAGGATACACCTTTTTTTAACACACACAAAGATACCATGAATACTTGAAGAGGTCCTAAGAACCATTACCCTATCTTAAAAAAAAAAAAATCTCAGAATAACCACTCATGCTAAGAATTAAATACTCCAAGTTCTTCTCCATTCTTTCAATATATCATATATAGAATATCTCTGAAAAATATAGGTAGAAGGGAATATTAATCTTGCTTTAAAAAATGACTGAATTTAAATTGTCATGTATATAATCTACATCATTACAGTTATTAGTTAATAAACAAACAAAAATCGCTCTAATACATACAAAATTCAATTCTTATATTAAGATTTTCCCATCTTCCCTAAGGATGGTCAATTTTTATTGTTCTCACTGAGCTGTGAAAACCTGATCATCCTGTGTATACAGCAAAAAAAAAAAAGGCTGAAAATAACAAAAGAAGATCATATAGAGAATTCACAGCCAATTGTAATTGACAGTACATTTTGCTTAGGGATACCAGATAAAAATATTCTAAACATATGCCACAACTCTCATCCAGCCTTCAGCAACCATGACAATAACTTCTAAAATCTTTTCTTCCTGATGCATCTATAAACAATTAGCATCTCTTTGTTAAACACTAATTGCTCTTCTTACACAGCTGTGCCACTGTACAGCTCAAGAAAGAAGGCCTGTGTTAAGACAGTTATTAATAAAATAGTGACATAACAAAATGAAAGGGCCTAGGGAGTTCAAGAAAAGCTGGTCTCCCTAACATCCTTGGGAAACTCAAACCATAGACTACATCTTAAATTCTGAGTTTCTCCTTGATATAAATCCTTAAATATAAATCTTAAATATAAATCATTTTCTCTTAAATATAAGTCCATATTGGGAGACACAAGAACATAGAAATTGACCTCCTACACTGTTTGTGGGAATATAAATTGATGCAGCCACTATGGAAAACAGTATGGAGTTTCCTTAAAAACTAAAAATAGAGTTGCCATATGATCCAGCAATCCCACTGCTGGGCATATATCCAGACAAAACTATAATTCAAAAAGATACATGCCTCCCAAAGCTCACTGCAGCACTATTTATCATAGCCAAGATACGGAAACAATCTAAATGTCCATCCACAGATAATTGGATAAAGATGTGGTACATTTATACAATGGAATACTACTTAGCCATTAAAAAGAACAAAGCAATGCCATTTGCAACAACATGAATACAACTAGAGATGATCATACTAAGTGCAGTAAGCCAAAAGAGAAAGACAAATACCATATCATACCAATCACTTATATGTGGGATCTAAAATACGACACAAATGAGCTTACCTAAGAAACAGAAACAGACTCACAGACATAAAGAACAGACTCGTGGTGGCCAAGGGGGAGGAGATGTGGGATGGGTTGGGTGTTTGGGATTAGCAGATGTAAACTATTAAATATAGAATAGATAAGCAACAAGGCCCTACTGTACAGCACAGGGAACTGCATTCTATATCCTGTGATAAGCTATAAAGGCATCCGGTCCCATCACTTCATGGGAAATAGATGGGGAAACAGTGGAAACAGTGTCAGACTTTATTTTTGGGGGCTCCAAAATCACTGCAGATGGTGACTGCAGCCATGAAATTAAAAGACGCTTACTCCGTGGAAGAAAAGTTATGTCCAACCTAGATAGTATTTTCAAAAGCAGAGATATTACTTTGCCGACTAAGGTCTGTCTAGTCAAGGCTATGGTTTTTCCTGTGGTCATGTATGGATGCGAGAGTTGGACTGTGAAGAAGGCTGAGCGCCGAAGAATTGATGCTTTTGAACTGTGGTGTTGGAGAAGACTCTTGAGAATCCCTTGGACTGCAAGGAGATCCAACTAGTCCATTCTGAAAGAGATCAGCCCTGGGATTTCTTTGGAAGGAATGATGCTAAAGCTGAAACTCCAGTACTTTGGCCACCTCATGCGAAGAGTTGACTCATTGGAAAAGACTCTGATGCTGGGAGAGATTGGAGGCAGGAGGAAAAGGGGACGACCGAGGATGAGATGGCTGGATGGCATCACGGACTCGATGGACGTGAGTCTGAGTGAACTCCGGGAGATGGTGATGAACAGGGAGACCTGGCGTGCTGCGATTCATGGGGTCGCAAAGAGTCGGACACGACTGAGCGACTGAACTGAACTGAACTGAAGCTATAAAGGAAAAGAATATTAAAAGAATGCATAAACATGTATAACTGAATCACTTTGCTGTACAGCAGAAATTAATACAACATTGTAAGTCAACTATACTTCACTGCTGCTGCTGCTGCTAAGTCGCTTCAGTCGTGTCCGACTCTGTGCGACCCCACAGACGGCAGCCCATTGGGCTCCGCCATCCCTGGGATTCTCCAGGCAAGAACACTGGAGTGGGTTGCCATTTCCTTCTCCATACTTCACTAAAATAAATTTAAAAAAACAAAAAGAATGTAGACGTTGAGAACATGGCCTTTTGAGTTAGCTTACATGGGTTTGAATTCCATTCCAGCTTTTCAACTGACAATTCTGTGACTGGGGCACATTACTCAACCTTTCTGGGCTTCAGTTTCCTCATCTGTAAAATGGGGCTAGTGAAAATTCATAACACTTTGAAGATTACATCTTAACACCTGTAAAGAGCTCAGAAAAGTGCCTTGCATATAGTAAATGCTCAGTATATATTAGATAAACAATATGTCACTATTTTTTAATTTTGGGGTTGCTGCAAGGGCTTTCTCTAGTTGCAGCAAGCAGAGGTTACTCTCTAGGTGCAGTGCATGGGCTTGCTGTGGTGGTGTCTTCTCTTGTTGCAGAGCACAGGCTCGAGCTGTGCAGGCTTGTGGCTGCAGCCTGTGGGCTCTGTAGCTGTGGCTGGCGGGCTTAATTGCCCCACGGCAGCTGGAATCTTCCCAGAACAAGGATCAAACTCGCGTCCCCTGCACTGGCAGGTGGACTACCAGAGAAGTCCTGTTTGTTATTATTTATTGATGTATACCTTCCCTTTACCAATTTGTTCGATTTTTTTTTTTTTTTTGGCTTTTCAAATTTTTTAACTCACACTTGCAATCTACCCACATCCTTAGTTACTGGCAAAGCTGAGGACCAATTTTAAAGTTCACACAAACTACTCATTAGTATTTCAATATCACAATGGCTAAAGCAAAAGAAAAGAATTGGAGGAGGGGAATAGTTGCTGAGGGCTAGCAAAATTCATTGAAAATCTCAAGTCAGTTCTAAATCTTAAGAGTTTTTCACCCTTCAAAGTGATAACAATATAGAATGACAACATTTCCATCCCTTTCTACTTGAGAAACTCCAAAAACTGTTTGTCCCAGAAATATCTTGACATATTAGAAGTTTTCAGCTTCAGGAAATGAAATGTTCTACAGTAGAGGATTGAGAGATCTGCAAATCTGACATGAAATTACTTCACTTAGCATAGAAGAGAAATACTCTTAAAGAAGAAAAGCCTGAGATGAAGCCCCTGTATATTTTAACCCACATTTAGTCTCTATCTGTATGTCCCTCAATCATGAAACTTATTCGGCAAATTCAGTAACCAACAATATAATTTCCACACTGAATCACTCAAGCTACCTCTGTGTGCTAATAACTAAATCCCTGACCAATAGTGGATTAATAGGAAACATATTTAATTTTTCACAGAAAGACTGTAAGTAGGTAGCTTATTCCTTCCTCACTTTCTGCCATCCTCAGCAGGCATATCCAGCCTCAAGTTTGTGGCCTCATTGCCACAAGGTGGCTGCCTCCACTCCAAATCATGTATTCACATGTGTGCTAAGTCGCTTCAGTCATGTCCAACTCTCTACAGCCCTATAGACGGTAGCCTGCCAGGCTCCTCTATCCATAGGATTCTCCAGGCAAAAATACTGGATTGGGTTGCCATTTCCTCCCCCAGGGGATCTTCCTGGACCAGGGATCAAACTTGCATCTCTTAGTCTCCTGCAGTGGCAGGCAGGTTCTTTACCACTAGCACCACCTGGGAAGCCTACAAAGTGGCATATTCCAAAAAAGGAGAGAGAAGAAGGAGCTTCCTCTTTGGCATTGCTCTATCTTTTCAAGTGACACCCCTCACCTCAGCACAACAGATTTGACCAGAACTGCATCATATGGCCACTCTCTGCTACAAGGAAATGTGGGAAAGTAAATTCCTGGTATTCTCAGTCTTTTTCTTGAGACGAGGTAAAGAAAACTGGCTATTGAATAGGCAACAGCAGCATCTTCCACACATACCCATAATGTTCTTTCCCTGATTTTCCTTCTAGAAAATTCTTAATCATCCCTGAGGGTTTATTCCTTAGTCATCTGACACTTCTATATACATGTGTATGTAAATGTGTCCCACATTGCACTGTGATTGTCCTTAGTGCTGTTTCCCTACCACATGGTGAGCTTCTGGAATGGGAAACATATATGGTAACTATTCTAAACCACATGTTTGTGAGAATATGGTTGAAAAAATAATTAGATGCAATTATTTAAACTATGATGATAAACCCAGTCCCAAATGATCATACATATATTGTGCTAGATTAAGCAGTATATAAAATCACCAAATAATTCTCTGAAAGACATGAAAGAAACTCGATGTAGTTTAGTTTGATTGTGTTGATGATCGCCTAGGTAATTAGAGGGAGTGGATGGAGGAGACTAGCTATGATTCACAGGTTGTTGGAGGTGGGTAGTGAGTACATAGGGATTCATTATAATATTCTATTTACTTTTTTGTATGTTTGAAATCACCTGCAATCAAATATTTTTAAATGCTTTCCTAACTCAAAATATTAGGAATTTTTTTTAAAAAACACCAACAATTTAACTAGCTGCCCTAGTTCACTAATACCTAATTTCCATATATAGTATGTGTGATACCATATTGATTATGGCTTAGGGCCCTAGTATCACCCACACCACAGGGTAAAAGAATCCACCTGCCAATGCAGGAGACTTGGTAGACTCAGGTTCGATTCCTGGGTCAGGAAGATCCCCTGGAGGAAGAAATGGCAACCCACTCCAGTATTCTTGCCTGGAAAATCTAATGGACAGAAGAGCCTGGCAGGCTACCATCCAAGAGGTTGCAAAGAGTTGAACATGACTGAGCGGACATACATGCATACCTAGTTCACTAAGAATAGAAATGAGACAAGACTGGGCAAGACAAGGTGCTATATGGAATTTTCCCAGCAGCCTATAAGTAGAAATTTATTCCATTACAGTTACGGAGGCTTGAAGTCCAAAATCAAGGTGTCAGCTGGTTTGGTTTCTCCTGAAGCCTGCCCCCTTAGCTTGAAGGTGGTGCCTTCCTGCTATGTTCTCATACCTTCTTTCCTCTGTGTGTGCATTCCTGACATCTCTCCCACTGTCCAAACTTCTTCTTCTAATAAAGACACCAGTCAGATGAGATGAAGGCTCACCCTAATGACCTCATTTTTACTTAATCATGCCTTCAAAGCTCTACCCCCTCATGGACACATTATGATGTTTTAGGGGCTGTGGCTTCAACATATGGCTCTGAAGGGAAAACAATTCAGCCCATAACAGCTGCCATACTCAGCAATCCTACATCATGAACTAACATTCTGGGAATTTATCTGACAAGTCAGCCTCACTCCAAAAAGCTGGAAGAAAAAGTCAGGCATTACGACAGGACAAGGGTGATGGAATGCTTCACTGCAATTAGCTCCCCCACAGATTCCAGGCTTCCGAGAAATCAAACCAGGTCTAAAAAATATTCCACCTGGAAAAAAACAAGACTTTTCCATGGAGAAGGGTTAGAAAGGAAAGTCTCACAAATTGTGGCATACAGTTTCCCATCCAAACCCAATGAACCTGCCAGAATTTGGATAACAAATGTCTTTGCTTGAAGCACCTTATCCCATGCAGAGAATGGAGGCATGCAGACAGAACACATCTTTGCCTGCAACCTAGGTTGCAAATAGTCAATACAAACCCCTCTGTGTACCATCTGCATTAACAGAGAGAGACACAGGACACTTCCTGCCATGAGAAACAACACAGCTTACCCTCCAGCACCCCACAAGCCCCCAAATGGCCCCCACACATGTTCTCTCCATCTGGATTCCCTGCCAACATCTTGTTCAAGGGTTCAGCCAGAATGAGCAGGGCATTCTGTTCACAGGTGGTTTGGTTTGTCCCATTCCAAATGGTCTAGGCACCTAAACAAAACACAGCACTCTGTCCTCTCATACCCTCTCTCTCCCATCAATCTGCCAATGAGAGACAAGTCGTGGTGGTTTAATTAAGGTGGCACTGTTTTGCCACCTTAAATGAGGTTACATTTCCCAGGACACACTCCCCAAAGTCCCCCAATCCCCTATCCTTTATGACAACTTACTTTACTCCAAGGTCTTGGCTAAGCTGGCATCACTGTCGGCTACAAACCAACTGAAGCCTGTCAGACCTGCCTCGTGCTTTACCTTCGCACATCAGCTGAAATGCGAGGAAGACTTCTCTGAAACGACAATGCACAAGTTTGTACATCCATGTGATTTGTTCAACACCTGCTTTCAGATATACTAATTCTTAGATTTTACTTAGTAGCACTTATTGCCACCAAAGGATTCTTGGTCCTGCTTTCATCAGACTGACATAATAAGCTACACATTCTCCCTTCATAAGGCCACCGGCACTCCTGTAGCCAATAAGACCCCCACAATTTTGCATTCCCACATTCCCCCAGACACCTAGTCCAAAATGATCCCACCAAGTAATATCTTTTTTTTAATAAAGTACTTTTTATTATGGTGCCACTCAACTTGCAGGATCTTAGTTACCCAAAGCACAGAGTCCTAACCACTGGACTGCCAGGGAATTCCCCCACCAAGTAATATCTTGAAAAAGCTAATATGCACTGGAAATTTGCAATGTGCACTAAAAAAAAAAAAAATTGCAATATGCAGAGGGTCTCCAGGACACATGGGGAAAAGGAAGAGACCTGAAGGCTGCAATACTGGAGAGAGCCACCAATAGCCCAGTAGTTCTAATGAGGGGAGAAAAGAAAGAGTTCTATGGGAGAGACAATGGGAGACAAACCTGGGAACCCTCCACAGAGGTGTGAGACAGAAGATGGCTTTATCCCCAACTTCCTCAACCACACTTTGCTCTCAGGACATTTCCCATCATGCTGTCCAGATTTCAGCACAGTGGCCTGGGCGTGAGGAACCTCAACTTTGACTGGGGAGTGACGGGCCAAGGCAAAGGACACTGTGGGAAGCCACTACACGCCTTCAGTGAAACCATGGAAAGGACCTACACTTTGAAATCAGGCAAATTTGGTTTCTATCCCAGATTCTTCTACTTGCTATCTCTATATATTTGGGCAAATTACTTAACTTCCGTGAACCTTCATGTTCTTACATGTAAAAGGGATAATGCCGCCAAAGGGTTATAAATGAGATATGTATTAGATAAAATGCCTGCCGCATGATATGGTTCAATAAATGTTTTCCCTTTTAGAAAGTCTCCTGAGAGCCAAGACAAAAGGGAATAATCATGACATTCTTTTATTATCTAATAACCTGTTACTACCTAATGTCCTGTTACTATCTAGTAACAAGACTATGTCAGTATCTCAGAAGAGACAAACTTTCCTTTAATACTAGAACCCTGAGATAAATCATTAGGTTAAAATGTATTAAATTAAGTAAGACATTTAGTTCTCCTGTCTGTCACATTCCAATAACTATGGAGTTTTTAATAACTGTAGAATATAACCAAAAGCTCAGGGGGTTGGGGAAATGTAGCCATTTATCAGTATAATATAATGCACCAAAACTAAGATACGGTCCAGCTGTTCAATTTCTGACATTAAGACCCTGTGTGACTTCCATAATTATCAACCATGGTTCTGAATTGTGGTTACACAGTCCCCACCCCAGTTCAAACAAATCAGAATCTCTGGGGGTGAACCTAGGCATCAGTCTAGTCTAAATCTCCCTGGATAATTCTAATGTGCTGCCAGATTTGAGAACTTCTGGTCTACAATATCAGCAGAAAGGTGGTTGTGGAAGTCCCTGGGAGAAAGAGAAGACTGCTGCCACCTGACACAGGGGCTGCCATGGAAGCAGGTTCCAAAACGGGAACCAAGTTCACAGCAGAAGGAGATTCAGAAGGACTTGGGCAAAAGGAGACATATACCGAGAAGCTAACAGAGCTACAGAAACATCTTTCTTGCTTTTTAATTTTGCTGAAATAAATGCAAAAAGCTGGCTTCAACTCAACATTCAAAAAATTAACATCATGGCATCTGGTCCCATCACTTAATGGCAAATAGATGGGGAAACAATGGAAACAGTGACAGATTTTATTTTCTTGGGCTCCAAAATTACTGCAGACAGTGACTGCAGCCATGAAATTAAAAGACACTTGCTCCTTGGAAGGAAAGCTATGACAAACCTAGACAGCATATTAAAAAGAAAAGACATCATTTTGCTGACAAAGGTTCATACAGGCAAAGCTATGATTTTTCCAATAGTCGTATGGATGTGAGAGTTGGATCATGAAGAAGGCTGAGAGCTAAAGAATTTTTGCTTCAAACTGTGGTTCTAGTTAAGACTCTTGAGAGTCCTTTGGACTGCAAGGAGATCAAATCAGTCAATCTTTAAGGAAATCAATCCTGAATATTCATTGGAAGGACTGATGCTGAAGCTGAAGCTCCAATACGTTGGCCACCTGATGCGAAGAGACAACTCACTAGAAAGACCCTGATACTGGGAAAGATTGAAGGCAAGAGGAGAAGCGGGCAACAGAGGAAGAGATGGTTAGATGGCATCACCAACTCAATGGACATGAGTTTGAGCAAGCTCCAGGAGATGGTGAAGGACAGGGAAGCCAGGTGGGGTCACAGACTCAGACACAACTTAGTGACTGAACAAGAAGAGTTAATTTATAATGTGTTAATTTCTGCAATATATATATATATTGCTATTATGTTTGTATATATATTTTGTATATGTTTATATATATTTTATAATGTGTTTTATATGTTTTATAATATTTATAATGTGTTAGTTTCTATAATATATATATTGCTTTTTATGTCTTTATATAGTTTGTATATTTTATATACATATTTTTATATATAGTATATATTTATGTTTTTATATATTTTATATATATAATATATATTTTGGGGTTTTTATATATTATGGTTTTATATACATATTATACATATAGTTATATATATTGTTTGTTTATATATATATATATATATATATATATATATAGTTTTTCTGGGCTTCCCTGGTAGCTCAGATGGTAAAAAATCACCTGAGAGACGTGGGTTTAATCCCTGGATTGGGAAGGTCCCCTGGAGAAGGGAGTGGCTACCCACTACAGTATTCTTGCCTGGAGAATCCTATGGACAGAGGAGCCTGGTAGGCTGTAGTCCATGGGGTCACAAAGAGTCAGACACAACTGAGTGACTACCACTTACTCACTCATATTATTTTTCATGTTTTCCCATTATGGTTTGTCATAGAATATTGACTATAGTTCCCTACGCTATACGGTAAGACTTTGTTGTTTATCAATCCTATAATTAATAGTTTACATCTACTGAATACCAAACTCCCCATCCATCCTTCCTTCCCTCCCCTCCCCTCCCCTCTGGCAATCACAAATCCATTCTCTGTGTCTGTCTGTGAGTCTGCAAAAACACCTTTCAAATTTTATAACTGACAGTCTGTTTAATGCTAAAAGAAAAGGCAAAATAATTTAACTAATGAAAATAACTTAAGTATCTCTCAATAGAGAAATCAGTAAATTATATTTTATAGAAGTTTAAAAATACAGGAATTAGGTCTATATGTATTAACATGGATAAATCTTGAAAACATGCTGTTAAAGAAAACTTGAACAATATACACATTATAATACCACTTAAGTAAAATTTTAAACAAAAAGCAATATTATATAGTATTTTACATATACAACATATATAGCATAAGTATAAAAGTACAGACCTGACAGGTAAATAGGATAATGATTACTTCTTGGGCAGAAAGACACTAGGAAAATTGAACAATTTTCATCATAATACATAAACTTCAACTGGATATTTGTTTAAGGTGAGGGACAAATATTAGCCATAAAAGACATTCTTGGAAAAACTAGGGAAAGTTTAATATGGACTGAATGCTAGATAATTTCATCACATTACTGTTAATTTTTTGAGATGCTGTTTTTATTACTTATGTAGACAATAAATCTTAATAATAAATCTTACATGATGCATACTAAAGTCGAGTGATGTCTGTGACTTACTTTCAAATGGTATAGCAAGATAAATGTGTTGTATATATATATATGCACACATACACTCAACAGATAAAATTGCCCTAGGGCTTGGTAAACGAAAAAGAGTTGAGACGTCCCTATGCGGCTGCCTGAAATACAACCTACTACAATGGTTGTTTCTCAGAGATCTGCAGATGAAGGTTGATGTTTCCAGACCCAAATCCCCAGTAGCAGAGGGAAGGCCAGAAACCCCAGGCTCATTTCTCTAGTTGAGCCTACGCTTGGATGATTTCTACTACCTGCAGGACCAATCTGTCCGCTCAGCACACTCTGCTCTCTGCCATTAGAGCTCCAATTAACACACAGGGCAATTTTCTGTTTATTTGTCTCTCTCCCCCACCAGTCCGGGAACTTCATGAGGACAGGCACCATGTCTGTCTTTTTGCTGTTGTCCTTCTGGCACCTAATATAATGCCTGGCACATAGTAAGTATCTAATAAATATTTATTTAATAAATCTTCTTCCAAGGGGAGGACGCCCCATCTCTTCTCCTTGTCCACCCACCCATACCACAAAATACAACAGATTCCATAAATGTGCCCCTTAGAGTTCATTTCTGATCAACAAATGCTTGTCAAAGTGCTGTGTGCACTGGTGAAGCTGCCACAATCCCAGGGTCTACCCAACAGCTACTTTAAAAAGTGTTTATTTGCAACTATAGAAAATGTTCGCCTAATGTGATTTGATTAACCTATATATTCTTTACTCTCCTGCTCATCCAAAGCATTTACTATCTCTCTGAAGCTCTAAGGTCAGGGTTAGGCAGACACAATCCTCTGCTCATTTACACATATAAATTAGATTCAGGAACTCTTTTAATATGTATTTATTTGGCTGCACCGGGGCTTCATTCCGGCATTCTGGATCTTTACTCACAGCATACCAATTCTTAGTTGTGGCATGTGGGTTCTAGTTCCCTGACAAGGGATCAAACCCATTGGGAGCTCAGAGTCTTAGTTCTGCATTGGGACCTGAGTCTTAGCCACTTGACCCCACCAAGGAAGTCCCCAGGAACTCATTATACCATAAAGAGTGAGATACAAACTGAGTAACCAGATATTTTTCCCTTGTAATGACATAATGCCTGGTACTTGTATCCTCATTTGGTTTTCATGGTCAAAAATACATACTGTAGATACTCACAACGTAAGTACACATACTTCATTCAAAAGGTTACCTGGAATACCCACAGTTGGTTAGTCAGGGGCACTCTCCGTCCCTTACACTGGCTAAGAGAGTATCCAGAAAGGCCAGTCTGGCTGACCAGGATGGTATTACCAGGGAACAGATGAAATATGGGAGAAGAAACAGATGAAATATGTCAATAATGAAATTCCCCTAAAAATCAGCAGGTGAGGAAACAGAAGAGCAGTATTTCGGCAAATAAATACAATTTTCCAGAAATAGAGAAGACAAAGGACAGAGAGAAGAAACAAAAGGAGGAAGCAAAAAAGGACTGAGCACCAAAGAAACTGATGCTTTTGAACTGTGGTGTTGGAGAAGACTCTTAAGAGTCCCTTGGACTGCAAGGAGATCCAACCCGTCCATCCTAAAGGAAGTCAGTCCTGAATATTCATTGGAAGGACTGATGCTAAAGCTGAAACTCTAATACTTTGGCCACCTGATGTGAAGAACTGACTCATTGGAAAAGATTGAAGGCAGGAGGAGAAGGGGACGACAGAGGATGAGATGGTTGGGTGGCATCACCAACTCTATGGATGTGAGTTTGAGCTAGTTCCAGGAGTTGGTGATGGACATGGAAGCCTGGCATGCTGCAGTCCACGGGGTCACAAAGAGCTGGACACAACTGAGCAACTGAACTGAACTGAACTGAAAGAAGGACTAGGCAATACTCCATGATCAACAAAACAAGCAGGTCAAAAACACTGCTTTGAAAGATGTCAACAGGTGCAGGAGGTTGATAAGCCAGGCCTTCCTACCTAACTCAAACCTTCCTCCCTAACACAATCAAGGTGTGAGTAGAATTTTCGTCAGTTGCATTATTTATGAATGTATGAGAGGAACTTACTATTTGTTGTTGTTCAGTCAGTCATGTCCAACTCTTTGCAACCGCATGGACTACAGGACACCAGGCTTCCCAGTCCTTCACTGTCTTTCAGAGTTTGCCCAAACTCAAGTCCACTGTGTCAGTGATGCCATCCAACCATTTCATCCTCTGTTGCCCCCTTCTCCTTCTGCTCTCAATCTTTCCCACCATCAGGGTCTTTTACTGCTTAAAATAGCCTTTTTAGTAAACTATGATTTTTTAATAATAATCACTCAACAGTTTATCTTCCATGCTGACATACTTTTGTCAATTCATTATGCTGGAACTCTAGAATACCTATCATTTCCCTGTTCTCTCTGAATTTGCAACAAAATATAAAATTCTCTTCCCAGAAGCCCTGAATTTTTTTGAAATTTTATTTTGGTTATTTGAACTAAGGAAATTGAAATTATTTAATCCATTTCTTAAACCACTAAGTTGTAAACAAACCGTCTTAAAAGTTAGAAAGATATAATGTTTTTCATTTTTTTAAATTGCCCAATTAACATAAATACCAGATACAACCTATGGCTTCCAATAAGTCTTCATACAAATGCACTAGAGATAGTATATTTACTATCTCTATCTCCTGAAAATACTTTGAATCTCTTAATTTTATGTTTTTAATTAATATTATAGTCTACTTCCCTCAGGAAATAACTTTTGAAATGTAAAAGCAATTACATCTCCTAGATTTTAAAAAAAATCAAGAAAGTAGGTTTTTTTAATTTTAAAGAGACTTCTGAACATAAGCCACAGCAGCAAAAAAAAAAAAAAACCCTCATAAATATCAGCCTTCAGGAAAGTTCCTCTGTAGCAACCTGTGGCCTGCCCACGAACCTTAATTAGTTCGAGAGATCATGATATAGAGCCTCTTCAAACTGGATAGGAGTGGTAGCTCTCTGTGGAGAAATAGAGCAAGCTTTTGTAGCAGGTAATTTAAGGAGCAGCAACAGGCTAATATGTAGACAAGAGAGGCTGCAGCATGTGGTGTGGTTCTCAGCAGAGCAGCAGGCCTCTAATGAGGCTGGGTAGTGGATAGCAGCTGGTAAACTTGGGGCTCAAAATAGGAGCCTCTGAAGGCCTTTATTTGCTAACAAAAGACTGCAAATTGCTCAAAGGCCTGAGTAGGCAATGAGAACATGCTCATATGGTGAGCCGGTATATAAAATTTTCAAAACAAATTTTACAATATATAAATTTACATTGCAATGAGAACCAGAAGAGTTCCATGATTGGAAACATTTTGGTAAGAATAGGTACCAAAATTGGCTATTAAATTTTCTATAAGAAAATCACCACCTGCTCTTCTGTTCATTCTGGGACACCCAGACGAAAATGCATACAGTGTGTGTTGTAACTGTTCGTTGTCACCATGCTGTACACTCGGTCCGCTACCTCAGACGCAGGACAGTGGGAGCACAGTGTGGTTTACAGAGCATTACAGAAATTAATGGAATGTCTGCATGATGGAATGACTTCTCCGTTACCCAGTGATAAATTAATAACGTGAAAAATCATATAAACCACAAGAAAAAGTTCAAATATCTTGTGAAAAGAGCAGAGCAGGTGACCTCGACTGACCCAGATCTCAATGACTGACCCTAAATAGGTTCCCATGGATCCTCCACACAGTTTTTGAATGGCAAGCACTGACTTCAGCAGGTCTGCTGCCAGGCAAGGGATTTCCAGAGGAAAGCCATTCCCAGGAATGCTGCTGCTGCTGCTAAGTCACTTCAGCCGTGTCCGACTCTGTGCGACCCCGTAGACGGCAGCCCACCAGGCTCCCCCGTCCCTGGGATTCTCCAGGCAAGAACACTGGAGTGGGTTGCCATTTCCTTCTCCAATGCATGAAAGCGAAAAGTGAAAGAGAAGTCACTCAATTGTGTCCAACTCTTAGTGACCCCATGGACTGACTGCAGCCTACCAGGCTCCTCCGTCCATGGGATTTTCTAAATAGGCTATTTGGCTAAATACCAAATTTTGTCACTTGTCATTTCCTACGACCGCTCTGAGAAATCTCTAAAGTTTGTTTCTACAATTCTATATTTCTGGAGAAAACATTTTTAAATTATAAAGAAAAAGCCCAAGCAGAAGTAGGAATCCTTCTGTGTGGGTCCTTTGAAGTAAAAGGAGGGCACTTCTTGCCTCCATTACAGACCCAAACCAAAAAAGACTCCTACTTAAAAACACTGCCACAGGTCATGCTTCCTGTTCTCTTAAAATAATCTGAACTACTCATTAAGTGCAGATAATCTCCCTTAGCGATTTTTATACAGGTCCTCATGGCAGGGCTTTATCATTCTGTGGACATTTCTGGACCCCTAATCATTGTAACTCCATGGTGACTAACTGGTGATTATTTTTGACTCACATTTTTCCCATCTTCCCTACATGTAATGCTTTACGGAGTGTACTCAATCCTTCATCTGTAACCTGTTGCACATTTGTAGCCAAGTTCCATTTCTGACCCCACCACCTCAGCTCTGGAGATGGAGTCCCCATCTGGTCCCCAGCTTGTCGATGCTGTTCTGCCCTCCACCACCTCAAACCCTCTGCTCTGGTCTACTGTGTCACTCCTTGACCAAGGCCTTGTGGGAACAGCTTATTTCTGAAGGAGCTATGTATTGTAGAAGCCTTTTCCCAGCCATCCTTGAGTTCACACTTGCCATTTCCTATTGGGCACTGTTTCCCAAGGAACCCTCTGCTTCCGCGTGTAGGAATAATCTACCTGCCTCACTCCATCTCCATACCTTGACCCAACCCATCTCCCATGCAATGGTGTCTGGTACTCAAACTAGGCTGTGGCCAGGAAATTAATTTTCTGCTGGCACTCAAGTAATTTAACAAACACCGTATTGGAGGCACTGAATGAATCAAGTATGATGTTGTTAATTCCCAGTAATCCAGATAGACACACATGAAATGCAAGTTGCAAACCACATCCTGTTGTTGCTGTTGTTCGGTCACTAAGTCATGTCCGATGCTTTGCAACCCCATGGACGGCAGCATGCCAGGCTTCCCTGTCCTTCACTATCTTCCAGAGTTTGCTTGGATTCATGTCCACTGAGTCAGTGATTCTATCTAACCATCTTATCCTCTGCCGCCCCCTTCTTTTGCCTTAAATCTTTCCCAGCATCAGAATCTTTTCCATTGAGTCAGCTCTTTGCATGACGTGGCCAGAGTATTGGAGCTTCAGCTTCAGCATCAGTCTTTCCAATGAATACTCAGGTTTGATTTCCTTTAGGATTGACTGGTTTAATCTCCTTGCACATCCTATGTCATATACATTTTTTTTTTTTGGCCATGCCATGCAGCTTGCAGGATTTTCGTTTCCCCACCATGGATTGAACCCGGGCCCTGGGCAGTGAAAGTGCAGAGTTCTAACCACTGGACAGCCAGGGAATTCCGTCAGATTCAATTTTTAAAGTTTCTTCCTTCATTTGAGATGATTCCTGCACAGCCTCTGTCCATTAGAGAAGATAATTACATTGACCAAACAATGAAAATTTTTTCACCTCACCCAATACACATCCACTGGCTCAACCAGTCTCTCTCCCCTCCCCCTCAACTATGGAATTCATTAAACCTTATTCATTGTTCACAATGAATACTGTATGTAACAGCCTTATTGGAAGGTGTCTCATCATTCATTGGTGAATAGGATAAGTATTCCCATCAACAGAAAACGTGAGCGATAATTAGCTTCAGGGAAGAGAGCAGGATGTATAGGTTCACCCTTTTCCTGCTCACACTCTATACTCCCTTCCAGCCAGATGGTGGTGTCCATAACAGACCAGGAGGAGGAAGAATCCTGAAATGCAAGGACAGTTTACTTCTGTACATAGTGCACACAGCAAACTGCTCTTTCCAACCAGGAATTTTTTCCTGTTTTCATTCATCACTGCCCCTAAGCACACAAATTTTTGTTTATAATTCATGCCGTAGTAAAACTGGTAACTCCTTATTTCTGATCTGAAGCAAATGGTCTCAGAAGCAGAGCTAGAAGCTAGCAAGCCCGTCCTCGGCTGCCATCTCAAACCCAGCCCCCACCACCCACTCGCTGTTGCACAGCCCTCTTCAAATCCTGATGAGCTGAGCCCATCAAAAGTCTCCAGTGTATGATCCTCATTCAATTACAAAGTCCATTCGACGTTATTATAGATCATAATGAAAATACCCGCCTTGGGCTAGAGGAGTGGTCCGGTCAGAAGTGAGAGAATAGGAGCCACTCGGCAGGGGCCCAGCAGAGCACCAGGCAGCCAGGGTTGGTGGCCCTAGGGGTCAGTCATTTGTCACTGTGAGCTTCTGGCGTCATTACCTAACCTCCTTAGATGCCATACTGCAGTTCCCCTCCTGACAGATGGAGCCCTTGGTTAAAATATTCTTGGGCTTTGGTAAAAAGAGTTCTGCCTGGTTTTCATATTAGCAATTTGTTTTGATTCACAAAATGATCATTTCTAAGATTGATTTTACTCTGCAATAGTCTTTTATATGTCATCTTTTACTCGGAAATCCTAACATGAATGATATGACCTTGAAATTATTAATTTGCACTCCAGTGAGAAGGGTTACATTCAGCTGATGCCTTCCCTTGTGTGTACGAGTGCTCAGACCACCACTCCTATTTGAGAATAGCATGCTAAGCATACTCTTACTCACATATTAATCAGAATCCCCTACTGTGCATAACACAATTATAATTACCTTTATAATTTTTTCCTCCCATACTGAATAAAAAGCTCCAAGGGGGAAACAGGATAAGAATCAACTGATTTCTTCATCAACATATGCACAGCCCCTAAGATAACACCTGCCCATGAAAAAAGATGCTTGCTGAATAAATGGTTAAACCACATAAATGACATATTTAACTCAATCCTCATTTTCTACCATCAGGATATCTGTGTCCAGTATTTGATATAAGATAATGCCTTCCAGGTATTCCTTAGCTTAATATCTAGTAGGACGAATCATCACCAGAAAATATTTATTGTTGCTGTTCAGTCACTCAGTCATGTCCTACTCTTGTGACCCCATGGACTATAGTCCACCAGGTTCCTCTGTCCATGGGAATTTCCAGGCAAGAATACTGGAGTGGTTTGCCATTTCCTTCTCCAGGGGATCTTCCTGACCCAGCTTTCAAACCCACTCTCCTGCATTGGCAGGTGATTCTTTACCACTGAGCCATTAGGGAAGCCCACCAAGAAATATTTCTTATTTAAATGCAGAGAAAAGCCAGGAAAGTTCAAGGGAAATGGAAACTCTCACCCACATCCCCTCAACATTCTGTATCGTGATCCTTTTAACAAGATTGTTTTTCTCCTTGCCGCTCCTGGGTCCTGGTTGTTCCTACCACTTTTCAGGAAGTAATCCAGTCTGAGTTGAGTCAATGTATGAACAGGATATGAAGATGTATCTTCATCCTTTCTTTGGCCTCCAAGTTCATATTTTAGCAGTACCAAAGTACCTATGGTGTATACCTCCATCCTCTATGCCTATGTCCTTCTTTCTGCTGCCTGGAAAACCTGCCCTTGGTACCAGGTCCCTTTTCATCTGGTTATTTCCTGTTTGTCCTTCAAGTCTCCATTCAGGTCAGTTCCTCCAGGAAGCCTCCCCGTGACTACTCTAGGTTAGGTATGGCAACCCTCCCTATACTTCCCATAAAACACTTGCTACCTCTAACATCACACATCACATTATATTAAAATGATGTACATGCCTGCCTCCCCTAGATTACTCTTCTTAATTTCCACAGATCCTAACACAATGCTGAACAAAGAGTAGGTGCTTGATAAATGCATAATGAATTGATCAGCCCAATAGCTTTTGCTTAGGAAGGCACAGAGATAAGGCAAGGGAACATCCATGGACAATACACTTAACATTTGTCTAGAGCAACAGCAGGGGCAAGGGTAACAGTGAAACGGTGAAGAGGCAGGGCAAGGTCAAAAAAGGTTCTGAAGGTAACAGGGGGCAACAGGATTCCCTTTTTTGTTTTTGTATTTTATTTTTATCTATTTATTTGGCTGTGCCAGGTCTTAACTACAGCCCGAGGGATCTTTGATCTTCACTGCAGCGTGCAGGATCTTAGTTCGATCTTAGTTCCCTAACCAGGGGTCGAACCCAGGCTCTCTCAGGGAAATCACTGAGTCCTAACCACTGGACTTCCAGCAAATTCCCTGCAGTGTTTCTTATCATGAAAAAAAAAAAATAGCAAAATCAGAAATTTTTTAATGTATTCTTTTTGAATACAAATTCCAGAAAATGTTAGGAAATAGGGGTAACCTGTAGGGTTCTGGGGCAAAAGAAATTTCAGAAACACTAAAGCAAATACAGACAAACTTCTTTACTGAAGGACTTCTCAGAGTCATTATTATATTAATATTCATGATAAATATGTAGGAGGATAGTACCTTATGCAACATTTTATCAGCTTACACAAAAACCCTTTTTGATGGCATATACTTTGGGAAACCTAGGCTAAATTTCTTGATAAGTGACTGGATATTCCTGAACCAGTTAGTTGATCAGTAGCTAGCAGTCCTTGATGTAAGTGGTACACACCAGTCTCTGAAGCCATAAGCTGCTTTCACAGCTGTTGGTCCCCTGCAATACACGATAACCCTGGGCATGGTCTGCTCCTAGCTTCCCAGAAATCCCACAAAGTGGCAGATGCCAAGACAAATCAGTTACAATCAAGTGACCTGCATTCTCGGGCAGAAGAAGTGAGAAGTTAAGTAGTAACAATCAGGCACACTAACGTGTCAACATTCCCAAGGAAATTTTAATAGATATCTAGTCACTCATCGTTCACAGGGCTTCCCTGGAGGCTCCGATGGTTAAGAATCTTCCTGCAATGCAGGAGACCTGGGTTCGATCCCTGGGTTGGAAAGATTCCCTGGAGGAGGGCATGGCAACCCACTCCAGTATTCTTCCCTGGAGAATCCCATGGACAGAGGAGCCTGGCAAGCTACAGCCCATGGGGTAGCAAAAAGTCAGACAAGACTGAGCGACTAAGCACAGCACATGTTTCACTAGATTGAAATACCAAAGGAGAGCAAGACTACACCAGAACTTTAAACAGATCATCTATTTTTATTCAAAATGGAATTAAATTGAAATTATGGATCAAAAGTGGCCTAAGGAAAATCTAAAATTTATGGACACATAAATTAATTTGGAAGAAAGGAGTAAGGAAAACCAACAGCACCTGAAAAATCACATCTAATTGCAGCACAGGTTGGAAAGTCAGCCAATGGGAGCTGGAGCTAAAACTGTTAAGTGACAAATCACAGTGGACTCCCCTGATTTTCTGGGTCCTGCTTTACACAGAACCGCCTCATAAAAAAGCAGTCACTGTCAACTGATTGCACAGAAGCTGTCTCATGCTGTAGGGCAAGTGACCCTACCACACAGGCCACAGCAAATAGAACTTGGGATGGAGCTACACCCAAAGGTGGCCATCTATCGACCAGCCACAGTGATGGCGGGCCAGGGTAGGAGAGCTTCAGTTCAGTTCAGTCGCTCAGTCGTGTCCGACTCTTTGCGACCCCATGGACTGTAACCTACCAGGCTTCTCCGTCCATGGGATTCTCCAGGCAAGAATACTGGAGTGGATTGCCATTTCCTTCTCCAGGGGATCTTCCCGACCCAGGGATCGAACCCAGGTCTCCCACATTGGAGGCAGACGCTTTAACCTCTGAGCCACCAGGGAAGCCCAGGAGAGCTTACTCTCCTTTGTTTTCTCATCTTTCAGACAGGAAATCCCATCTTCTTAATGGAAGTGCCTCTAGCTTTGAGAAAAGCTATGTGAACTGAAAGAATATAGGCATGAATGTAGTAATAGAAAAAGATGTCTTTGATTATACTATTTAAGCCTATTTCTCTTCAAAGTCTAAAGATTCCCAACCACTTCTATTGATTTCCTCTATTCAAAATATTCAGTTAATGCTATCTGCATAACAAAATTCTCAGTTTTCTCATTCCCCTTAATAAGGGGTTAGTATCTATAAAAAAATGTGGAGTTGTGGAAAGAGATAAATTTCACATCTATTATTCATGCAAGAGGGGAACATTCTAGCATCATTTGGGGTCTTTTTTTTAATATTTATGTTTGTTTATTGGGCTTCCTAGGTGGTGCTAGTGGTAAAGAATCAGCCTGCCAATGCAGGAGATGCAAGAGATTCAGGTTCATTCCCTGGGTTGGGGCTTCCCTGGTGGCTCAGAGGTTAAAGCGTCTGCCTCTGATGCGGGAGACCCGGGTTCGATCCCTGGGTCGGGAAGATCCCCTGGAGAAGGAAATGGCAATCCACTCCAGTATTCTTGCCTGGAGAATCCCATGGGCGGAGAAGCCTAGTAGGTTACAGTCCACGGGGTCGCAAAGAGTCGGACACGACTGAGTGACTTCACCTCACCTCACCTCCCTGGGCTGGGAAGATCCCCTAGAGTAGGAGACAGCAACCCACCTCAGTATCCTTGCGTGGAAAATTCCATGAACAGAGGAGCCTGGCGAACTACAATCTACAGAGTCACAAAGAGTCAGATACAACTGAGCAGCTATGTACATATTTGTTTATTTATTGGCTGCACCAGGTCTTAGTTGAGGCATGCAGGATATTTAGTTGCAGATGTAGGATCTAGTTCCCTGACCAGGGATCAACCTGGGCCCCTAGCATTGGGAGCACGAAGTCTTAGCCACTGGACCACCAGGGATATCCCTGGTTTCTTATTTATTCTAAAAAACAGATAAACTTTTCAAAGTCAATCTCCCAAAAGTTTCAGATGTAACCATTGATTTCAATTTTCTTCTATCCTTTGCCAAGCTTCAAAATAGAAGCTGCCTGCCCATCCTGTGTTTGGGTGAAAGTTGGAGAGCCAAAAGAAATAGAAGCCATGGATAACCCAGAGCCATATGTATGCTTCATTTTTTCTAAAACTTGTCCATGAAGTTATTCTCCAGGCCCAAGCTAGTCATTGATATATGTGGTAAGATGATTACAACACTACATCAGTGGAAAATAAAATTAGGCTCAGTGTAACTTAAAGCATTGTTTGTAATGCATTAACCTTTTTTTTTTTTTTTTGCATTCTGTAAGTACCATGATAACATGCAGCCCGATATTCATCTTTCAGGTACCTCCTCCAAATTTATTAGAACTGTGCATCTATTTTCAAATCACATTACATTTTTAAATAGTTTTTCATTTTTAAAAATTAGCCATTTTCCCCAAGGAGGTTCTTTCTCTATTGGTAATTCATTTCAAAAGATTACATAAAAATAGATATATTATCCCCAATTTGACAAAATGCTGCCAATCTCCAAACGAGTAGCCACACACATTTGCAGTTCTAACATGGCTTCTCCTGTGCTGGTCAGCAACCAATTTCTACTGTTGGAAGCCAGCTCCAAGCAGCCTTTTGTTTGTTTGTTTGCATATGCCAGAAGCAAGGCCAGAGGGCCCAGATATATGAAAGTATCTCACATTCAGAAGGAAGCCCCCAGGCCTTTGTGCCAGTACTTGTGCAAAGAAGCTTAAGTAAGTGTGGGAAAACAGCAACTGTGAATCAGAATTTGCCATAAGGCAAAACCTAACACAGTTGTGTTGTGTTGGGTTTTGGGGGTTTGTTTGTTTTCTTTTTTTTTTTTCTGGTTTTCCACAGACAGATGGAATAACAGCATAATAGGCTGGGCAAAGGGTCTCCTGAGCTATTCTCTCCATTGTACACACACAACAGAGACAGTAAAGACACAAAGAGACAGTCCTTAGGAAGGAAATGTCTCCTTAAGAGCAAAGCCCTCTACTCTTCATTATTTTCATCAAAGAGTGAGAAAGAGGATTGATGCAAAATGCTCCTATGCTTCCTCCTGGAAAAGCAATACATTTGTTTCTGGGGGTCAAACTTGCCACACGGGTTCGAGTCTCCACTCTCTGCACAAAGACAGGTACTAAGGAAAGGACAGCCAAGACATCTTTGTAAGGCTGTATCTTAGCTCAATATTACCTACAGACCTAAATCAGCCGCTGGATATCATCAAGGCAAAGGACAACCAGGAGAGTTGTAAGAAAGGTTTCGGCCACACCCGTCCAATTGGACCACATCTTTACAAGGCATAAAACTGCACTGTGCTCTGGAATAAATGAGAACAAGAAGGACAGAGAAAGTTCCTAAAATAGTCCCTATTGCTGCCTCATCAAGGACATTTTTTAAAATCATTATTAAATCGTGTCTGCTGAACAACTGAAGAAAGAATGGATAGCAGGAAAGAGATCTTTTTCTCAAAATGACTTAAATAGCTGAAGTCAGATTGGCCATGAATTTGTCATTGTTGAAACTAGGAGACGATGAACGAGGCTTCATCATACTATTTTACCCACTTTTTTGTGTATGTTTGACATTTCCTATGATGACAATTTTTTAATTACTTTACTTGTAAAATTTTTCAATTTTTCAAGCAAAATATAGCACTGCTTTATCAAATAGGATAAGGCTCATTTTAAAGTTTGTCTTTAATCCGAAGTTAAGAACATAGACTGATTAAAATAAGAATCTACTCCCAAACACAATTATTCCCCTAAAATAAGTTGCCAGCAGAACCTACGAGGGAATAATGTAACTATATCATCCCTTTAGAAAGGTTTGAAAAAGATTGAGGAACTCTACTAAAATTTTTCTAAGTTTTTCTAAGGAATGTGAACCTGAATTCACTAAATGTGAACTTAATCACATTTCTAAGGAATGTGAACTTGAGTCATAAAACCTGTGATATGAAAAGAAGCTAAAAATCACTATATTCCTATCCACTGAGAAGCTCTGCCCATGTCTCTAAAAAAGTGATCTGCTTTCTAGTGTCCACTAGTGCAGGTTGATAGACACAAAACACATTGAAGCACAATTTTTATTTGATGCCAACATAAAAGTTTCAGTTCAAAGAGAAAACTTTTTTTTTCTTTAACAGCCTACATCTATATGTCTGTTACATATTCTGAATGTCACATGTGTGATCCTTTTTTACACTAGATTTTTTTCCCCAGCTTTACTAGGGTATAATTGACAATTTTACCTTGCATATATTTAAAGTATACAACTTGTTTATATATATATGAATGTTTATGTACATAAACACATATATACATATACATACATGTATGTATGTACATATACATGCATACATACAGGTATGTATGTTTATACATACATATATAAACAAGCTGTATACCTTAAATATATGTCATGACAATCAAGCTAATTTTGAAGGTTATTCAGCAATAATATTCAAACACTAAAGATTTATTTTAAAGCTCTTAAATATTTTTTCAAGCATGTTCCAGCTACATCATTCAAATGAAAAAAAACTTTCATGATTTAATGTTACCAATATATAGTAATGTCTGTGGGCAAGAACTAAAATAACATGGCTTTACACGAGACAGAAAAGATTTCCAGTTAAGCCTGAAAGTGATATTTGGAGTGAAATACATAACAGTTTAGAGAAATGGCTGGATCGGTTTTGCTTAGGTTAGTGAAAGTAATGAAATAAATAAAATCTTTTCAAGAACAGCCTATAACAGTTTTCAACACATCAACTTAAACCATACAGAAGAGATATTCTCTGCTAAGAAGGGGAGGTAAAAATAAAAATTGTCATTGTAAATCTTGCCAAAAACATTATGAAAAATGAAAAATGGTGCCATTTGCAATCATCAATACAATAAACACATTTTGTCCATCAGGGTGCTCAGAACCAAGTATTCAAAAATCAGAAAGACAATCCTTGCTCCCTAAGTGCATTTGACAGTGAAACAGATGTAAACAGACATCGACAATCAGGGCTCCCTCATCAAAAATGCAAAGCTGGGAGAAGATTGAAATATAGTTCCCCTGGCAAGCTCCCAATGTACTACTGTAAAACTTAATATTTTTAAGTTCATATGCAAGGGGTTGTATGATCAACATTTAAATTCTAAGAATTAATTTAATAAATAATAACATTTGTTATTTATTAGTAATGATTTAAAATATATAATCTATTTGACTTCTTGATGCATTACCTATGTTTTCTTATAAAACAAGACTAAAAAATATTCACATCCATTTTCACTATAATCAACTTCCCTTTTTCTCACTATATTGAAAGTATCCACACCTGAGTCTTATTCTCATCATCGTGTTATGTTTTCTAAAGAAGAAAGAACTAAGAAGTGGTCAGTCTAGTAGCTCCTTGCAAACAACAATAACTCCCCTGGATCCAAGTGGGGGAGATCAGGGGAAACAGCAATAGATGTACCACTTAGCCACACAGCATCACAGAAGTAGTAATTACCTATGAAATCTGCTGCCTCGCTCTCTTTTTTCTGTTTCTCTCTTCTGATAATCCCAGTGGTGTGGACCGTGGAACAAATAAGCCTCCCAGCAGACTCAGGAGAATTAAAACAGAGCGGCATACTGACATCTAAAAAAGAAAGGGGAAAAAAAAGAGAAAAAAAGTAACATAAGGAGAAGTATTTCTGTTATTATGACACGAAATACAATAATAGATACAACTAAATGTCTTATTATTTGAGCTGACCATTAACTTCCATTGGTGGATATAATGTGTGTTTCACTATACTGGCAACAGACATCTGATAAAAACCAAATTCCAGAAGGCTTTTCCAGTTGCCAATGAACCTGGGAGAGAGGTTTCTGAACGGGATTCTGGTATATCTGCGTCATTCCTCTCTCCCCAAAATGATAGCCATAATCCTTAATAGTAATGGCAAATTTTTATAGACAGGATCACAAATATTAATGCACAATCACCTTACAGAGTAGATACTATCCTTATTGCCATTAATACAATGTTATTATTATGTGAGTTGAGAGGTAAGCGTGACATCACTCACCTTTTCCTGGAGGATAGGGAGGATGTGAGAAAACTCCAGAAGATATACCTTGAGCTGAGAACTGAAGGATAAGTCAGAAAGTCTGATGTAGGATGGGTGAAAGACATCTGGTCAGAGGGATAGGACATGGAAAGACAGAAAAGTACTCATAGCTACACATAGCTGCAAGAAGTTATGTATGGCTGGAGCAAAGAAAAACACTGGGGAGCAGTGACTAGAAATAAAGTTGGAAAAATGACCAAGACCTTGGTCCACCAGGCTAAGCAGTTTCAGCTTTATGCTTCAAGCACAGAAGAGTCACTGGAAGCCCTAGAGACAGACAGATGATGAGATCTGCATTTTAGACAGATCACTCTGGTAACATAGTAGTTTAGTAGTTTAAACATAGTAGCAGTTTAAAAGATCGATTTAGTGAAACCAGATTGCTAACAAAAGCAATTGAGAGATCAGCTTAAGTCAGTCCAGGACAGAAATGATGAGGGCTTGACTAAAGTAGGGGCTTGACAGAGAAAAGAGATCTTTAGGAAACATATGATGGAGAAATTCTATATAATTTCTCCAGTTCCAACGTCATAATTGTAATTCAGATGTCTTCACAAAGCACTTTTTTTGCATGCCGTATCACCAATCCTTAAAACAATTCTATGAAATAGAAGGGAAAATAATATTGGAGTTTTTCCTTTCATTTGGCTGCTCCTTGTCTTAGTTGCAGCATGTGGGATCTAGTTCCCTGACCAGGGATTGCCCCCAGGGCCCCTTGCATTGGAAGTGCAGAGTCTAAACCACCAGATCACCAGGGAAAGCCCGAGAAAGAAAAGTATTGTTATCTCAATTTTACAGATGAGAAAACTAAAGCTCAAAGAAGTTAAGCAGTTTGCCCAACCAGAGAGCAGAGAAGCTGGGAATGGAATGCCATGTCCTCCGCTTCCAAAGCCCCTTCATACAGAAAACTCAAAAACTTAATGAGAAGGGCTCTGCAGAAAAGGGGGGAAATTGCATGGCATTAGAATTGTTCATCAAAAAAAAAAAAACCTGTATCAAACCATTATGTGAAAACAAGGAGAAAGTATGTGCTTCTTTCACAGAGTAGTATGTAAATAGTTGGCTGCAATGCTGGTCCTGAGAGGTGGAGTCCAAGCCCCTCACCGACTGAGCACCTTCCTGAGCTTTGGGAAGCTTCTTCGGAAGTGTGGTGCCAGCTCTTCATGATCTCACATCCTGCTGGAGGAGGGAAACACCTGATTTAGAAAGCTTAATGCTGGGCTCTCTTGTGCTGACAATTTCCTCAGACCTCTAACTTGACCATAAATGTGAAGAGTTTAATGTGCTGTCATCTTTTTAATTTTATTCACCTTACCCAAGTACACTCCTTTGTATATCTGTGAATAAGTCTGCCCTCAGATAAACATACAGAATATATTATACATAGAGATGGATTTCCACCTTTGAAATATAACCCTTAATGTACTCAGATTGTCCTCAATCTCCTCTTCTTATGTGTATTGTTTTTGCCATATGGGTCACATAAAGATACAAAAGACAATTCTTAAATTACAACCAATTGATGTAATTTGTATTGTTTTTCAGCCTTTGTGCTTGAAATCTCCCCGTTTTAATTCTGAAAGGGGGTTTTTCCACTTGGCTACAGATTTCTTCAATAGATGAGAAGGAATTACTTCTCCTTGTCCCTGTCCATCTCTGTGCCCCACCCAGCAAGCACAGCTTTTGAATGAAACAGATGATAAATACTTCACTTAGCTAAATGTAATTCTCCTAACATTCTTTTCTGACATATGCTTGTCTATGATAGTCATTATCCACAGAAAACCACTGTCCTGAACTATCAGCAAATATTAGTTATATTTTATAATTTTCACCTATATAGTAAAGATTCTTAAGAGAAAAGAATATATATATGGTCCCTTTCTCAAGTGGAAAGAGACAAAAAAAAAAATCTATGTTGATAGCAAACGTATCAGAGCTCTAACAGAAGCAAGAGAGGCTAGTATAGAGCAGATCACTCCAAAAAGAAATAAAAAACAGTGCTAAATGAATGTGACATTAAAAGATTAAAGATATATGGGAATTCCTGGGTGGTCCAGTGGTTAGGATTCTGCACTTCCACTGCAGGGGGCACAGACAGGATACTTGGTCTGGTCTGGGATCTATGCCATGTGGTGCAGCCAAAAAGAAAAAATTTATTAAAATCATTTCCATCAGGAAGCACCAGTGATTAGTTTTAGGCCCTTTTAAGAAAGAAATAGTATTTGTGGCTTCATTTGTATGTCAGAGGAACAAAGGGATCAAAACCAGAAAGAGTTTCTGGTCTTAATATTTTTAAGATATTAAGCTGACTCAGATTTTTTTTCTTCATTTTTGCTATGAAATCAATTCTTATACTAAGCTTTGTGTGTGCCCAGCTGTGTCTGACTCTTTGTGACCCCATGGACTGTAGCCTGCCAGGTTCCACTGCCCATGGAATTTTCCAGGCAATTATATATTGGAGAGTGGAGGGCCATTTCCTTCTTCAGGGGATCTGCCTGACCCAGGGATTGAACCCAAGTCTCCTGCAGCTCCTGCTGCTGCTAGGTCGCTTCAGTCATGTCCGACTCTGTGCGACCCCACAGACGGCAGCCCACCAGGCTCCTCCGTCCCTGGGATTATCTAGGCAAGAACACTGGAGTGGGTTGCCATGTCCTTCTCCAATGCATGAAAGTGAAGAGTGAAAGTGAAGTCGTTCAGTCGTGTCCGACTCGTCGCGACCCCATGGACTGCAGCCCACCAGGCTCCTCCACCCATGGGATTTTCCAGGCAAGAGTACTGGAGTGGGTCGCCATTGCCTTCTCCGACAGCTCCTGCACTGGCAGGCAGATTCACAGATTCTTTATCAATGGCACTCCACTCCAGTACTCTTGCCTGGAAAATCCCATGGAGGGAGGAGCCTGGTAGGCTGCAGTCCATGGGGTCGCTGAGTCAGACACGGCTGAGCGACTTCACTTTCACTTTTCACTTTCATGCATTGGAGAAGGAACTGGCAACCCACTCCAGTGTTCTTGCCTGGAGAATCCCAGGGACAGGGGAGCCTGGTAGGCTGCCATCTATGGGGTCGCACAGAGTCGGACACGACTGAAGCGACTTAGCAGCAGCAGCAGCAGCAGCACCACCTGGGAAGCCCAAAGTGATACTTAGCTTAAGTATAGATGATTAAAGTACAAATATCTATATTGTTTAACCCAGAGATTATTTTCATAGATGAAGCTTAATTTGATTTCTTCTTTTCTAATTAATTTTTATTGAAGTACAGTTGATGTACCATGTTGTGTTAATTCTGCTATACAATAAAATGATTCAGTTATACAAATATAAACATTCTTTTTTATTTTCTTTTCCATTATGGTTTATCATAGGATATTGCATTTAGTTCCCTGTGCTATACAGTGGGACCTAGTATAATAGTTTACTTCTGCTAATCTCAAAGCCCCAATCCTTCCCTTTCCACCCCTCCCCCTTGGCAACCACAAGTCTGTTCTCTATATCCATGAGTCTGTTTTTGTTTCATAGATATGTTTATTTAAGTCATATTTTAGATTCCACATATAAGTGATACTATATGGTATTTGTCTTTGTCTGACTTAGTTCACTTAGAATGATAATCTCTAGTTCTATCCTGCAAATGGCATTATTTCTTTCTTTTTCACGACTAAGTAGTATTCCATTGTATATATGTACCATATCTTCTTCATCCATTCATCTATCAATGGACATTTAGGTTGTTTCCATGTCTTGGCTACTGTGAATGATGCTGCTAAGATAGGGATGCATATATCTTTCTTAATTATAGTTTAATCTGGATACGTGCCCAGGATTGGGATTGTTGGATCATATGGCAATTCTATTTTTTAGCTTTTTGAGGGACCTCCATATTGTTTTTCATAGTGGATGCACCAACTTACATTTCCACCAACAGTGCAGAACTGTTCCCTTTTCTCTGCACCCTCTCCATCATTTGTTATTTGTAGACTTTTTAAAGATGGCCATTCTGACTGGTGTGAGGTGATACCTCATTGTAGTTTTGATTTGCATTTCTCTATTAGTGAAATCAAGCATCTCTTCATGTGCCTGCCTGTTGACCAGATGTCTGCATATCTTCTTTGGAGAAATGTCTATTCTTCTGTCCACTTTTTGATTGGGTTGTTTGGTTTTTGTTGCTGTTGTTGAATTGTATGAGCTGTGTGCATATTTTAGAGATTAAGCCTTTGTTTGTTACATCATTTGCAAATATTTTCTCTCATTCCAGATTGTCTTTTTGTTCTGTTTATGGTTTTCTTCGCAGTGCAAAGCTTGTAAGTATGATTAGGTCCCATTTGTTTATTTTTGCTCTTATTTCTACTGCCTTGGGAGACTGACCTAAGAAAACATTGGTACAGTTTACATCCAAGAATGTTTTGTCTATATTCTCTTCTAGGTGTTTTATGGTATCATATCTTATGTTTAAGTCTTTAAGGGTATGAGTCTGTGTTCTAACTTCATTGATTTACATGTGGCTGTCTAACTTTCCCCACACCACTTGCTAAAGAGACTATCTTTTTCCCATTGTATATTCTTGCCTCTTTTGTTGAAGATTAATTGACCATAGATGAATGGGTTTATTTCTGGGCTCTTTGTTCTGTTCCATTGATCCATATGTCTATTTTTGTGTCAATGCCATGCTGTTTTGATTACTGTAACTTTGTAGTATTGCCTGAAGTCTGGGAGGGTTATACCTTCTGCTTTGTTCTTTTTCCTCAGGATTGCTTTGACAACTCTGGGTCTTTTATGGTTCCACATAAATTTTAGAATTATTTGTTCTAATCCTGTAAAAAATATGAGTAATTTGATAGGAAATTGTAATTTGCTCTTGATTGCTATTATATTTACACAGAATTAGCTTTACTCTCTGCCTGTAAAAACCTAACATGACCTAATATGATATAATGCTATTGCCAAATTTATGATTATTCTTTAAAAAATAGTGCAAACTGAAATGGCTATTATAAAGATCATTAGTATTCCCTGAGCTGTTAAAAAATGTTCCTGAAAGAAATGGCTCCATGATCAAAAAAACAATTGGAAAATGATGCTACTCCTTCCTCTTAAAAAGTCATATTTCAGGTAAGAATTCTATTTAACTAAGTTTAATTCAGTGTTTCCCAAAAATATTTAACCACGTAAACCTTTTTTTTTTTTTTCAAATAACACCTATTAACATCCCATGAAATCTTGGATATACAGACTAAACCAATTCCCCCTTCTTTTAGTAAGTGACAAAGGTTAAATGACCTAAATTGTGTTTTAAGTCTCTAAAGCACAATTCAAGTAAGAAGCTATGTGCAAATAATTGAGTCACCAGAGTTGGGGAGAAAAAATTTATAGACCTAACTCAAAACTTATTCACCAGGTCCAGGCACTCAGGGAAATTGACTTAGCTACCGAACAAGGCAGTGAACACCACGCCAAATTGAGAGGGGCAGAAGGGAATCTAGACCTCCAGGTAACATTTGTGAAGAGAAAAATGCACAGCTGACCTCAAGTCACTCTCCTTGTACCTTGGACAATAATTAGGTCAGATACGAAGGAATTTCCAAGCTTGAAAGACCACTGATACCAAAAGGACAACAGGGCCCCTGTCACCAGGCTAAGCTTTAGGGCTGAATTACAATTCTACAAGGGAAATCAGGGTACTAATTAGAAATCATGATCAGTTCAGTTCAGTTCAGTCGCTCAGTCGTGCCCAACTATTTGTGACCCCATGAATCGCAGCACGCCAGGCCTCCCTGTTCATCACCATCTCTCGGAGTTCACTCAGATTCACGTCCATCGAGTCAGTGATGTCATCCAGCCATCTCATCCTCTGTCATCCCCTTCTCCTCCTGCCCCCAATCCCTCCCAGCATCAGAGTCTTTTCCAATGAGTCAACTCTTCGCATGAGGTGGCCAAAGTACTGGAGTTTCAGCTTTAGGATCATTCCTTCCAAAGAAATCCCAGGGTTGATCTCCTTCAGAATGGACTGGTTGGATCTCCTTGCAATTCAATCAGCACTGGGTAAAAGAGAACTTCATCTAAAAGGCAAAACTGGCACTCTAAACTTATGCCTAGGATACCAAGTCATAAAGATGATCAGCAAAGTAGTCTCTCCAGGAAGGTGGCTCAGTTGTAATCTGCACAGAAGGTCATGGCCACGTTGTTGACTGACATTCCTTGTCTCTGGGAGAACAAGCTCAAGTGATTAAGACGCAGCATAAAACCGAGAGGCATCAGTGGTCCTAGCTCTGAGAACACCAAAAGGCAGAGGCAAGAAAAATGAAGTAGAGGCTGATATCTTTGAGATGTCACTCATTTCTTAGAAAGAAAAGGGGGGAAAGTTGCTATGATTCAGAAAAGATTGACAACCCCGTTCTTTTCTTCATTTCTTTCTAAACCATTTCTATTCTTCCATCTCTGTTGTTCCCATTCTGCTCTCAAAAGATGATGAAAATGTGAGCTAAAACACAACCTTCTCCCAAATTATCCATACAAGGGAATAAAAACATCCCAAAGGCAGTCTGGCATGTGTCGTTCTAGCAGAAAACCTATTCTGTAGAATCACTGGCCTCTGATGCTTACCAGGTCACCACTCTCTTTCATTTAATTTATAAGTCATTTATTGGCTGCTTACCATGACCCCAGCACTGTAAAAGGCAAAAAATGAGAACTAAGGCAAATATAGGCTTTGGAAATGTAGAGACTAGTTAGAGTCAAGAATTTATGAAAGATATACAATCAAGTCCTAAAAAGTCTCATTATCATTAACTGTGAAGAGGTGAGGAACTCCTTCCTACGAAGTAAACATATTAATAGAAACCATAGAAGTTACAGTGAAAACCCATTTATCTTCTGCTGGTACACCTAGTTTTAAGAAAACATTGATATATTTCTCCACATTCTATAATCCAGGTTGCATATGTGGAAGAAATTCAAAAAGCAGACAATAAGTCTAAGCTAGAACAATAGGAAAGAGCTTCAAAAAGGTATTATTTGAGCTTAGAGCAGAAGACATTCTTGTGTGGCAGGTGCAAGGGAGAGAGAAGATAATAGCAGAGGTTTCATTTGAGGGATTATGAAGACAACACTATGTACTGTGCTTAGTTGCTCAGTGGTGTCCGACTCGGCAACACCGTGGACTGTAGCCCTCCAGGCTCTTCTGTCGATGGGGATTCTCCAAGCAGGAATCCTGGAGTGGGTTGCCATGCCCTGCTCCAGGGGACCTTCCCAACCCAGAGATTGAACCCGGGTCTCCCAGGTGGATTCTCTACCATCTGAGCCACCAGGGAAGCCCAAGAATACTAGAGTGAGTAGCCTATCCCTTCTCTAGGGGAACTTCCTGGCCCAGGAATCAAACCAGGGTCTCCTATATTGCAGGCAGATTCTTTACCAGCTGAGCTACCAGGGAAGCCCAGAAACTACAATAGATAAGACTAAATTAGGAAGAACATGAATAGGAGAATGGGATGTTGGGAAGTAAGAGGCAGCACAATTATAAGTTCTTAAGGATAAACTCACAGAACCATTGAATCAAGGAACTTCAGGGTTATAAAGGACCTCGGAAATCATCTAATACAATTTTCTTGTTTTTCTTAAAAAAAATTTTTTTTTATTTTTAATTGGAGGTTAATTGCTTTACAATGTTGTGCTGATTTCTGCCATACAACAATGTGAATTAACCATAAGTATACAATATGTCCCTTCCCTCCTGAACCTCACTCCCACCCTCTACTCCATTCCACCCCCCTAGGTTGTTATAGAGCACCAGATTGAGCACCCTGTGTTATAGAGCAATTTCCCACTAGCTATCTATTTTACCTATGGTAATGTATATGCTTCAGTATTACTCTCTCAATTCATCCTGCCCTCTCCTTCCCACTTAACACAATTTTCAACTCAGTGCAGTAATAAAATTCATATGTGATCATATAGCCACTGCCAGGAAATTTCTAGTTAGAGAAACCAAATTCTCCATCTCTGAAGGGAAAGAGCTTGTAAAGCAGTTATCCTCCAATTAAAAAACAGAAAGAGAGTTCAAACTGTTAGAAATGTCTTCTTTATGGAGTTACCATTGTTCTCTTAAGTTGATCTATGAAGATATATAAATATTTTTAAATATGTCATCCATTTTCCATTTTCTCATGCCTGGAAAGTGCCAAGAATTAGTTGATGTTTATGGCACTGGTCAGCAGAATATATCGGATAGTGACTGTCAGTTCCAAAGTGATCCTAGCACTTACCTCCAGCTCCACCTCCGTCCAAAAGACCTTTAGAAATTGGGTCTATTCAAACTCATCATTATTATCATGAAATAAATTCATATCTGAACCTCCTTGCTTAGAATTAGACTGAGTTTGGTATCAAACAAAACATTAGCATTTTCCCCAAATAGACTCTAATCTCAAGAAGTAAAAGATGCAAGTGGTCTTTGGTCAAAATATATTTAGTTACAACACTCACGGACCATGTGATTTCTCCCTGCTGATGAAGAATATAGATCTATTAAGGAATTTTTTGGTGATTCTGAGGCATGTCAGAGGTTAGCATGTTGCTTCCATTACACTTCTACAACAGTAGACAAGTAAACGAGTTCCTAGTCTACAGAATATGGGGTTGGTTTTTTTTTTCCATTTTTATTCCTTATTTCTTATCTATGAAGAATTCCCATAGCAGGGCAGGAAAAAATCCATTCTCTTTGCAATTCCTATTTTCCCACTGAATCAACTATTTTCCAAACCATAGGTGTTATTGACTGTTAAGGAAGGAAAGGATTAAATATGCCACTGTAGTCCCTTCATAATCATACAGAGTACAGTTTCTCAGCTATGGCACTATCGACATTTGGGGCCAAATAATTCTTCGTTGTGAAGGATTGCCCCACACATTGCAGGATAAACATCCTGCAACACCCCTTACCTCTGCCTACTAAACGCTTGTAGCACCTTTCCTCTCCAGTCATGAAAATCACGGGTATCAACAAGCTTTGCCAAATATCCTCCAGGAGTCAAAACTGTCCCTGGTTGAGAAGCACTAAGATAAAGATATGGTCTTGGTTAAAACCTATTCTGGGCTCCACATTCCAGACACATTTCGAAAGTGATGGTGGCTGCCATTTCTGGCTCACATCCACCATCCACATAAAATCTGCTGTTTATTTCAACCCCTTCATAGAAGAGTGTGAACACTCTGTTTCTTGACAAATGACTTTGATTATTAGATTGTGCCACAATGTGCATCGAAGTACAAGGACAGAGCTTCAGCTCCGCTGTCAAGACAACCGCTGCCTCTTCAAGCAAAAGCAAAATCAAAGACTTGTAGAATGCCAGTTGAGTCAGAACCTTGAGCCAAAGGCAAGTGCAATGGCCACGAGTGAGCACCTGGCACTTCCCTATGAGAGCTGAATACTCAAGAAAATTGAGACTTCAAATGAGCTACTACCTAACAAGCTGCAATTTTATTTCATTGGGGGGAGAGTCAGGGATGAGTTACAGGAAGAAACCCGAGGAAAATTCAACATGACCGTCCATTTGCTAATTCAGTGAGGAGGAGTCCAAGACAAGCTTCAGAATTCAACAAGACAAAAGCATGATTATCTATAATTACTGCTTACCAGTAGCATGGACTGATAACAAGCTTCCTCCGCCAATCTTACCCTGCCATTATGAGAAGAGGCGATTAAACTAATTAACAAATCAACTTTTCTGTGCAACAGTGGGTTCAATAGCAGAAAATAACGAGAAAAAGCTAGTTATTTGAAGGGATGAAATGACACAGAAATCTGAAGTTAACAACAATATGGATAGGGAGCTTGAATAATGGACAAATGTATACATTTTGACATTAGAAAATCTGATTGCACATTAGGAAATATTGGACTATTAGTTTAAATCCACAGTTTAAATAGTGCTTTATTTGAACATGAAAAGTATTAATTATAATAATCATGCACAGTCCTGTATATGTGACATGTACAAATATAAAATAATACCTCACTATTAAGAAGTCAGACTGTCAGGAACCTCAGTCATCTTGGTCATGGATACTAAGTAAGTCAAAAAGAATCCAAAAAGTACTTTCAGCCATAAAGTCACACTACTGTATAGGAAGAGACAAAGAAGGTACTCTCAGACCATTACTGTAATTTGTACTCCTCTCAGTTCCCCCACTCTTGAGGCAGGCAAGAGCACCATGTCATATAGCCTGTCTCTAGCCTTTTAAATGCCACAGGGGCTCCGTAAGCATATTAAGCCACGTTGACCAATCTGACGGTACAACCACATATGGTTACTGAGTCCCTGAAATGTGGCTAACGAGACTGAAGAACTGAATTTTCACTTTTTTAAATTAATTTTGATTTTAAGACTGATAATTAATTTGCCCATTAGGAAACTTTTAAATGTGTTTGTTTGAATTACTATCAGTTCAGTTCAGTTCATTCGCTCAATCGTGTCTGACTCTTTGCGACCCCATGAATCGCAGCACGCCAGGCCTCCCTGTCCATCACCAACTCCCGGAGTTCACTCAGAATTACTATAAATTTTATGAAATCTAAGTAAAGAACAAGTATCAAATAAAAATGTACCATTGGAATTGAGATGTACTATGATGGTTAGGTGTCATCACCAACTCAATGGACATGAGTTTGAGCAAGCTCCAGGAGTTGGTGATGGACAGGAAAGCCTGGCGTCCTGCAGTCCATGGGGTCACAAAGAGTTGGACATGACTGAGTGACTGAACTGAACTGACAGGAGTAAAATGTACACCAGATTTCAAAGATCTGGTATTAAAAAACTAATATAAAAAACATAATATTTGTATATTGATTACAGGTTGAAATGATCATATTTTTTATATTGGGTTAAATAAAATAAATCACTAGAGATAATTTCACCTGTTTCTTTTTACTTTCTTTAACATGACTATTAGAAAATTTTAAATTACATATTCGGCTACTGGATAGGACTAATCTATAGAGTGAATGAATGATATACATCACACAGCAGCACAGCAGAAGCAGTAAGAGAGTACTGACAGCAACCAAAACTGACATCTACAACTAGAGGGAGACCAAAAAATCAACAAAGCACAGTTACCTGGAGCCATTTAAAGCTTGAGTATATATTTCAACTTATTTCAGAGGTTCCTAAGGGTATCACAGTTATTTATTTTAACTCAATCACAAAAGGTGGGGGGGACTCTTTCTGCCTATTGTGTTTAAGACATGATGATTAATCTTGTAAATATTTTAACAATAAGCTTCATTTATGTATTTCATCACAAATATTTAATAACTCATTTCATTCCCCACAAAAACCCTATAAGTATTATCAACTTTCTCATTTTGTGGGTAACATAACTGGGACTTAGGTTAAGTCACTTGTCAAGGTTATATATGTTTACTACAATGTTCTATTATCTCTATTAAAATTATTTTCCAGTATTTATATATATATGTGATTGACCAAAGTGCTGCTCCCCTCTATCTTTGACTATTGTCATCCTTTATGGCCTAGGGAGGTTAGCCAAATCAACCCCGGGGATGAAATTTCTGCCAGATGTATCATGTAGACCTCCATCACATCCTTAAACATTAGTAAATTAAATCCTATTGAGGGAGGGTCCATAAAGAGACTGCCTTATAAAGCCTCTCTCTTAATTTCTGGCTAAGAGTTGCAAAATTTCTAAAATTTTCTGTGCTTCTTCCACACTGAGAATAATATCCTAGCAAAGACTTAACAATGACCCATGAAATTTGTGAACGTAATAGTATTCATATTGTATTACCTGGTGATGATATACTAATTTTTTTTTCAGTTAAGTAGAAACTATCCTTAATCTCTGTGGCTTCAGCTAAAGGTTCCACTCAATAAAAGGTTAGTGAGAAGAATTAAGATGTGTCACGTGTATGCCAAGTTCCTTCAGGCATATACAACTCTCCGTGACCCTATGGACTGTAACCCGCAGGTTCCTCTGTCCAGGGAATTCTCTGTCCATGGAATTCTCTAGGCAGGAATACTGGAATAGGTTGTCATTTCCTACTTCAGGGGATCTTCCCAAACCAAAGACTGAACCCAGATTTCCTGCGCTGCAGGCAGATTCTTTACCATTTGAGCCACCAAGGAAGCCCTTCTTTTTCTAAACAAAAACAAATCAATATATTCAGAGTTCAGTAATATAATTTCAAGACATGAAAGTTAAGCATTTGGAATCAAGATCCTCAGTTTTCATAAAAGTCACATCAGAGCATCATCTTTTATTTAATGGCTATTTTTAACCTATTTGGTAATATGAAGAGTGGGAAGAGTTATTCAAAATGTTTGTGGACTACTGAATAACCAGGATTCTGTAGACTACTGAATAACTAGGATTCTGCCTTTTTCTATTGAGTGCCTTGGGAAACATTATACTACATATCTTTAATTTTCTTCTGATAACTTCAGGATCACTTCTGGGGAATGAGCCTTTGTCAGGAGGGAAAAAGAAATCAAATTTCCCCTTAATCTCATTAGGTCCTCACAGTGCAGGCAGACTTTCCCAGAAGCTGTTTAGTGATTTTGACTTGCTGTGTTTTTGCAACAGGAGATGCTTTAAAGGAAAGGTGCACTGGTAGCCTATCAATTCTGGACAAGGCCTGGTGGGAGTTTATCCTGCCATGAGTTCATCACGGGAGTTTATCCGGCTTGCTCTGCAAGGCAAGAAACCTAACAAGAGTCACAAAAAGACACACCTGAGAGTCCAGCAAACACCATGACCCAGAGCAAAATCTAATGTGAACAACAACTCATGCTCTTGACATAAAAGGCAGGAACCAGAAATAATTACTTTATAGGAAGTTTACTGTAAAGGACTTTTAAGTCTTTAACTGAAATTTTCTTATCTCAAAATGGTATATTTCTGAAGGTTCTCTTTATTAAATAACTGTCACAGATCTCCTTATGGCTTAGTCCCCTGGGAAATAACATGTATCTTTAATATTGTATTATTTTTTCAAATCTGTTGGGTTTAAACTCAAAGAACAAGTTATTAAAGACTCATGACAGCAAATGTAATTCCAAACAACCTTAACAAAATAAATGCACATTTAGAGATACGTTTGCATTTGATTATATTCTAACTCCTTTTCATCTTGTTTCCTTTAAATGAGCTTTTGGACCTTCAAAGGGAATATACTTTTTTTGCATTCATTTGAACATCTTTTCTGGTTTTGAACTTGCCTCAAGGGAAAACCTTGAAAGAAAATTAAAACTTCATTTTTAAAGCCTACATCAATTTATTAATATTTTAAAGCTTTTCAACACAGTTGTATTCACAAATTGGATTTGCACTGTTTGATATACAACAATTGTTTTATTCCCACTTCAAGTGCTCCACTGTTTTCAAGCTTGTTAATTAAATGTTTTATTAAAAAAAACTGCACAAGTTTCTCAAAACTTCATCTGCACCTGCTCCATAAATGAAAAGACGTCCTTGGAACAACTCCAGTTTATTAAGTGGGAAGCCATTTATTTCACACAAGAATTCAGTCTTTTACCTGTAAGCTTTAACATGAGTTACTATGAATTGTATTCTTTCACCTTTTATCTGCTGTCAATTAATACAAGCATTTTCAGTGTAGAGAGGGGGGAAAAGACATGTCATTTGGAATGTCACTTCCATTGCCTGATGCTTCTATGTGTGCGGTCAACTGACATCTCTGTAAAGCTATTTGGTGGTTTTATCTTTCAATCTGCCCCTTTTGGTCTTTCCCATCATCCTCTTCCCAACAAAATTGTGAAGTGTGATCTGATGAGATGAAGTATATGGTGGAGGAGATCTGCTGCTCCATTGCATGGAACAGTGAAACTGCTGCAACTTCCTAGAAATTTTCACAGCGAAGCCCAAATTAATAAATGACTTTTAATAGCGTAGAAAAATAATGAGAAAGCTGGCATAATTTTTTTACAGATTGGACCTGGGGCTTGAGAGAAAGAAAGGCGTTAAGGACGACCCCCAAATATAGACTTGAGTAACTGAAAGAAACGTCATTTACTAAGGAAAAATGCAAGAGGAGGAGCACCTTTGAGGGGAGAAAATCAGGACTTTAGTAAAAAGAGAGAAAAGAAATGAAACACAGAGAATCCTATAGGACCACTAAGACTTTATTAATTCTTGCCAGAAGCATTTGAAATTGGTTAAGATTAAACACCACTAAAGACAAGTCCTCAGGGAATGGATTCTGGTCACAGGTCAATTTAAGATGCCTATCACAATTTCAATACCCATCTACCTTTACTTAGCAAAGAAAGTTCATAGCTTCTGCTAAAAGAACTGCCAGGACTCAAAAATATCAGCAATATACAATTGCCCCTTGGTGTCTATGAGGGATTGGTTCCAAACCCCTTATAGAAAATGATAAAATATTTGTACATAAATTGTGACCATTCCCCCCATATACGTTCACCTCTAGATTACCTATAATACCTAATACAATGTACATAACTGACAGTGTGCAGAAAATTCAGGTTTTGCTTTTTGAAACTTTCTAGAATTTTTTTTCAAATACTTTTTATCTTAGGTTGTTTAAATCCACAGATGTGAAACCCTCAGAAACAGAAGGCTCAACTCTATTGTCAAGTTTTTACAAAGTAGATTACAAAATTACATGATGTCTATTTTTATGGAAAAAAACACATTTGTCCATATACATGAACAGAGAAGAGTCAGGAAAGTAATAGAGCAAAGCATTAATGTTGTTTTTCACCAGGTAAAGTGACACTATGGGCATTTTTAATTTTTTTCTTTTTGCTTGTTTGAACTTTCTGGTTTTTCTGCAATGAATATGTACTTCATTTCTGACTTAAAAGAACGAATTTTTCAAAAACATTTTTAAAGATATTTTAGATTGTTTTATACGGAATACAAGCAGTAAATAGTATGAAAAAGTTTTCTACATCATTAACTGAATCAGTAAAATAAATCAAGGAATATTTTAGAAGATATGCATAAATTTAATAAATAGCTTTAAAGATATTTGATAATCATAAGAAACTGTATTGTAAAGATTTTCAGTTCAGTTCAGTTCAGTTGCTCAGTCGCGTCCGACTCTCTGCGACCCCATGAATCGCAGCACGCCAGGCCTCCCTGTTCATCACCATCTCTCGGAGTTCACTCAGACTCATGTCCATCGAGTCTGTGATGCCATCCAGCCATCTCATCCTCGGTCGTCCCCTTCTCCTCCCGCCCCCAATCCCTCCCAGCATCAGAGTCTTTTCCAATGAGTCAACTCTTCACATGAGGTGGCCAAAGTACTGGAGTTTCAGCTTTAGCATCATTCCTTCCAAAGAAATCCCAGGGTTGATCTCCTTCAGAATGGACTGGTGGGATTTCCTTGCAGTCCAAGGATATGAAAATATCCATAACTCATGCATTTTCCTTTTTTCTGATGTCATAAGCAACAGACATTGTCTTATAACTTTTTTTATATATATAACTTGCTATGCCAGACATCTGAGGGCTTCCTTGGTGGCTCATTGGTAAAGAATCCACCTGCCTATTTTTCAGAGAACTAGAACAAATAATTTCACAATTTGTATGGAAATGCAACAAAAACCTCAAATAGCCAAAGCAATCTTGAGAAAGAAAAATGGAACGGGAGGAATCAACCTGCCTGACTTCAGACTATACTACAAAGCTACAGTCATCAAAACAGTATGATACTGGCACAAAGACAGAAATACAGATCAACAGAACAAAACAGAAAGCCCAGAGATAAATCCATGCACCTATGGACACCTTATCTTTGACAAAAGAGGCAAGAATATACAATGGAGAAAAGACAATCTCTTTATCAAGTGGTGCTGGGAAAAAATGAAAAATTTCATTCTTGTAAAAGAATGAAATTAGAACACTTTCTAACACCATACACAAAAATAAACTCAAAATGGATTAAAGATCTAAACATAAGACCAGAAACTATAAAACTCCTAGAGGAAAACATAGGCAAAACACTCTCTGATGTAAATCATAGCAGGATCCTCTATGACCCACCTCCCAGAGTAATGGAAATAAAAGTAAAAATAAACAAATGGGACATAATTAAACTTAAAAGCTTTTCACAATGAAGGAAACTATAAACAAGGTGAAAAGACAGCCTACAGAATGGGAGAAAATAATATCAAACGAAGCAACTGACAAAGACTTAATCTCAAAAATATACAAGTAGCTCATGTAGCTCAATTCCAGAAAAATAAATGACCCAATCAAAAAGTGGGCCAAAGAACTAAACAGACATTTCCCCAATGAAGACATACAGATGGCTAACAAACACATGAAAAGATGCTCAACATCACTCATTATCAGAGAAACACAAATCAAAACCACAATGAGGTACCATCTCACGCTGGTCAGAATGGCTGCCGTCAAAAAGTTTACAAATAATAAATGCTGGAGAGGGTGCAGAGAAAAGGGAACCCTTTCACACTATTGGTGGGAATGCAAACTAATACAGCCACTATGGAGAACAGTGTGGAGATTCCTTAAAAAACTGGAAATAGAACTGCCATACAACCCAGCAATACCACTGCTGGGCATACACACTGAGGAAACCAGAACTGAGAGACATGTGTATCCCAATGTTCATCACAGCACTGTTTACAATAGCTAGAACATGGAAGCAACCTAGATGTCCATCACCAGATGAATGGATAAGAAAGCTGTGGTACATATACACAATGGAGTATTACTCAGCTATTAAAAAGAATACATGTGAATCAGTTCTAATGAGGCAGATGAAACTGGAGCCTATTATACAGAGTGAAGCAAGTCAGAAAGAAAAACACCAATACAGTATACTAATGCATATATATGGAATTTAGAAAGATGGCAACAATGACTTTATATGCAAGACAGCAAAAGAGACACAGATGTAAAGAACAGACTTCTGGACTCTGTGGGAGAAGGCGAGGGTGGGATCATTTAAAACATGTATATTATCATATGTGAAATAGATTGCCAGTCCAGGTTTGATGCATGAGATTGGGCACTCAGGGCCAGTGCACTGGGATGACCCTGAGGGATGGGATGGCAAGGGAGGTGGGAGGAGGGTTCAGGATGGGGGACACATGTACACCATTGGCTGATTCATGTGAATGTATGGCAAAAACCATACATGTGTAATTAGCCTCCAATTAAAATGAATAAATTAATTTACAAAAAAAAGAATCCACCTGCCAACGCAGATGACCCCAGGTTCAATCCCTGGGATGGGAAGATCTCTTGAAGAAGAAAATGGCAACCCACTGCAGTATTCTTCCCTGAGAAATCCCATGGACAGAGGAGCCTGGGGGGCTGCAGTCTACTTGGTCACAAAAGAGTTGAACATGGCTTAGTAACTAACAACAACAATCCAGACATTTGAATCCACCCTGGACTCCCTAATATCTCTTCATTTTCTCCACCATTACATACTGGTTTTTTTTTTTTTTTTTTTAAGTCATAAAGGTATAGTTGCTGTGCAGTGTTGTGCTGGTTTCTGAAGCTGGTAGGTATGTGCTGCTCTAACTCCCAAGCACTGTTGCCACAAGCCTGCTGGACCTCTGGGATCCATCCTGCCATCTGATACACGTGGAACAAGTTAAAGCTTCCCTCTTCTCACTCTGAAAGTAAATCATCATCAACACTGAGTTAAAAACTGGTTAATCACGCTGTCTCTTGGATTCCCATGGGACTTCGTATTTCTGAAATCCTTGCTTACCTGCCTGAATCCTTTCCCAAACTGTGTACCCCTTAACAGCCTCCCACATAGCCTTTCTGATTCCGCTCTTACCTCACTCCACAATACTTTCTCCAGTTATCAGCCAAAATGGTCTTTTGACCCTCCATGTGTTTGTAGCCTTTGTGACTGCATAGCATCTGGCATTAACCAGACATTCAGTAAATATTTCAGGAACAAGTGAATCAAAGAGTGAACAAAAGAATCCACAAATGAATGAATGCTGGACTTTATAATACAGGTACACATGTTTTTGTTTTTATAAATAATATATATGCAAAGATATTTTAATCTATATAATACCCCACATATCAATATTATTTCACATGAAAAGTTAGAAAATACTAAAAGGCATTTTCAGTAGATATTATATGATATCTGAACATACTCAATAAAAAATAAATAATGTTAGCTATCTAGCTGTAGATAATAAATCTATGAAAGGAGAAAAGCTGTAAGTTTACTTTTAATTAGAAGGAAAATAATTATTCTATTATTGCTCTTGCAATGTATAGACAGCAGACATAAAACCACCTGATCCCATCACTAAACAGAAAAAAAAAAAAAAACTGCTTTATTTTGTGTCTTCTAGCTTGCTTTCATAGGACAAAGCCAACGTTAATGGGAAAAAATGTACGTGTTCATACAGGATGTATTATTACCTGCCAGTCAGAGGAGTTGCAGGTAATTAGTTGTTGGCTTAAAGATAACGTTTATTTTTTGTTGCTTGGTTTGATTTGTTTTCGCACAGGGTTTTTTTTTTTCCAGTTTTTATTTGTATAAAGACACCATGTTTTTTGATCAAGAGCCACTTCCCCCATGTACAGATTTCCACTGGTTTGCCCACATTCTGTTTTCCTGCTCTAGGTCTGAAGGGCAGAGAACACAGGCAGCTGGTTTCCAGAGCACCGTGCTCCCTGTCTGAGGAAGGCCTGGGCGACGACATGTCACAGAACAGCTGCCTCTAGTCTCCCCAACCAGCCAGGAGTAAGCTGAGCACAACAAACCCAGGAATAAAAAAACCTCGACTTTTCATGCAAGGACAAAAGGTGGTTATTAGGCATACCAGGAAGCTTCTTTTATAGCTGGTAATTACATATGAATTGGGGACATATAACAAGAAAAAATCATTTCCCTCTTCATTTACTTAAAAATGTGATTTCTGCAGTCATTATATAATTACTGGTATTTTTCAGTAACATTATTAGGAATAAATGGGCTACTGATCCTGAAATTATCATAAAGATAAAAATACTGAAACTTCCTTATGAGAACTGGTTGTTGAGTAGGTGGAAAGCAGAAAATGGTCCAGTTCTCCAAAACAGAAAACTGAACTTTCTTCAATGGCAAAAGGGATCAATCTGCCATTTTTCACCTTTAAAAAAGCGATTCCTCCTATTTCTCACATATTCTCCCAAGCCCTCCATCTTGCCTAATTCCACCCACAAACTTCCGATTCTCTTTTACTGCTGATCTGTTAGAAAAACTTCCCTAGGCCTTAGCATCCTCTGTTTCATGCTTTTTGGACTACATGGTAGTCAAGAAAATAGGAAACAGGGCTTCCCTAGTGGCTCAGTGGTAAAGAATCCGCCTATCAATGCAGCAGACGTGGGTTTGATCCCTGGTCCAGGAAGATGCCACACACCACAGAGCAAGTAAGCCCATGTGCCACAACTACCAAGTCTGTGCTCTAGAGCCCAGGAACCACAACAGCTGAATGCACGAGCCACACCCACTGAGGCCCCTGCACCCTAGAGCCTGTGCTCCACAACAAGAAAAGCCACAGAAACCAGAAGCCCGCGCACCGCAACTAGAGAACAGCCCCTCCTTGCTGCAACTAGAGAAAAGCCCGTACAGCAACAAAGATCCAGCACAGTCAAAAAATAAATAGAATTTTAAAAGAAAATAGGAAACAGCTTCTTGCTTTTATTTTTCTAGGCTATTTTGAGGGCTTAAGCAGAGTCATCCTCAACAAAAGTACAAAGCAGTATCCTGTTTTCTCACATCTTTCAACATTTTTCCTCCCCTGCCTTCTACCCACTCAATAGTCTTCATTCTTGGAGACCCCCATAGAAAAACCTGAATCAAGTCCCAGGTATGCACAGGATCTGTGCCAATGAAAACCTCCTTCCCTCATCCAAATTAAGAGCTCCCAGTTCCAGACCCAACTACAGAGACAACAGGTGATAAGCAACTAACAAAAAGATAAACACATTTCTGCTAATAGGTTCATCCCATGCTGGTCCCATCCTTGCTCTCAGGTAACACCATACCTTAACCTTGTGCGAGAATACCCTTGGTGGTGGTATCAGACACTAAGGCCAGAGAAGGGTAGAATATTTTCATTGAGTCGACCTTTTAGCTCTTCTCAAATCACACCACACAAACATAAAAACTATTCCAAGGCATAAAAATGACACTGTTTATAGTTGTCATTACCTCAAAAGTTTACAGCTTTCCAGGAGAAAGGAAGAAGGGGGGAAATCTCCCTCTGGATCCAGGCTATTTCTCAAAGCAGAATCAGGATTACAACAGCCGTCTTACAGCTGTGCCAAGAATTTAGCCATAGCTCCTAGGAGAAGTGTGAGTGAATTGGCTAATGCTACAGGGACCAGAGATTGAAAAGGTAACAGAAGAAATACCAAATGCAGAAGTGAAAGAGGAGAGCAAAAAAGTTGGCTTAAAGCTCAACATTCAGAAAACGAAGATCATGGCATCTGGTCCCATCACTTCATGGGAAATAGATGGGGAAACAGTGGAAACAGTGTCAGACTTTATTTCTTTGGGCTCCAAAATCACTGCAGATGGTGACTGCAGCCATGAAATTAGAAGACGCTTACTCCTTGGAAGAAAAGTTATGTCCAACCTAGATAGTATTTTCAAAAGCAGAGACATTACTTTGCCGACTAAGGTCCGTCTAGTCAAGGCTATGGTTTTTCCTGTGGTCATGTATGGATGTGAGAGTTGGACTGTGAAGAAGGCTGAGCGCTGAAGAATTGATGTTTTTGAACTGTGGTATTGGAGAAGACTCTTGAGAGTCCCTTGGACTGCAAGGAGATCCAACCAGTCCATCCTAAAGGAGATCAGCCCTGGAATTTCTTTGGAAGGAACGATGCTAAAGCTGAAACTCCAGTACTTTGGCCACCTCATGCGAAGAGTTAACTCATTGGAAAAGACTCTGATGCTGGGAGGGATTGGGGGCAGGAGGAGAAGGGGACGACCAAGGATGAGATGGCTGGATGGCATCACGGACTCGATGGACATGAGTCTGAGTGAACTCGAGGAGATGGTAATGAACAGGGAGGCCTGGCGTTCCAACCTAGATAGTATTTTCAAAAGCAGAGACATTACTTTGCCGACTAAGGTCCGTCTAGTCAAGGCTATGGTTTTTCCTGTGGTCATGTATGGATGTGAGAGTTGGACTGTGAAGAAGGCTGAGCGCTGAAGAATTGATGTTTTTGAACTGTGGTATTGGAGAAGACTCTTGAGAGTCCCTTGGACTGCAAGGAGATCCAACCAGTCCATCCTAAAGGAGATCAGCCCTGGAATTTCTTTGGAAGGAACGATGCTAAAGCTGAAACTCCAGTACTTTGGCCACCTCATGCGAAGAGTTAACTCATTGGAAAAGACTCTGATGCTGGGAGGGATTGGGGGCAGGAGGAGAAGGGGACGACCAAGGATGAGATGGCTGGATGGCATCACGGACTCGATGGACATGAGTCTGAGTGAACTCCGAGAGATGGTAATGAACAGGGAGGCCTGGCGTGCTGCGATTCATGGGGTTGCAAAGAGTCGGACGCGACTGAGCGACTGAACTGAACTGAACTGAACGATAGAACTAGAAAACCACAATTCTGCACCCCCAATGAAGGAACAGATCTAAGCAAGTTTCATCAATGGCTGCTAAAACCATTAGTTGAGATGACCACACCTAAATCCAGTCATCAATTTTCACATCACTAGAAATGGTACACACATACTCCACATTCCCTTAATAAAATAAGATGTAGCATCACCTATGAATTATTCTTGCTCCCTTCCCCAAATAAAAACCCTGAGCCCTAATCTAATCATTCCTCTGGCTGTAACCTCCAGAAAATATGAAGGATAAAGAAATGTGTTAAATAACATCATGGGGAAACAAGTTGAAGAAGGCAAATTGAGAATGTGGGCAAAGGACAAATGACCTGATTTCTTCAACAAATGAAAGTGGTAGGGTGGGAGTGAGAAAGAGAGAGGGAGAGCCGTTATAAATATAATAGGACTTTAAAAACATACATCAGTGCAATGAGTAGGCCTGTTCAGATCCCAGTTCAAATACTGGTTTTCGTTGTTGATTGTTTAGTCACCAAGTAGTGTCCGACTCTTTTGTGACCCATGGACTAGGGGATACTCCTGACCCAGGAATCAAACCCACATCTTCTGCATTGGCAGGTGGATTCTTTTACCACTGGGAAGCCCAGTTCAAACATACTGAAATATATTCAACCTTAAAAAGACATCTTTCAGAAAACTTGATAAATTTGAACATGGACTGGGTATTAGATGATGTTATGGGAAAACTGTAAATTCTGGTGGGTGCTGAGTATTAATGGGCTTTCTAGATGGCGCTAAGTGGTAAAGAATCCACCTGCCAATGCAGGAGACCCAGGAGACTCGCATTCAATTCCTGGCTTGGGAAGATCCCTTGGAGAAGGATCTTTCCAGTATTCTTGCCTGGAAAATCCCATAGAGAGAGGAGCCTAGCGGGCTACAGCCCATGAGGTCAAAAAAGTGTGGGACACGACTGAGCGACTAAACAACGACGACAGAGTATTAACAGGTGAGATGATACAATGCTGGAATTTAAAATACTAAAAGCGAAAGCAAATGAAACAAGGTTGGTAAAACATTGGTGGGGGTGCTCAATTTTCTATTCTCTCAACTTTGGGAATATTTAGAAAACTTCCATAGTAAAACGTTTTTTGGTTGGTGGTTTTTAAGTTAATGAACATTCATGTACAGTAGTCATAATAGGTGGTCGTATCCCTCCTCCTCATTCTTTTAAGGCCTGATTTAATTCAGAAGATCCAGATAATCAAAGGAAGAGACAGTTCTTTGCACAAACCATAAAGAAGGTAAATCGGCAGCTCAGCCAGGGGTTTAGAAGCCGGCAGCAGCAAGCGGAACAGGGAGGGTTTTGTGAAACTTTGGGACCTTCCACAACTGGCTTGACAAAGACAGCGTTCGCAAGTTCCCCACCCTGAGCACAGACCTGCTGGCCGGTTTCCCACTCCTCATTGCCAGCTGGCTGCAAGGGTCTCAGAGCCTGTGCCCCCGGCTCCCAGGAGCAGAGGGCAGGAAAAAAAGAGGCGGCTCTACTTGCAGATGGAGTCGACCATCTCTGAGCCAGCTGGCCTTCTCCTAGAGCTCCACACAGAGAGGCCCTAGGGGCTGACGCTCCTGCCCCAAGCCCGCCAGCCTGCAGACACTCACTGCCATAGTACCAGGGGCCTGGGACCCAGCCACTCTCCGCCCACAGGGAACAATTCTACGGGATGGAGCAGACTGATCAAGTTATTTATTTCTAAAAGAGAAAATGTAAATTGGGAAAATGAATGTGTCTAAATACTAGATATTAAGGAATAGTTAACTTTGCTTGATATGATAGTACAACTATGGAGGAAAATAGTCTTGGTGCCCACTAAACTATGAAGGGGTATGTCATGATAACTCTAATGGACTTTAAAATACTTCAGCAATGAAAAATACCAACATGTTAACAATTACTAAATATTAATAACATCATAGAACTAGACTTAAAGTAAAATTAGGAAAGGCAGCATGGTGCATCTGAGAATATGTGTAAGCCTACCACAACTACTTTCACATTTTACATATTACTTCCAGTCTTTAATCTAAAAAAATGTATATTCTGGAATAACTGCAATCATAATTGTATTCAGCTTTTTCCAGTTAATATTTTCATAGAGAGTTTTCCACTGTATTATCTTAACAATTATTTTTAACATTACTTCATAATGTGCCATAATACTCATATTCCTTTAAATAAAACTATACCTTGTTTACGGCCGTATCACCCTGAACCTGCCAGGTCTCATCTAAATAGCCATATCTTAATTTTAAATACTTCACTGCTTTTTTCTATAGGATTTATTGCTGCAGTGAAAAACCATGTGCATATAGCTTTATGCTTTTGTTAAAATGTTTCTCTAGACTAAATCCTCAGAAATGTGAGTTCTGAGCCTATATATATATAGCAGGGGCAAATTATCCATGTTGCTGGACAGATGACTTTAGTGCATTCGCCAAAATGTATTTGCATCAATTTCAGAAGATTACTATTGTTTTCTTAAATTTAAGGATCTTTTCATGCGCATGTCTTTGATTTCTAAGAAAAAGAATATGTTTGTACATCTCTGTTTACCAGAAACTTGGTTAATATTTGCCATTTAGTTATTGGAACCATGAAGCTTTCTCATAAATTTCAATGAGCTATTTATATATTGCTATTACCCTTTGTTATTGGGAAAACTAATATCTTCCTTGGATGACAGCTGTATTCTTTATTTAATTGATATTCAAATGCATCAGGTTTTATTTCTCAACAAAACAGAGTATCTCTAAGATCATCTTGACCTAAACTGCATTTGCCAAAAGCCCATTGACAGTGTGATACTACCGAACACTTTGTAACTGACCTACCAGGAGTACACTTGACTCTCACTCTTGCTCATAAAATCCTCCCAATGGTACCTCCTAGCTATTCAACTCGATCCTCTCCTCTCCACCCCTGTTACCAAAGTACCACATCATATGTCACCTGATAGGTTGAATACAACTGCCTCCTAACTGGTCTCCCTGCCTCCAACACAAATGTCTTGCAATGCAAACTGTCTGTCCACATGGCTTACATCTTCCAGAGACCCTCCCTTTATGGCCCCTGCACAACTGCTGGATCTCTCAAAAACAATTAGCCAACATTCTTCGAATATTTACCTGTGCTAAGAACTTGCAAACAGAACTTCAGTTAACATTCACAAGAATGCCTTAAATACAACACCGTTGTACCCATTTTACAGATAAGTATGCCAAGGCATATAGAAGTAACATCATTTGACTAGGTTCCCACAACTGGGAAGATGCAGAGCCAGTATTATAAACGTTGTTGATGGTGGAGGTCAGTCGCTCAGGTGTGTCCGACTCTGCGACCCCATGGACAGCAGCACACCAGGCTTCCCTGTCCATCACCAACTCCTGGAGTTCACTCAAACTCATGTCCACTGAGTTGGTGATGCCATCCAACCATCTTGCCCTCTGTTGTCCCCTTCTCCTCCTGCCTTCAATCTTTCCCATAATCAGGGTCTTTTCTAAAGAGTCGGCTCTCCACTGACTGATATGCTGAAGCATATAGAAGTTACATCACTTGACCAAGTTTGCACAACTGGTAAGATGCAGAGCCAGGATTATAAACATAGCTCTGCCTAAGTCCCAAGCCCAGAAATATCATCTTAACCACTGTACCACACTTCCTCAGAGATAGATCCTCACCTTTCAGCAGACCATGTGCTTGCCACTCTGCCCACCAGCAGCACAGAACTGCCTCGAATTTCTCTCATACATCTGTGCTGCTTCTCCACTCGGTCTCTTCCCTCAAGCTATTCTGTCTGTTGGAAATGTCCTTCCATCTCTCTTGACACTTGCCCTGTATGACTCCTACCCATCTTTTAAGACTCAGTTCAGGTGTCACCTCCTCTGAGAAGCTTTTCCCTATTTTAACTCCTTCCCCACCCTTCCCCTATTCTTTATCTGACCAAACAGGTATCCTTCTTCTGTGATTATCTCCATCATTATACCTAGCACATTGTGTTGTCAATATCTGTTCCCATGTTTGCTTCCTCCACTAGACCACAAGCAGCTGGAGACCACCTGAACAATCCTGCGACCCCACCCAGTACAATGCCCGGCATGTAGCAGCCCCTCAGTGCTTCAACACGGTGTCCAAAAGACTGAGAAACTCAAAAAGCATTTAATCAATTAGTTCTTGAATTCTTGCTGAATATCTAAGTATTGTACCAGGGATATTATAAAAAGCAAAAAAAACATATTTCATGTGCAATATGTGCAGTTGACAAAATAACTAAGTGACCAAAAAGTGCCACAGACTATCTGCAGTGGAAATTCAAGGAGGAAAAGACCACCTTGGGCTGGGACAGTCAGAGAAAACTACAGAGAACAGGAGAGATTTTAAATGAGGGCTGAAAGATGAATGAGGCTCAGAAAGCAAAGCCACAGAGCAATCATCTAAGTCAAATGTTTGAGGAAATGTCTAGGCTGAGGATCATGGCAAGTGATGAGAGTCAAAGCTGAGAAGATGCTCTTCTTCCTCTTGATCTTGTAAATTCATCTTTGTAAGTTCAGCTATTCCCTTATCTAAGTGCAAGATGCCAGATTTAAGTTTTATTCCCAAGCACTTAGCCTTCCAATGATGAGTATCTCAGAACTCTCGGATTATATCCTAGGACAGAAAATCATGGAAATGTTTCTATATAAATTAAAAACCTGGAGACTGTTAGATCATGAGACGCATAATAATGATAAAATGTCAAAAACATGTGCAACCTCAGGTAATGAATTCAGTGACTATCCTAAGGTCACAGAGGTCTTCCTACAAAATACATGTCATTCTGTTTACATCAAACACAGAAAACTCATTTACAAGTGAATGTCATTTTTATCTTTGTTCCATGGCCAAGTGCATCTCATTTGCATTCGTTTGTTTCCTTGCTGGAGTGCCTGCCACTGTTCCACAGCTGGTACGGGTTGTGCTCTATACCTGCTACTTACCATAGTCCCACACTCCAATCACCCAGTTACAGATCTGAGTCATAATCCCAAAGCTGGTTCTGCATAAGGTATTTTTAAGTAATACATATCATAGGGAAATCAAAACTTGATGTAGTATAGATAGAAAAGAACTTCAAAGATTCAAATACGTGTGCCCACAAACATATGCTTCCATGTTAGACTAGCATTAGGATTTCCCTGTTGCCTGGCCTAAAGAAGTATAGTCCTATAGTTGAGTCTCCCTTAGGATTATTTGCCAAGTTCCCAAGAGAACACAAGAATGGGATGGAGGCCCCATTTTTATCTACCTTTGCACAATATGGTCAAGAGGTAAAAATGCTCTGAGTTTTCTAACCACAGAGAAAGGGAACAAGCTGAACAGTCAGCCAGTCATCCATATCCTAGTCATTGGTCTGGTTCAGATACTATCCTGGCCAGCTCAGTCTTCACTGACGGCCTTCCCACTATAATCAGAGTAGTGACACCTTCTGAAAAATAATCTGGTCCCACCTACAGCATCACTTAGCACAAGTTATCCATTGAAGCATTCTTTATAGAAAACAACCCACTTGTTCCTCAACAGAACAACGGTTAAATAATCTATGTATGTTTATACTCTAGAATACTATACAGTAGAAAAGGAAAAAGAATGAGGAAGCTCTCTTTGGACTGTTATGGAACTATATCCAAAGCATATTCTTAGAGAAAAAAAGAGTCCTAAAAGTACAGGGGAAAAAACTCCAGCTTAGGAAAGGGAGAAAAATAAAAATATATCCATTTTGGGGTGTTGGAGAAGGAAATGGCAACCCACTCCAGTATTCTTGCCTGGAGAATCCCAGAGACAGAGGAGCCTAGTGGGCTGCTGTCTATGGGGTCGCACAGAGTCGGACACGACTGAAGCGACTTAGCAGCAGCAGCAGCAGCATACTTATAAAATAAACACTGGAAGTATATAAGAAACTAAATATTTATGTACTAAAGATCCAGATTTTGTACCTTCTGAAACTCACAGGCTTTTTTTTGGTCAGGGGACCACTTTAAGAAAAGAAAAAATTAGATACAAGTCTTAGAACAAGCTTGCTCCAGGGAGCTTCATAATAAATCTATCCCTGAAATGACTTCTAGAGCTGGAGTGTAGAGAAATGAGGGAGGACTAAGAGGTCTAAATATAAACCTATTTTATACCTATTTATCTTTGAACATGTGAATATATCCATTTAAAAAGCAAAATTAACATTTTAAAAAATACCTATATCTAGGCTTCAGTCATTCAAAGTCTCACTCCTTCTTCATCTTCTTCATTATTTCCCAGTCTTCTTGTTCTAGTTTGGTTTCATTGTGCTGCCTTGCATCTACTGAGATTCTGCCTCAGCCTGGCCCTTTCCAGATGGCAATGTACCTGGCATTCTATTTTGATTGTGCCCTTGTTTCTCTCTTTCTGATCACCCTTCTACCGTCAGTAGAGCAGCTTCAAGGCAGCCCAGTTCCACCCCTGCACCCTGCATGGCCCAGACTCCCAGGAATCCAGCCTGCTACTCACGAAAAAACTTTGAAAACTGACTGAACTACACCACAGGTGATCAGTCCCAAGGGATGCTATGACACTGGGGAAAATTTTTACGTACTTACTCAGGAATTGGGTGCTTCTCTGGGCAGTATACAGTTTGTCCTGAAATACTCAACAGAATAAAACTATCATGTCTTCCTTTTTAGGGTCCTCAGTGACCCCCTAACAGGTGGGTCACTCTACACTCATCCCTAGACACATATCTTTGTGTTAAATAAGACAAAATCAGGCTAGACTAAACTGAGCCCAGACTTATATTTACCAAAATTCAAATAATTTCAAATATATAATGAGGCAAAGATGGTCACTAACTTAACTCTGGTTCCAGCTGAAAAAGCCTAGGAACCACTATTCTTTCAGTCCACCTCATCATGGTCCTGTAAAACATTCACTTGATCTAGTTATAAAGTATTCAAACTGAATTTCTGGACACTTCCTATGTCAGATGAATGTTTTAAAAAGGATATATAGTATGTTAAGAGTCAGGCTTGGATTTGACAAGCCTAGGAATGAATTCTGGAACTATTTCTAGCTGGCTAGTTGGCTGAGCAACATAAACTTCATTTCCCTTATCTGTAGATTGTTAGAAAGATTAGATGAGATAGTGAAGATTTAATAAACTGAGTTATGTCCCAAAAATACACTCAAGGCAAAGCTAATTTTTTTCTTACTTTATAAGAATATTGGCCAGTATGTGTAACAGGACGTTCCAAACTATCAAGTTACATCAACATCAGTAATACATACATTGATTTTGGAAACAAACCTAAGGTGCAATATATATACAAGCACCTATAGATGCAAAGTTAGTACCCTGAATTCATGCTGAATTCACATTTCAGCATGTTAACTTTAAATAACTGAGAAAGCCTACCCTATAAATCCCCTCATGGATTTTATTTCTTTGTGTCTTCTTGGTTGTTAAGGCCTTTCTTTCTCCAGCTTTCTGAAAATCACAAATAAACTTATAAAATACGACATCCTGTATTGACTCATTTCTCATTGGACTGACTTTCAGCATACCTGAAAGCATTTTGTTGCTCACAGATGTGTTCTGCTATGGTTCAATGCACTCAAGTAAGCTTAAACCTGACCTGGTCATGTCTCATTTTACCTTAAGGTGATAATTCAGGAATCAACTGCTCAGTGTCAAGTACAGAATCTTATCTTTCTGCCTGTTGTCAGGGATATTAAAAAAAAAAAAAGATTAAAAACTATCTTTGACCTTCACCATGTTTTTATGTAAAGCCATCTGCTATTGCATCTCTCTTCACTATATTTCCTGTCACATAAGACATTTCCACCTAAGGCTTTCTACTCAAATCACTGGAATTGAGTGTCTCCCATTCAAATACAACTTGCCATGGAACATTGGATCTTATATCCTTCTCTACTTAAACTAACCTCCAGGAACATTACTGTACTGCCAACATCAAAAATAGGAAATACGTATAGGAAACCATCTCCTACAATACTGAATTATGCAAATGTGTATGTGAATACCAAAAAGAGAGAGAATGTTTATGATATTTAGATATTGACTATATTTTACTTTTAATAAAGTTTCCTCTATGTGAAAACTTTCCTTTCAATCTATTTGATTCGAATCACCAAAAAAAAAAGACCCTCTTTTATGCTATCATTCTTTAGCCAATTTGTGCTTTAATTTTTATTTACACGAAACGCTTAAAATGGAAATCATTAAAACATATTAAAATAAAATCGGTGTCTTTAAAAGGTTTACACGCATATACAGAATCCACCCCCTCTTGATCCCTTTTTGAAGGGATCGTTTGCAAGCCAAAGGCATTGACAAGTTGTCTGTCGTACAACGGTTACACCTAATTTGAATTAAACTACAGTCGCAGATGACAGAAGCGCTCCTTTCATCTTTTGTAGGAAGGTCACCCAGCCCAGAACGAGCGCCACGCTCCTTCTGGAACTAAACACGTTGGCCCGGCCGTCTGTTGAGTCCTCCCTTCACAACCCACACCTGGGTGGCCAAGGGTCACGTCTGACCTCCCAATGGTGCCAACGCTTCTGCACTCTTCCCTTTGAGGAAGCAGCAGATGGCAAGGGCGCGCAGCGCTGGTGCCACAGATCTCAGCCACTGCGGGCCAGGACCACCGAAACAAGGACTAGTCCTGCGCCTGGGACCCTCTCGGTCGCCTGCTGGATGCCGCGGAGGTTTTCCCTCATCTCTCTGGCTTCCGGGCTCTCGGAATGTACACCTAAACGTGGCGAGACTCCCACACTTCTGCCCGGAACCCAGCCTCCGAAACCCTCATTTCCAGGGAAAACTAAGCTGCAAGCAACACACACTCAGAGTGACGCCGCGACACTCACCCAAGTGATACGGGCACTAGGCCTGGGGTTCTCGCGAGGCAGCCCCTACCCCGAGCTTCGTGCGACCAGCCCGCCACCAATAGCGACCCCGGCTCCAAAGGATGAGCCAATGGGAGCGCTCGAACTCAACGAGAGTAACCAATCACCGCCCTCTGGACTCTGGAACCCCGCAGCCAGTTCTTCTACTGTTCCTCCAGCTCCCCAGAACTGCAGTTCTAAACTGGAAGTCCACCGCCGCCCACCTTCTTCCATTAGAGTCAGTAAATAAACTTTCCCTAGAGTGGAGAAGGAAATGGCAACCCACTCCAGTTCTTGCCTGGAGAATCCCAGGGACCGGGGAGCCTGGTGGGCTGCGGAGCTCTATGGGGTCACACAGAGTCGGACACGACTGAAGTGACTTAGCAGCAGCGAGTAGAGCCTTAGGAAGTTGCAGCTCTTGCTGTATGCTCCGTATAAGCAGGACCTCATCTCTTGTGCATTCTTCTGCTAAAATTCATGGCTCACCTCAAGCACAGCCAAGCTTTCCAAAAATTAGTGAAAACTGACGAACATTCTTCCCGTTCACGTAACCGCTATGAACCATTTAAGCGGGTGTCTGAATTCAAAATAGAAAGATGAATTAATAAGGAGCTCGAAGAAATTTCTCTTCAACAAAAGTGTGAAAGGCCTTTATTTACTGAAGTTGGCAAGAGTTTGGGGCTAGAAGTGAACCCAAGAGAGCGAGTGCCCTGCAGAAAAATGCTTCGTTGATGTCTTCGAAATGAAACCACAAAAAGTTGCTAAAGTAGTGAAGTGAAGTGAAGTCGCTCAGGCGTGTCCGACTCTTTGCGACCCCATGGACTGTAGCCTACCAGGCTCCTCCCTCCATGGGATTCTCCAGGCAAGAGTACTGGAGTGGGGTGCCATTTCCTTCTTCAGGAGATCTTCCCGACAAAGAGTTGCTAGAGGTTTGTAAATACTGTTTGAGAGCTCACTGCGTGTCAGGCTTGATTCTAAAAGCAGTTTACCTGAATTAACTCTCAATCAGTCTTCACAGCGACTTTATTGCTTATTTCAACTTGTTTTACAGATGAGGAAATTGAGGAAGATTGGCCCAAGATGTCAAGCAAGTGAGAAGCAGCGGCAAGCCTACAACCTATGTATGGATGATTTATTCAGTTAGCAAAACATTTTAATGTCCAAATTAACTAGGCCTAAACAACCCAGGGTCTCTCACTTCTAAGAGATATGAATTCTCCTACTTTAAAAAAATCTTTTGGTACAAAGTATTCAGTTAAAATCTCAGAAACTTCCAGTGTCCTTAGTGTAATTTTCACAGCTGCGGTCATCAGGATGAGGATTGAGGTTGGGGTGGTGAGAGTAGAGAGAAAGAGATACAAGACTGAAAGAAATAACCTGAGAAACACTAAGACGACTAAGCCACTTAAATAAGTAGTGTCTTTACTGATTGGATGTCACCAATTTGATTTCATCATTAAAATAAACAACTGCATTATGTATGATAGTGTGCACACATATGGACAGATATATAGGTTATCTGAGGTAACCTATGGAGAATTATGAATGATCTATGATTAAGAGGTTTTTTTTAATCTATGTTCAATTTTCATTTTTATATTGGAGTTTATTTTAATAACATATCAATAAAGAGGAAAGTGGAAGTCTGAAAATTGTTTTATTAAATATTTATCAATTCTAAGATGTGTTTCCTCTCCAAACTGTATTTATTTTTTTAAGGCTATTTCACACAGAACAAGTTGTAGAACTTAGTAATGAGCTAGGTAATTGGTGAAGGAAACATAGCTTTTATAGCAGATAAAACTTCCTATGTCTCAAATCTGGGCAACCTTTCTCAATTTCTTTGAGGACTTACACAACATGATTTCAGAAAATTTTCCAGTATTTCTCTATAAGTGTGGATTTGGTTTTAAGCTTTGCTTTACAGGGCAGGACCACTAAGTAGGCAGTGATAAGCAGATGAACTAGCAGATGCTTGGGTTCACTTCCAGTTCTGTGTGGTAGGGCCATCACTAAACCTGGTAGTTCTGCAGAGAAGAATGAATTTGCAAATAGCATAAGAATCCTCAATAAACAGTAGTATCATTGCCACCACGTGTAAATGTTAATCCATGCATATTTTTTGTTCTTCTTTGGGCTTTCTTTTACAAAGCAAAACATTTTCAGGTCTGCTGACACTTAAGTGAAAGTCAGTGTGAAATAAGTGAAAATCACTTAAGTGAAAATCACTTAAGCTGACACTTAAGTGAAAGTTCAGTATGTCTGACTCTGTGACCCCATGGACTATAAAGACCATGGCATTCTCTAGGCCAGATTACTGGAGTGGATAGCCTTTCCCTTCTCCAGGAGATCTTCCCAACCCAGGGATTGAACCCAGGTCTCCCACATTGTGGCAGATTATATACCATCTGAGCCATAAGGGAAGCCCAAGAATATTGGAGTGGGTAGCCTATCCCTTCTCCAGCAGATCTTTTTGATCCAGGGATCCAACCAGGGTCTCCTGCATTGCAGGCAGATTCTTTACCAACTGAGCGCTCAGGGAAGCCCAGCTGACACTAAAAAAAAGCCTATAATTCCAAGCATAAATTTTCCCATAGAAGAAATTTTTTTTGCTGATCACAACCCACAGAATTTATACGCCCTTCATCTCCCAGCCATGCCTCCTGCTGTGATGGGTTAGAAAAAGTCCCTGCCAGCTACCCAGTGATTGAGGTTGTGTTCCCAAATGGAAGACTGCAGGTTGAAGACTGCCAAAGTACTAGGATGCAGAAAATAAAGCACATTTTTAATGAGTTAAATCATCAAGGTCATATCCAAGACCTTTTGGTGACCCACTAGAATTTTCCTGCCAATCTTAGGGAGAAGCGCTGCAGACCAGGGCTCTTAGGGTACCTACCCTTAGCCAAGGGGTGTGACTAATCCTCCTCTTCCTACATAACTGCAGTGAAACCCCAGAGAGCATGTGGAGAAAGGAATGGGAGGTAGGGGAGAAAGTTTTTTCCAGTTTTAGCCCACAAAATTATATTCTTTATGATATCCTTCCATTAGTTAGCATTTTGTATACCCATAAATAAAGTCACTGCTCCTAAGTTTGCCTAATTATGGGCCTCCCAGTAGTGACCTTGAAGAGTATTATTTCCTCTTCTGTAAAATGGGACCCATTCAGACAGCAGGAGATTGTTGAAAGATGTACTTTGGGTAGGGGGAACCTGGGAACCTACATAAAACAAATAGATCAGCCCTTCCAATAAAATAGATCCTTCTTTAATATTTGTTGAATGTGAAAATGTACGAATCATAAAAGCACTATTCAAATTTCCTTTTTTTGCTTTCCAAGGGAGGTTCTGTCAAAATGGTACATAACAAAAAATAGTGATTCTAGGGTTGCACAGTTCTTTTTGATGAGGAATATTGTGTGTGGGTGTGTTTTTTCTTGAAGGTCATTAGCTTCTTTCCATAAAGATGAAAACACAGCGTGATTAACAATGGTTTCAGCAAACAATTGTTTTGCCTGCTATCTGGGAGCCTGTGCAATGCACGTAATGAAAATGATGTTTCCCTATTATAACAGTACTTAAATTTTATTTCATAAATAATAAAAGTATTCATGTCCCCTGATTTATTGTATTATGGAGTCTCCTCAAAAACCACTTTCAAATTAAATTATTTCACTAAAAGATCTGCTGAACCTGCCAAGTGAACAAACTCTTGTTTTTAATCTTTATTTTTATTAAGGATTGCACAAACTGGAACCAAGACCAAAATACTGAATCCACTTTACATCATTCATTATAAAACAACATACATCACATTTGTTCTCTACCAAATAGGGCATTTTCTTTAAAATTATATATTGCGTGCTCTCAAGACTCATGCTTTAGATATTTTACATTTGTCATCATTCTCTTATAAATAATTGCAACTTGACCAATTTGTACACCTGCTACCACTATATATTCATTGTGTCAAGGCGTAGTCTTTGACACAAAAACAGATGAAATGGAAACAAGTGTATGGATGTCACATCTACCGAATTGCGGCTACTATTTTGCCTAAGCAGTGAAATGCTAATGTAAAATACACACACAAAACGTCGTTTCAAAAGGCACAATTTTCTTCACAAAAAAGAACAATTTAAAAATACGCGGCAGTTAAAATCGACGCCCTCGAGGGCGCTGTGGCTTCCCATTCATGTGATCTTAAACCTGGAGAGCCAACCGCCTGGGTTGGCGAAAGAGAAGCCTATTCTCGGTGTTCAGGGGCCTGGAGTGCGCTGGGACCCGCCGCCCTGGGGATGCTCGGAAGGCAAGATTTCTTTAAGACGCCTCTAAACCTTTGCTCAGACTTTCAGCTTCTGACCTGGGACCGCTCACTGTTCGAAATCTGGCGCGCGACCAAAACCAAACCGGTTTTGTCCGCCGGGTCCTTCTCACCACCAGCAGCTCCTCTTCTCCCACAGCAGAACCCCCTCTTCTCTCTGTCCACGCCCCCACACTCCCCGCATTCCCTGAGACTCGTTACTCGTCGCGTTCGCCACCGCCCCCGGCCTCGGGGTCGCTCTGGTCGTCGGTGAAGCAGACGTCCACGTCGCTGTCGTTGTCGCTCTTGGGCTCTCCCGGCTCCGGGGGGTAGTGAGGCTCGGCGCCCGGGCCGTCGGCCGCCTTGGGGAGCAGGTTCTGGCCGGGGTGGCGAGACTTGACGTGGCGCTCCAGGTCCCGGCGGCGTACCAGCACCTTGCCGCAGAACTCGCAACGGTAGGGCGTGTTGCCCTCGGCGTGCAGCCGGATGTGCTTGTTGAGATTGCTGGGGTCGCCGAAGGGCCGCAGGCACACCTTGCACTTGAGCGGCTTGTAGCCCGTGTGCGTCCGCATGTGGATCTTGAGCCCGTACTTGCGCGAGTACAGCTTGCCGCAGTAGAGGCACAGGTGACCCGTCTTGGGCTTGCCCGCGCCGCTGCCGCCCCCGCTGCCGCCTCCCCCGGCGCCGCCCGCCGCCACGACGGCCGGGGGCAGCGTCCCCGCGTCCAGGCGGCCGCGGCCTTTCCCGTCTGCCATCTCCGACAACTGCTGCGTGTGCATGGCGATCTCTCGGTCAATGCTAGCCAGGGAGCCCAGCTCGGCCGAGCTCAGAGCGGCCGCCGCCGCGGGCCCGCTGAAATAAGAGATGGACTCCGGATACTTGAGCAGCCCGCCGAAGTGCAGTTTGAGTGGGTAATAAGCGGCGGCGGCTGGTGAGCCGTACAGGAGCTCCCCGTTGTAGACGGTAAAGGCCGGCAGGACGGCCGGCAGGTGGCTGCACTCGCCACCCGGGTAGCCTTTGAGGCCGCCCGCGTCGAGGGGTGGCAGCGAGCAGCGTTCGAGGGGCAGCCCGACTGCGGGGGGCAGCTGCGCGTAACGCGCTCCTGGCAGCTCGGCGGCGGCGGGCGGGGCGCGCTCCACGTGCTTGAAGGCGGACGCCTCTTCCGGGGGCCCGGGGAGCAGAGGGAAGCCGCGCAGAGCCGCGGAGCAGGGCAGGCCAGCAGGCGGCGGCGGCGGGTCCCCCGCGAGTAGGCACTTGGGATGGTGATGGTGGTGCGCATGGTGGTGATGGTGGTGGCCAGCGCCGCCAGCCGCCGGGTTCTCCCCGCTTCTCGGGTGTCCGCCTGCCCGTCCCCCGCCCAGCAGCCTGCTTAAAGCCAGGCCGGCCCCGGGTTTGCCGCCGCCCTCGTCCCGGTAGGGGTCGCCGTGCGCGGCGGCGGCTGCCCTGGCCAAGCCAGCAGGCTTGAAAGCCGAGCGCACGCCTGGGTAGAAAGCGAGGCCGCCGCCCCCCGCTGGGGAACCGCCCATGATGCCAAGGAAGTGGCCATGTCCTCGGGCGGGACCACTCATGTCCAGAGCGCGGTCCGGCTGCTCTTTTCCCTTCTTGGACGGCCCCCACTTGGCCAGGGTCGGTGACGTGGCGGAGGGCGCGGAGGAGGCCTCGCGCTTGATGCTCTCCCGCGCTCCGCAAGCCTGAGGGGCTGGTGGGACCTGCGGGTGCGGTCGAAGAGTGCTCGCCGGGGCGGCCGCAGCGAAATCTGACGCCGGGGGTTTCGGGGAAAGGCGAAGGCCATCCGCGGCCGGGGCAGCGCCTTGGCGAGCCGCGTGCTCGTGGTGCAGGTAGGCGCGGCCCCCGCCGCTGCTGAGCACGCAGTGGAAACGTAGATGTGCTTTAAGGCTGTTGGGATATCTAAACGTCCTCCAGCAGTACCAGCAAATGTAGCGCTCCTCCCCTGGGCGAGAAACAGTGAAAAGGAGACCCGGTGAGAAGCAAACAAGCGAGAGAAAGAAAGCGCCAGCGCGCCCAAGGCAGAGCCCAGGTTTTGACCAGCGGTATGGGGCGAACTTATTCTTGGGTTCTGGCGAATAAGTGAGTTCGGTAGCCCCATTGTAGCAAGGACTCCGAGAAGCCCCAAATGGCCAAATTTGTCACCATCTCCATTCTCTGGGATTACTCAGAGATCGAGAGGTGTGACCTGGGCCTTTCTCCAACGAAGACTTTCTCCGGGCCATCCGAGCATATCTTCATTGGAAGGGCAGTGCTCAGGGAGGCTGGCTTGAAAGAGCCGGGGAAGAGCCGAGAGCAGCTGTTGCTTTAAATCAAGTGTCGGGGCTGTGCTGTGCCTGGGCCCATCTGTTGGTGTTTGCAGAATAGGTGGCGTATGTCAAGGAGTTTGGATAAACTGAACAAAGGCCAATCTAATGGTCGTGAGCGCCTCATTACCAGGCGAGACAATATCCTGTATGTATGGGCCATATGTAATCATTCCTTTTCACAGAACAATGTCTTTTATGTCCACTACCCACCCTCCCCAACCCCTCCCAGTCTTAAACACTTTGCTTGAGATTTTCCTGGAGCGTGACCAACTGAAGGACCACATCGGGACTATGATTTGCTATTCTTTAAAATTATTTGCATCTTTATTTCCTCTTTAACCCCATTTAATTTGATGGGAGAAAAGAAAAAGTCTTAGGTCCTCATATTCTAAAAACAGAAGGATTATATGCATTGTCTTGTCAGTTGTTCTACCTGGTTATTAATTAACTCCTAGATAGCTGCACAAATCCAAGCTTAGTAAAGTTCTTGGAAAATATCAATGTATGTGCGTGTGTGTGAGAGAGAGAGAGAATAATATAGATACTCAGCTTTCAATAAATACACAGTTCTCTGTCAGGGACTACACACATGCTTTTGGCATCAAACCTCCTTGTGTGCTTAATATTATTAACATTAGTTGTTTAATTTTGCTAGATAGAGTCTGGGAACACAGTCAAAAGACATGTGTATGAGACAGATTTTGATCACATGGTAGAAGTTAATTTTCACTTTAAAGGGTCATGTTATATCGCTTCAGAGAAAGCAAGCTTGCAGTGGGGTTTCTTCTTAAATATTGTGGTTGATTAATAATACTTGGTTTATTGATTATTGGTTTCTTAATAACCAATTATTATTGATAATTGGTTGATTGAAAGTAAGGATGTCCATGAGAAAGTAGTTGAGCCACAAGAAAGTATACAAAGTAAACATCAGTTTCATTAAACGTAATGGGAAAGTTAAATTTTTCCTCCTTGCACACCAGCAACTTAAACTTCTAAAACATTACTACAGAAACAACAATGGGAGCAATTTTCAGATATTCCTCTCTTCATGTATTTCACTCTTGAATCTGGATAAAGCAAGTCGTCCTTCCTCCCAGATAACTAAGGTGGAAGTTCAAGTAAGGAGCAGATTATTCTAGCTGAAGTTAAGGTAGAGCAGAAAGAAAATGGAGAAAGGAAGATGATTTGCCTACGTGACCTATCCTCATTGTTTATGGAAGACAGATAAAAGACAATGATAAAAATCATGTCTGTTGTACTGAACAGCCATGTAAAATCTTCATAAGAGGAAGACTTTCTGAGTTCTCTTGGTGGTTGTGTTGATTTAATATCTTAAGTAACTTCTTTTCTGCTAAGTTCAGAACCTCCCTCTCATCACACCTTTTTAAAGAGGGCATTTCCCAAGGCTACCCCAAAGTGACTCAGCTCTGTTCCTAAAACAGAGTCAGTATTTTCCTTAATTTTACTATGGAATTGAAACCCACTAGAGTTAGCCAGTATTGGATGAATTGCAGCCATCTCTACTTATTTATTCCTCTTTTCTAGGTTTAAGCCAATGTATGCTTTCTGTTTCATTATGTTTTTTTAGTTTATCCTAATGAATTGACATGTTCTCTTGATTCTGAAATCCAACCTGTGCCAAACATATCAAAACACCTTGTAAGTGATTTTACCTCCTCTCTCAGATGCATCTCCAAGGTTATCAAGATTTCAAGCATCTGAAAGCTGGAGAAATCAGGGTTCAAAATAACCTACACATTCCCCAAAAGGGAAATGGTGTCTGTTCTGACATCTGTGACCATATGATGTTTATTGGCTCTATTGACTGAAATGAAAACATGAGGGCCACCACTCAAACAAATTGCTTTTGTACTATTTGAGAGTGTCTAAGAAAGGGTGTTCCTTGCAAAAATTCCTGGCCCTCAAAGGCCAGTAGTCCTTGGAATTGTTCTATAGTGACAGATTTGAGAGTTCTCCACTATGGGGCTTTTGTCATGTTTCTCTTTTACTGGAAGAAGTTGACAAGAGAATGTAATATAATGTGATAGAAGGAAAAATCTAGGAAAACTTTTATGAATACTGTACATACAGGTCTACCCACAAAATCAATAGAATTAATTTACAGAGGACAAGGACACTCTGAAGTGAAGTGATTCATCATTTTGAATTAATTTCATTCTGTCTTATTCATGAAGTGTTTCTTAAATCCCATACTTGTATTAAGTTCTTTAACTCTATTTCTAAAGGAATGAGATTAAGCAGACGATCAATTCAGGAGAATGTGTCAAAATATTTCACAGCATCTGTGATGTTGACTTTAAATATAACTATGTCTTTAGGAGAAATTACAAACTAAAACAACTGGTGAAGAGAAAAGAAAGTCACAGAAGCATTGTGCAATAAAAGGGAGTCTGGAGATCTTAACTATTTTAGCACCTTCCAGCTTTTTTCTACAGGAAGTGTTTCTCAGTGTCCTAGAGGAGGTTTGAAAATGTTTCTTTCTTTAGTTACTTGCTGCACCTTAATTTGCATGAATCTGCTCTGGGCTTTGGAAAGGATCAAAAAAATCTGAGAAGAAACTGGGATACATCCCCGAGTTTTGATTTAAGTAGGGAGAGGGAAATGAATAAATACCATTTAAACGGAAGGGCCTCAGTACCTGTCAACTGATCAGCTGTAAGTACCGTAATGCTTCTAAAACGCTGTAGAAATAACATTACTCTCCTCCAAACCAATGAAGAGATTCCCCCTCGCCTTATAAAAGCATTCCAGGTTTGAGTTACATTTTTTGGAGCTCATGATGTAGTTATCCTTATAATATGTTAAGGCATCTTTATGGATTCTTAAGTAAGTAAATAATTGTCTCTTTGGGTATGCTATCGGAAAGGACGACCCGCATGAAATTCATGGAGTATTTTCCCCCTGACATCAAGAGCGAGATTACTATGGTCTGTTAGCATTTAGTGTTGATTTAAAGGCAGTAGTGGTGACGTCGCCTCTGCCCACTCCGACTGGGAGTATGAATTCAGTTTTACACAGAGCAAGAAAAAGGCCTTTCAGGTCTAGGGATGCCCCCCAAAGACCAGAGGAGGAGGACTGGACTCTCGTCCACCCGCGCTTGCCCTGGAGGCTCTCTTAGTGGCGGTACCTTTCTCGTCGTGAGTTGGAGTTGCAATGATGGGTATGTCGAACCACTGCGCCAAGGAGTTGGAATACCACACGGTCAGCTCCTCCCCTGGCTGGACGTCTCGCAGTGCTCGATAGAAGATCTGGGACGCAAGGAACAGGACAGCTTGCAGTCATTTCCTGGGTAACTGGTCAAAAAACAACTGAGAGGAAAGATTCGATTCCCAGCCCAGATGCTGTGTGACGCTGGAAAAGCTATTAGACCCCCCTCTTCAAATGGGGAAAATAATAGTATCTACCTTATAGGGTTGTTGGGATGTTTAAATGAGATCTCTAGCTAAAGTGCTTTGCTCTTAACATCAGTGACAGTTTGGTAGATAGAATTGGCGGTGTTGGGGGGAACCCCACAGTACCTGTCCTCCGGGTAAGTCTGCAATAGCTTCCAGAGTCTGTTCCTGGGGGTTCCTGGCTGCCCGGATTAACCCTATCCACTCCAGGGGGGAACCCCCCGACTCGTCCACCAGCTCCCCTCTCACCATGCGCACCTGTAACACAAGCAGTGGTCGTTCTCCCCGGTGCCACGGCCGGACCCGCAACGAGAGGGAAAGGGTATCCCCCCACCACCCGACGTAGGAATGGTTATGTTCTCTTTGGCCAGACCGCTGTGCGCTGCTGGGAGGAGGGTAAGTTCTTAGGACCCTTGCTTGGGGGAGGGAGGAAGAGGGGAGGCTGGCTAGTATAACAGTTCCCCGTCTTGTTTAACCTTGACAGCCCGAGTGAAAGTATCCCGCCCGAGCGAGTCACATACACCCTGGGCGCACCTCTTACCCAGACGTTTCTCACCCCGACCCTAGCTCTCCCTTTCGCGGTACTGAGAGCAGTCCTGATGCCAGGCAAGAGATGTTTCACAATCAATCCCGGGACACAGGGCATCCCGGGCCTCCTCTCGCGCCTCCTCATTCCCGCGGCACCGCACCCAAGTGCGGAGATGCCTGCAAGCCCCGCGGCGAAAGTGTCTGAACAAAGCGGCCGCGGGCTGACTGGTCATTTAAAAGCAATTAAAGCGCGTTTAAAGCAGAAGGCGTGGTTCGTGACGAGCTAGGCTTTACACCGCCGGGAAGAGGATGATTTCGAGAAGAACCAGGTACCGGTCCGGCCGGCGAGCCCCTAAGCAGCGCCTTACAAGAAAGCTGTAGTCCAGGGTCCTCTTCCCAGTTCCCCCTCCCCAAGTCACCGGACTCCTGCCTTCATTCCCGGTAGCAGTTGGCCGACCTTCACCCGCTGGGGCGCCTCAGGGCGGGCGGGCGGGAGCCTGATAGAAACCCTCTCAGGTCAGGGGTCGCGACGCTGTTTGGGAAGTCGGAGCGGGCAGGTTGACCCTGAAGCCTCCCATCTGCGATCCTAGCCCCTCCGAGCCCGGCTACAATGGCCGGGCCCAGGTGACCCACGCGGGTGGATGTTCCTGGCCCTCGGAACCCGCGTCAGAGCCACTGCCTGGCGCATCCTCTCCACTCGCCCCAAATCCACAAGCAGACATCCGCAGAAGGAAACACCTGGGGAGGTTCTAAGAGCTAAGAGTCTCCATGGATAAATTTTTTGGAGACGATGAGATTAAATTATCTGAAGGTAAATTTAAGCCTCAAATTAGTTTATTGAAGGGCAGAAGATTAAAAAAAGAAAAAGTCCTCAACGCCTGTGTGTTGTATAAAAGAGAAAAGGCACGTTTGCCAAGAGAGGCTGGATAGGGCGGGGAGGAGGGTTGGGGGGTTGCGCCTCTGCGACAGAGACCCCAGCGCTCCGGGGAAATCGGGAGTTCCTAGTGGTCCCAGCACATGAAGAGCCTAGTGCACCCCACCCAGGGGCTGTCCCCTCTCAGCCATATCTTCTCCCCTAGCCTGGCCCACGTCCAGCTCTTGGTTAACGCGACTTGTGGGAAATGATCGGAGTCCCCTTCCACCTGGCAGAATTGGCAGGTAACGGCTCAGTCACCCGTTTCCTCCCCTAACCCTATCCACCCCTTTCCTAGGCTGGGAAGAAGGGGAGACGAACGAACGGCAGAGAGCGGAGGTCGGACTGGCTAATACCTTTTTCTTGGGCCCGGGTTCCCTGCGGTCTGACAGGTACTTGCCCAGCTTGAAGGTTCCAGGCACCGGCCCGAGGCGCAGGCCGGCTGGGATGCAGCAGTCGGCACTCACACTGGTGGCCGGAGCGCGGGCGGCTCCGTGCATTGCTGCTGCCGCCGCCAGGCAGGCGCTCGGGTGCGCGGGGTCCTCGGCAGGGCGCGAGTGACAGAGCAGGAGCCGCGCGCGAGCCGGCGAGCCGCGCCCCGACGTGCGTCCTGCACCCGCAGAGTGACGCGGCCGGGCATGCACTGCGCCTTTTCAATCTGGGCGGGCGCCTTTTGGCACCGCGAGCGGAAGGGCGCGGAGTTTGGTGAGAGAGTTGCGCTGCGGAGCAGCTGCAGAGTCCCACCCGAGAGGGTCACATGGAGTGGTTCCCTCAGCCCCCTGCATAATCGAGGCCTCTGAATGGCTGGCGCACAATGGTCCAGGCGACCTTCCCATTCCTAAAAATCCAATTTGTCAAGGGCGAAGAAAAGGCGCTGGTGAATCAAAGGTCCGGCGGGACCATTAATCCTCAGCATGGGGTATTGTCCTCGAGACAGTTACGATATTTTAAGTGACAAATCCACTGTATAATTTCTCCATAAATTTTACTTCCTTTTATTGTTCGCCGACAAACCAGTTTTGGGAAATAAGTGACTACTTTAAGTCTACTTGGCTGATTCCTTTGAGCCTTGGTCTACTTCAAAGATTTTTAATTCTCTCCCCTTTGGCTTTATTGTAAAGGAGATTAAACAAAGAGATGGGGACTGTTTGGAGGACTTGTTAACTTCTATTGATTTCTGGCGTGTGCCATACAGAAATTAGGCAGGTACTTGATGGGAAAACACCAGAAAATACCTACACTTTTTAAATAACGGCCATATTACCATTTCAGGGGATTGGGCTCAGGCCAGTCGACTATTTAGAACCACTTTATCGTTCCCTCTGTCCAGTTTGAAGAGTCCGGACTAGTTTTGGGAGACGACGTCAGTTGCACCTTTGCTCCCCGGTGCCCCCCAGGCTTGCACTTTCTCTGAAGAATGGGAAGAGGCCGTGGGACTAGACGTGGGGATCGCGTGTCCTGACTACACCCGAGGATTGAAGAGGGGTTCTGCTGGCTGGGTTTTTAATCATTTCTCCCCTGCAGGCCAAACGAAGGACAAACCCTGAACGCTTTTAAGTTTAAAACGAGGACGAATTTCTTGGGGCGAACTTCCCCAGAACCAACAAGCCAGACATTTCTTTCAAAAGCACTCTAGCAAAGGTCACAGGAAAGAGGCGTGAGGTGGGCGTTGATAACAGTGCATGCGGGCTCAGTCGCTCGGCGGTGTCTGTCTCTTTGCAACCCCGTGGACCATAGCCCCCAGCCCCACCCCCACCCCAGCTCCTCTGTCCATGGAATTCTCCAGGCAAGAATACAGGAGTGGATAGCCATTCATTTCTCCAGGGGATCTTCCTCACCCAGGAATCGAACCCGCCTCTCCTGCATTACTTCGTGTTTCAACCAGAATGCTCCTCCTTTTCTTTTAGAGAAGCCTCAGGTTTGTGTGGGGACAGTTACTGTATTGTTGTCGAGTGATAGACGAGTGATCGAGCTCGTTAGATATTTGTGACAGTTCTGCCGGCAACTGCTGGGTGATAATCATCCTGAGCGCTGCTTCCCAAACGCAATGCCCAGGAGTGGGTATTCCGGGAGAAACCTGAGTGACTCTGTGCTCCGGTCTGCTGTTGGAGGCCCAACCACTGCGCAGATGCAGGAGGACTCCCTGCTGTGGCCACGCCGAAATCTCCACCCCGCTCTGCCGGCCGAACCTGTGTTTCTTAGGCCACTGGTGGGGATAATTCTGATTAACAGCAGCGGCAGGAGGCAAGGTGGCGACACCTGTAATTTAGCAGTTCGTCCTACCAGGCCCTGCCTGCGGGACCCATCGATGGAGATATGCGTCCGCAGTACTGGACAAGGTCAAGAGACTCGGGCTCCTGCAGTCTGTGCTCCGTCACTCAAGGTTCGAGCAAACTTCGGGAAGTTGCTTCAGAGCCTCAGTCTCGTAATCCGTAAAATGGGAATAATGATGCAGCCTCTTGGTTTCCATTCTGCAATTCACTAGGGTTTATGTGAAGGTCAACAGCAGTGATCTGTAGAGTGAATGAATTTAGGGCGTTCCAAAATTCGCGGCTTGCCTAACAGGGGAACCCAAGCCAAGTCAAGGGAGAGGTGGTGACACACGGATGGCCGCTAGGTGGCAACCCCAAGGCCAGTGTAGACGCTGCAGCTGGGACGGAAAAGAGCCAGTTGGCGGATCCGAGCGACCATACCCTGCGGTTCCTCTATCCCTGCATCCACACGGCGTCCAGGGCTCCTTTCCGAGGGAACTGCCGCTGATTTTTTATTCTTAACCCTCCAATTGCCCCCTCTTCGGACCGCGAAGATTGGCCGCGACAGAGAGCTGGGAGCCTTTGATCCAGCGGCCCATGAATGGCAAAAGTCAGGGGAGGGGAGGAGGAGAGGAAGCGGCTCCGAGAAGTGGAGGGCAATAAATTTAAGCCATGAACATGTCCCTCTAACCTCTGGCCTGGCGACTCCGGGATGACACCCAGTTTAAATTACCAGCACTGTGAGCGGGAAGGGGCGAGCGCGGGGCCTGGGTTCGGGGCTCCTCCCCGGCCCTCCTTAATGAGTGAAAAAGCGTGAACGACACGCGAACAATTTTATCAATAGAACCATGTAAAGGCCGACTGTGAGGAAAGTTATTTATTAATATAGCCAATTGTGGCTGGTTCCCAGCCCCTCGAGAAGAAAGGGACTGCGCCAGAGGCATTCACACCAGCTCGCCCAGTTTTATTCTGTCCTGTGGCTCAGAGTTGAAGTTCCCCAAGTGAAATAAATTGTCCACAAAGGAGGAAAGGAACACATTTTCTTTTATTTTTTCTCCCCTAAAAAGCAAGGGTGAAACCAATCTAATGTGCCCAGTGGAGCAAGATGGGCCGTGAAAGGCTGGGTGTTAAAAGTAAAAGCGGGCTGTGCAGCAAATGGGATGGAAAATTAAATGAAATTAAATAGCTTGAACGGCCGTATTGTCCCTTATTAAAAAGACACATTAATTACATGGTCTCAGCCTTATTCAAAGACAATGTTGAGACTCAATCAAAACATTCCACTCGGCTTTTTTATGGACTGAAAATGGGTGTCCAGAGGCCCCGTTAAAGCGAAATCCCTTCTACGCCGAGGTGCGGGACCAGGCAGGTTTGTGGGCGGCCCCGCTCGCTGCCCATCGCGGAACTGCGCGGCCAACACCGGCGTCCCGGTAACAGGTTGCCTCTAATCAGGCGTGGGCTGCCCTCCCGCCACAGGACCAGCCCACCCCGAGCAGAGCCCCACCGCGCCGCGGTGCTCTGCCGGGCAGCGCTAGGGGGAGGCCCCGCCCGCGCCTGGTGGCGTCGGAGCGCCGGGCTGGATACGCTGCCCGCGCCGCGCACGTGTAAGCAGGCTGCGCTCCGCTTGGAGGGAAAGAGCCCCAGCAAGACTTCGCGCTGAGCTGGGGTCTCCGCGGCTCAAAGCCCTGGTGCCTCAGATCCTAGTGGGGCCCAGTTGGCTACTCCCCGCTCCCCCGCGGCCCTTGACCTTGAGGCCCCGGGTGTTGAGGAGTCACCTACGCCACCACCCTCCCCAGCCGGCGCGCAGGGTCCCGAAACCCCGGGATGGAGGGAGGGGCGCGAGGTCCAGGACCGCTGGCGAGACCGCGGGGGAGGCAGAGGCCTGGGGACTCCGCCGAGCTGGGGCCAGAGGTGACGGGGGCGCGCCCCCCGAGGGTGTCCGCGCCGGCCGGGAGGGCGGGTCAGTGCGGACCAGCTGCGCTGCCCCCGAGGCGCGGGTGGGACATTAAGGCCGGGTCTGAATAGGGCGGCGGAGACGGGCTCTGGGAACGCCACCAGATGACACGCCAGCGACGGGGCCATTTTCCCCTAATTGCGAGGCCGGTGGGTGCGCAGCGGCCGGAGACTCCAAACGCGCGCCGAGGACGCAGCCCGGACGCCACTGGTGGGTTTTGTGGTGCCTTTTTTGTTGAGTTTTAAGTCCTTCATTGGAAGCGGCTCAATAAAAGTATTCAGAGTCCCTCTCAAGTTGCCTTTTAACCGGAGTTCCCCCAACTTATTTCTTGGTTCTTTCGGTTGACATGGTGCAAAGAAAAGTCAGCGAGCGCGTTGCTGAATTGCAATGTCTCGGGGCACCTCCAGATTCAACGCTCCTCTGCCGGCCGCTGCCGAATAAGCCCGCACTCAATTCGATTTTCCTTGCTGTTGGGCACATTTAGGAGCGCCTCTATTTGTGAAGTTCATTTCTAGGCAAATGTATTCAAGAGCTGATGGGAATGAATAGGACCGTGTGTCAGCCGCCCCTAATTGGGATTAAAGCACTTAGGAGCATATGCAGAGAGTGACAGAAATTCTCAGGTTGCATTGTGTTCAGACTTCCACCCGCTTGGACACTCCTCCTCCAAGGGAGATTTATAAAGCTTGCAGGGAGAAACTGAGGAAAGAAAAGCGAAACGGAAAAGAGACGGGCTAATGGCTCAGGATGGGGCTGTGGTTCAGCAAGTGGTGGTGACAGCTTCTGAGAAAAGATGTTGGGGATAATTGAACGCGGGCGGGGGAGCGGGTCTGAACTCTTTAATCAGAAAGGCGGAGAGTTAAAAGGCGAAATAAAGATGTTCTTGAGATTCCCAGACGGTTTTTCTCCCCCTTTCCCCGCCTCCCCTTGAAGAGCTCGGCTTTCTTTCTCTTAATCTCTGCCTTCCATCCCCACCGCCAAAGAACATATCCTCTCTTGGGGCAATAATAAGAACAATTTGGTATTTGAATTGGGGAGAAAAAGTCAAAAGAAACAAAAGTATCTTCTTGTGTATGTTAAAGAGAACTTCACATCCAAATAAGTCAATAAAAGTATTTTCTGATGTTTGTGTGTAAAATACACACACAATAGTTAAATCACAAGCATAATGATGTGTCTCTATACAGTCATATGTGTATGAACATACAGTCAGATGTATGTTTTCTTGTAAATCTCCAAAGAGGCCGCTGGGGTTCTGAGCTGAAGGAGACAAGGCCTTTTAAAAAGCTGGAAATCAGTCTGCTTTGAGGCTGGGACAGTTGTCTAAGCAAAGAGCAGTGACAGCCTCTTTTAGCCCCTGAGGAGCAGGGAAGCCAGAAATGACATGAAAACTAAAGAACAGTAAGGGGAACACAGATTATCTGGATTTCCTTGTTTGTTTCTAAGCTTGGGGCCAGATGGAGACGTCTCACTTTCGGTGTCATTTTGGTACCATAAGAATGTATTTCCTCCTCCCTTTAATTGGAATGTATTCCCCCCTCCCTTTAACTGGAATGTATTTCCAATTTATTTTGAGATTTAATTCTGTTTTAAAATCTACATGCAGCAAGAGAAAAAAGAGGAAGAGAAAAGGCAGTTGATGTGTGCACCTGGAGAAGGAATAATATAACCAGTGGTTTTTGTAGTAAATTTCTACTGAAAATTGGTTCCCAGACTCAGTATATCTAGAGACACTTTCCCCTCCTTGCCTGATGGGAAGGTGAGTTCTCCAATTACAAGGAGGATTTCAGGTTAGAGAAGATAACTATGTGACAGATGGACAATCCCCATTGATGAGCCATGAGTCAAACATTTTTTTCTGTCTTCAGTTCCTCCACGAATCTAAAGCCTTCCTTTCTTCCCAATCAAGCCCACCTCGTGAAGAAAAAAACATGTAAATCTGTATTCAGGAAGCACAGAATTTTCCTTTAACCCATGATCCAGTGGTACTTATGGGGCGGGGGGATGCGGGGGCAGGAAGCTGCCTAGCAGGCACTGTGTAATTCCTAGGACAACCTGTGAGCGATGGAAGTTCATTAAATGGTCATTATGATAGCAATAGAAATAGAACAATGAAAAAAAAAAAACACTCAGCTGAATGTCACAACTAAGAATCAAGTTCAGGTTCATAACCAGCATCTCTGAATAACAATTAGTAGATTCACTAGTAGGAGTAGCATCCTGTGTACTCTCCTAATTCACCACTAGGTATGTGTTTGTCCAGTTGAAAAGTCAAGTGCTATTATGTCCATGACCAAATGATGATATGTTTTAGCTTCCTGAAAGCATGTTTGAATTTTATAGTAGGGACTTCACATTCAGAAAAGCTTTCCAAATAGATATATGATCACGACATAAAAAAATAGGTACAGTTACAAAAGTACGTTTTTATACATATATACAAAAACATTTTCTTTGTTAAACAGTTTTATTGAGGTGTAATTTACTCACCATACAATTCACCCATTTAAACTGTACAATTCAATGTTGGTGGGTTTTATTTATTTACTTATTTTTAGTATATTCACAGGATTTTGCAGCCATCACCAGCAGTCTGATTTTAGAATATTTTTATCTCCTTTCCCCAGAAGAAAGCCTATACCCATTTGCTACCACTCCCCATATGTTCCCAAACTCCCTAGTTATAGGCAAGCATCAGTGCATTTTCTGTCTCTAAAAGTTTGCTTATACTGCACATTTTATATAGTTTGAACCATACAATACATGGTGTTTTGCAACTGAATTCTTTCACTTAGCATAATTCATCAAGGTTCATCCATGCTATAGCATATGTCAGTATCTCATTTATTATTGTGGATGTATAATCTTTTATTGCATAGATATATCATATTTTGTCTATCCATTTATCCACTAATAGACCTTTAGTTTGTTTCTACCTTGCTATTATGTGTAATGCCACTGTGAACATTTGCACACAACTTTCTGTGTGCATATATATTTTCACTTGTTTTGGATGCATACCCATGAGTGAAATTGCTGGGTCTGCATTAAACTGTTTGATCAACAGTCAAACTGCTTTCCAAAGTGCTGCACCATTTTACATCCTACCAGTGGCTTACAAGCTTCCCTGGTGGCTCAGAGGTTAAAGCGTCTGCCTGGAATGCAGGAGATAGATCCAGGGTTTGATCTCTGGGTCGGAAAGATCCCCTGGAGAAGGCAATGGCAACCCACTCCAGTACTCTTGCCTGGAGAATCCCATGGAGAGAGGAGCCTGGCAAAAAGTTTCTTCATATCCTCCAATATTTCTTATCTGCCTTTTTTTCTCTTTTTTTACTATACCCATCTTAGCAGGGGTGAAGTAGATTCTCATTGTAATCTTATCTACATTTACCTCATGACTAAATGGCTAAGGCCCAAGCATCTTTTCATGCCCTTCTTGCAATTTGTTTACTTTCTTTGGAGAAATGTCTATTCAAACCTTTTCCACATTGTTAACTGTCTTGTCTTTTTATTATTGAGCACAGATACATTTTTATAACTTTAAAAATACTCAGCAAAAAAACAGGCTATTAAGTTTAACCATCATAACACCACTATGAGGTAGATTTTATTATTTATCTTTTGCCAGTGAGAAAAGTTCAGAGGGGTTAATAAGCTTGCTTAGAGTCACACAGCAAATAATAGAATTCCCCTCATACCTTCTGAGAACCAAGCCCAGGCTATTTTCACCTGACCACATTATATTCAGAACTTTTAACTGACTTCACATATCTTCACATGCTCCTTTCTGTGAGGATCATTAATTAAGTTATCATGGGATGTCCTAGTGGTTGAGAGAGTGGGCTCTAGTGGCAGACTGCCTGGATTCAGATCCTACCTCTGATGGTTACTACGCATGTGACCTTTAGTAAAGGTAACCTTTCTATTCTTCAGTTTCTTCATCTGTAAAATATGCATATTAAGCAGACCTTCTTCATAGGATTGTTGAGAGGATTATGAGATGTTGATGAAAAGTGCTTAGCATTAGAACTCAGGACAGAGGATATACTCAAGAATGTGAGTTATTAATATTTTTATGATACCTATGCTTACCATTCACTGAATCCTGTGATAAGGTATTGTACTACTAGGCTGGAAATTGTACATGGTAAGTTAAATCGAGCAGGATTTCTGACACCAAGGACCACTTGGTAAGGCAGTCACATAAGATATATAGTCATGTGTGTCTCAGGGCAACAAATAATTCACGAGGGGAAGCCTCATTTTATAGACACATTCTAGCTAACAAATGAAGGAAGATTTCAAGAATTCAAATATTATGGCAACCCTTCATAGAATAATAGATAAAGTCAATGATCTTCAGTGATGACTAGCATCACAAAGAGCAAGCCTCCAAATGGAAGTATACAACACTGCCTATGAAATAGACTTGTCAAAACAAGCAAGCAAGCAAAATTGAACCTGAATCTGATTCCTCTGATAATAGGAAATAGAGAGGACCGATGAACTTGATAAACAAACCCATGAGGATACAGTCAGAGAAACAGACAAAGAGTGTGGAATCCTCTACTGGACAAACGACCTATGTCACAAATAGGTTGGAGGGGGGAGTAGGAAAGAGAGGGGGAAGCAAAAGATTTAAAGAGGCTTAAAGGATGTTGTGGTTTTAAAATATGTCCACAGATTCTTTGACAATCCTCCCCTCTAAAGGTGGAGCCTTGAGTGTGAGTCAGACTTAGTGATTGGTTTGTTACAAAGTTGCAAATGTGTGATTTTTGAGACTAGGCCATAAAAGGCATTGAAGAGTCCACCCTGATAATTCTAGAACTGATTAGATATTTAATGATAATTAAATAATGTTAACTACAAGTGGAATAATTGTAATTATTAATAGTATAATTGTAATTGCAGTATAATTTTTAATCCTTATTTTTCAGAAATACATGCTGAAATATTTAAAGATTGAATATGATGTCTAGGGTTTGCTTCAAGTAATTCTAAGGTGGGGGGCAGCGGGCACAGGTATAGATCAGGGTTTTTCAACCTCAGAGCTATTGACCTTCTACATGATAATTCTTTGCTGTGGGAGCCGTCCTGTGCATTGGAGGATATTTAGCATCATCCCTGATCTCTACCCACTAGATGACCAGTAGAACCCCTCCTCTAATTACGACACCAGACATTGCCAAAATGTCTGACAATGTCTAACGGTAAAAATTACCTCCAGTGGAGAACCACTGAGTATGGTGAAACAAAATTGGCCATAAATTGATAATTGTTGGATTTGAGTGATAGAAGCATGAAGTTGATTACACTGTTTTCTCTACTTTTCTATGTGCTGAAAATTTACCAAATAAAATGTTATTGTAAAATAAGACTAGGACTTCCCTGGTGGTCCAGTGGTTAAGACTCTGCACTTCCACTGCAGGTTTGAACTCTGGTCAGAGAACTAAGATCCCACATGTCGCCTGGCTCAGCCAAAAAATAAGCAAATAAATGATTTAACTTTTTAAAAATAGTAGGGCAGAATAAATCTGAAGCAAGCAATAGGTATGTATATGTTGCTTATATCCCACTGAGATGCGTGGAAAAAAAATAGCTTCTTTGTTCTGTGTTCTTTCAAGAAGCTATACAAGGGATGCTTCTTCTTAAAAGGTCACAGAACAAAAAACCCCTTTTTTTTTTTTTTTTTTTCATGGATTTCAGTGGGATATAACAAAGGATGGGGCTTCCCTGGTGGCTCAGACAGTAAAGAATCCACCTGCAATCTGGGAGACCTGGGTTCAGTCCCTGGGTTGGCAAGATCCCATGGAGGAGGGCATGACAACCCACTCCAGTATTCTTGCCTGGAGAATCCCTATGGACAGAGGAGCCTGGTGGGCTAGCTATAGTCCATGGGATTGCAAAGAGTCAGACATGACTAAGCAACTAAGCACAGCACAGCACAAGGACATGTCAGAGGGAATGTGTTGAGTTACAGAGTCTGTGATCTAAATGGCCATCTGGAATCTTCACAGCTACAGTGGTACCCCACCAGGCTTAAGGAGCCCACAGGCACAGTGTCCAAAGCTCTCACAATTAGAAATGTTAATCCGGTGGCATTAAATAAAACTTGTTCTCCTTTTCTCAGTTGTAAACAGAAACCACCAAATGTGCTCTGCACTTCAGTCAGTTATAAATGGCCTACATTTATTGCATTTGTACAAATACCTTCCTTTAAAAGAAATCAGTAAAGTTAGTCTACATCCATCCTTGACATTTCAAATCCTGCAGTTCTGTTTTGGAGACCAGTAGAAGAGGAGGCAGCAGGGAGGAGCAGAGTCTTCTGTATTACTGCTGAGTTTGGGGTACTGTGCCCCTGACTTGATGCCCCTGACTTGATGCCCCTGACTTAAGACATACCTTCATCAGGGAGGGTTCGTATGTATTGTTATGTGTTGAATTGTGCCTGTCAAAGTTCATACATTGAAGTTCTAACCCGTAGTATCTTATCTGGAGATAGGGAATTCACAGAAATAATCAAGTTAAAATGAGGCCATTAGGGTGGGCTCTAACCCAATATGACTAGTGTCCTTATAACAAAATGAAATTTGGTCACAGACAAGAATATAGGGAAAACATCATATGAACATAAAGACAACTGTCTATTAACACAAGCCAAAGAGTTAAGACCTGAAAAAAAAAAAAATGGAGCCACAAAGTAGGATATTCTCATCAAAGTTATAAAGGTCTTAATAGATTCTGGTAGCAAAAAAATTATAATAATAATATGCAATTTCACATTACCTTATTCATTGTAGTAAAGTTTCCTATTTGCCTCCCAAGTATCGATTTTCTCCATCTTCTAACAGAACTCTAATTACATCACATTTCAGTTGGTTACATTGCTGTGGCAGCAAGGCTGTGTGTCCCAGTTTTTTTGTAGCTAAATCTGGTTAATGTGATATAAGCAGAGTGCTGTCTGAGACTAAGAAGACAACTCAGTTCCCTTTGCCTTTCTCCATTCCTGAGTGCAGACACAGTGGCTGGCACAACAGGCTTTTTGGTCTATGAAATGACCCTGGGTATGGAAGCCATATTAAAAAGCAAAGACATCACTTTGCTGACAACAGTTCATTTAGTCAAAGCTATGGATTTGCAGTAGTCGTTCAGGGACGTGAGTCAGACCGTAAGAGAGCTGACTGCCAAAGAATTGATGCTTTCCAATTGTGGTGCTGGAGAAGACTCTTAAGAATCTCTTGGACAGCAAGAATATCAAACCAGTCAATCCTAAAGGAAATCAACCCTGAATATTCATCGGAAGGATTGATGCTGAAGTTGAGGCTCCAATACTTTGGCCACCTGATGCCAAGAGCTGCTTCACTGTAAAAGACCCTGATGCTGGGAAAGACTGAAAGCAAGAGAAGAGGGTGGCAGAAGATGAGATGGTTAGAAAGCATCACTGGACATGAATTTGAGCAAACTCTGGGAGATAATGAAGGACAGGGAAGCCTGGTGTGCTGAAGTTCATGGGGATGCAAAGAGTCGGACACAATTTAGCAATAGGACAATGGCAACTTTTAGTTTTTTAAGAAACCTCTGTACTGTTTTTCATAGTGGCTGCAGCAATGTTGATTCCCAGCAACAGTGGAGGAGGGTTCCCTTTTATCTGCACCCTCTCCAGCATTTATTGTTTGTAGACTTTTTAATGATGGCCACTCTGATTGGTGTGAGGTGGTACCTCATTGTAGTTTTGAACTGCATTTCTCTAATAATCAGTGATGTTGAGCATCTTTTCATGTGCCTATTGACCATCTGTATGTCTTCTATGGAGAAATATCTGTTTAGGTCTTCTGACCTTTTTCATTGGGTTGTTTGTTTTTTGGTTATTGAGTTGTATGAGCTGTTTGAAGATTTTGGCGATTAAGCCCTTGTCAGTTACATTGTTTGCAAATATTTCCTCCCAGTCCCTATGTTGTCCTTTCTTTTTGTTTAGTTTCCTTTCTATGCAAACACTTGTCAGTTTGATTAGGCCCAATTTGTTTCTTTTTGCTTTTATTTCTATTGCCTTGTGAGACCGAGTGGTCAAATTCTTTGGAGAATGCTAATCCCTCCAAATCCCAGGAACTGGAATTTGTTTATATCAAATCTTTATGTGAGTCAAGATTAGCTTACAACAAAATACAACAGTTTGTTTTCTCTTACTGGGATTGGTTTAGAAATGTGCATGTGAAACAGTTCTGGCCAAAATTACATGAGGGTAAGTTTTTTAGGGATATACAGGAAAGGTTTATATTGATCTTGGAAAGGGTGTACAAAAGGAAAGTAAGAGTGAGAATGTTAGTCGCTCAGTCGTCTCTGACTTTTGTCACCCCATGGACTGTAGCCTGCCAGGCTCCTCTGTCTATGGGATTTCCCAGGCAAGAGTACTGGAGTGGGTTGCCAGTCCCTTCTCCAGGGGATCCTCCTGACCCAGGGACTGAACCCAGGTCTGCACTGCAGGCAGACTCTTCACCATCTGAGCCACTAGAGAAGCCCCCCATTAATTCTGTCTTTGAATATGTGAGGATGAGATTCCTAGAATAGTAACAATCATTCACGAGGAACAAACCAGAGGACAGAAACCAACATGCTAATGAGACTAGACACTTGTCATTGGGCCATTCTGAGACATTGAATTAACCAGTCTTACAGTGGCTCAGATGGTAAAAAAATCTGCCAGCAGTGCAGAAGACCCAGGTTCAATCCCTGGGTCAAGAAGATTCCATGCAAAAGGGAATGGTAACCCACTCCAGTATTCTTGCCTGGAGAATGTCATGGGCAAAAGAGCCTGGCAGACTACAGTCTGTGGTGTCACAAAGAGTTGGACACAACTGAACAACTAACACTTTCACTTTCACAGCAGTTCTGTCTTCAGATAAATAAATCTGACCTGAAATGATAAGTGCTATGAAAGAAAATAAAGCAAAGCAAATGGTAAAAAGATTGATGGAGGAAGATGCTAGTTTATATGAAATGGCTAGGAAGGGTCTGTCGGTGAGGTGATTTTTGAGACTCAAAGGAAGTGAGAGAGAAGGCGGTGTGAGATATCTGGGGGATGTGCAAAAGCCCTGAGGTAGAGGTGTGCCTAGTAACCTGCAGGCACAGTGAGGAGGGCAGTGTGACTGGAACACAGTGTGTGAGGAGAGTGGTAGGAGATGAGATTAGAGAGAAAGTAATGGGCCTATTCATCTAGGGCCTTTTGAATCATGGTAAGGACTGTGTTGTTGTTTTTTTTTTTCCTCTGATTATATGGGTAATTATAGAATTTTGAACAGGAGAAGAATCACGCTGGCTGCAATATGAACAACAAGGTAAAGGGGAAAAGGTAAACTAGAGACCAGTTATGAGACTAACAGTATCCAGGGAGAGATGATGGTGGTTTGGACCAGGATGGTAGTGGTGATAAGAAAAGGCAAACTTTGGGAGATGTTTCCAAGGCAGAGCCACCAAAATTGGATTGGGATGTGAAAGAAAAAGAAATCAAGGATATCTCCTAGGTTTGGGGCATAAGCAAATGGTTAGGATGGATTTGTTATTTACTAAGATTAAAAAGACCGAAGAAGCAGCAACTAGGGGAAACACAAGTTTGTATTAGATTTGAGCTATTAGCATCCAAATGGAGAAATTCAGAAGAAAGTTGAAATATATAAATTTACAATTTAGAGAAGCAGTCAAGCTGGAGATGTAAATTGGGAAGTCATCAGTATATGTATGTATACATGTATGTATATTCTGTCATGACTATATATATAGTCATGATAATGGATGAGCTTCTTAAAGGAATGTGTGTATATAGTGATGAAAATCCAAAGACTGAGCAATGGGGCACTTCAACTTCAGAAGTCAAAGAGGTGAGGAGGAAACAGCAGAGAAGACTGAAGGAGCAACCTGTGAAATAGGAGAACTGAAAGAGGAGTGTCCCGGAAGTCAAGTCAAGTTTCTAGAAAACAGAATTAATGATCTCTGTCAAATGCTGGTGAGAGATCAAGTAAGCTAAGGATTTAGAAGTTAACCACTAAATGTGGCAACATGGTGGTCAGTGCTGACTTTGGCAGAAAAAGTTTCCATTGGACTGATGAGGGTGAAAGTTTGATGAGATGGAGTTCAAAAAAGGATGAGAGAAGAGGAAGTAGGGACAGCAACTATAAGCTACTTTTAGAATGATTCTTGCTATAAAGGGAATCAGAGAAATATGGTAGTAACTGGAAGAGAATATGAGATCAAAGACTTTTTATTGGTTGGTAGATACTAGAGTAGGCTTGTACAATGATGCTAATAATGCACAAATGAGGAAATATTAATGGTGCAAGAAAAAGGAAGGGACAACTGCTGAGTTAATTAAGTCAGAATGGTTGATAATCTATCCCTGAAAACTTGTAGCGTATTGGGAGATAGGCTCAACAATTCAATCCCTAATGCTGTTCCACCTCACCAGGCTTCTTTTTATGCTTGTGCTCCGCTGTTCAGTCTTGTCTGATTCTTTGTGTCCCTATGGACTATAGCTCATCAGGCTCCACTGTCCATGGGATTTTCCAGGCAAGAATACTGGAGTGGGTTGCATTTCTAGTGTAGATTAAAGGGAGAAGGTGACAGAAGCAATGTCCCCCTTTTATCTTGGTCCTCTCAGGCCTCTTCTTGGAAGTCAGAGGGGTTGACCCTATCATCTGTAGTCCCTCTGCTGCAGGCAGGGAGGCCTGCAGGACCTGCTTGGCCCACCAGCTTTCCTGCAAGCAGCCTTGGGGGCCCAGACAATTTGGGCAACCAGGATCTAAATGGGGTTTTAGATGCATTCATACAGAGGGTTTCTTAAAAATATCTATTTCTTTGGCTGCACTGAGTCATAGTCGGGGCACTTGGGATCTTCAATCTTCTTTGTGGTTTGACAGCTCTTAGCTGTGGTATGTGGGGTCTAGTTTCCTAACCAGGGATCAAACTCAGGCCTCCTGCCTGGGGAGCTCAGAATCTTAGCCAATGGACCATCAGGGAAGTCCCAATATAAAGAGTTTTGATTCTGGCTCTGAAACCAAGATAGTTTATGGTCTAGTTTGAATTCATCATTTCCTCTGCTGCTGCTGCTGCTGCTAAGTCACTTCAGTCGTGTCCGACTCTGTGTGACCCCATAGACGGCAGCCCACCAGGCTCCCCCGTCCCTAGGATTCACCAGGCAAGAACACTGGAGTGGGTTGCCATTTCCTTCTCCAATGCATGAAAGTGAAAAGTGAAAGGGAAGTCGCTCAGTCGTGTCCGACTCTTAGCGACCCCATGGACTGCAGCCCACCAGGCTCCTCCGTCCATGGGATTTGCCAGGCAAGAGTACTGGAGTGGGGTGCCATTGCCTTCTCCATCATTTCCTCTGAGTAATCATTAATTTTTCTCCCAAATCTTGCTGAATTCCCAATCTTTAAAACAGCTTAACGAAAACACTGTCATTACTTGTTTACTAGGCAGCTCCTAAAAACCGTTTGTATTGTGGTTCATGAAGCCGAGGATCTCAGAACCAAAGGGACACCTAGGGGTTCCAAGTCCCAACCTTCATATACCTTTATAAAGTAAAATCTATACATGCGTGTGTGTGTGTAATGAAACAAATAGGTCTCTTCTAGGTTCTAGGTTACTGAATTAAATAAAATCCTACAAGATATCTTGAATTTATACTTGTTGGAACAGGTGGCCATCTGACAGATACAGGTTCTTATGTTCCCTTCTTCATTTCTCTACTCTCAGTTCAGTTCAGTTCAGTCACTCAGTTGTGTCTGAATCTTTGTTACCTCATGAACCGCAGCACGCTAGGCCTCCCTGCCAGAGTCCACCCAAACCTATGTCCATTGAGTCAGTGATGCCATCCAACCATCTCATCCTCTGTCATCCCCTTCTCCTCCTGCCCTCAATTGAATCAGGAATCCTGCTGAGTTCCCTGGTCAGACGGGAAACTAAACTCTTGGCTCTGCATGTGAGCCAAGCTGCTGGTTAGTAATAGTATTTCCACACTGCAGGTAGGAAAGTGGTCTGCCAAGATCCAAGTTCTGATTGTTGTAAAGTCCTTCCCCCTTTGTCTCAGATTCCCATTGGTCAAACCCTGCAGGTTCTGCAGAGACCCCGGGTGGCCCAGCCTGAGTAGAGAAGCTCACAGACTGACTCACAGCACTGGAGGAGCTGCAGGCCCACCCTTGGCTCTCTTTTCCTCATGAAGAATTGTGTTCTCAAGGGAGACCTCTTGGTGTGGTATTATGTCTACGTGGGGGAGGGGAATGTGGTCATCGTGTGTGTGTGTGCGTGCATGTGTGTGTGCACGCGCCTGCACATGCTCAGTCATGTCCAACCCTTTGAAACCCTATGGACTGTGNTCCTCATGAAGAATTGTGTTCTCAAGGGAGACCTCTTGGTGTGGTATTATGTCTACGTGGGGGAGGGGAATGTGGTCATCGTGTGTGTGTGTGCGTGCATGTGTGTGTGCACGCGCCTGCACATGCTCAGTCATGTCCAACCCTTTGAAACCCTATGGACTGTGGCTCACCAGGCTGCTCTGTCCACAGAATTCTCCAGGCAAGGATACTGGAGTGGGTGGGTCACCATTTCCTGTTCCAGGGGATCTTCCCACCCGAGGGATCGAACCTGTGTTTCTTGTGTCTGCTGCATGTAGCAGGCAGATTCTTTACCATTTGCCACTTGGGAAGCCTGTGGTCATTGTAGGCAGATGCTTTACTTTTCTGATGTCGTCTGTCTTGGTCTCTGTGGTGGAAGGGATGTGGTTCAGCCTCGCTCCTGTGTTCCAGGATTTTCTTAGCCGTGTATTGTCCAATAGTAGTTGTTACTTACGATGTGGAGAGGAAATCAGGAAAGACTTATCTTGGTGATGCTACCTGTTATTTATCAGTTCAGTTCAGTCGTTCAGTCGTGTCCGACTCTTTGTGACCCCATGAATCGCAGCACGCCAGGCCTCCCTGTCCATCACCAACTCCTGGAGTTCACTTAGACTTGCATCCATCGAGTCAGTGATGGCATTCAGCCATCTCATCCTCTGCTATCCCCTTCTCCTCCTGCCCCCAATCCCTCCCAGCATCAGAGTCTTTTCCAGTGAGTCAACTCTTCGCATGAAGTGACCAAAGTACTGGAGTTTCAGCTTCAGCATCATTCCCTCCAAAGAAATCCCAGGGCTGATCTCCTCCAGAATGGACTGGTTGGATCTCCTTGCAGTCCAAGGGACTCTCAAGAGTCTTCTCCAACACCACAGTTCAAAAGCATCAGTTCTTCTGCACTCAGCTTTCTTTATAGTCCAACTCTCACATCCATACATGACCACAGGAAAAACCATAGCCTTGACTAGACGGACCTTAGTCGGCAAGGTAATGTCTCTGGTTTTGAATATACTATCTAGGTTGGTCATAACTTTTCTTCCAAGGAGTAAGCGTCTTTTAATTTCATGGCTGCAGTCACCATCTGCAGTGATTTTGGAGCCCCCCAAAATAAAGTCTGACACTGTTTCCACTGTTTCTCCATCTTTTTCCNGGATCTTTGTTAACAAAGTAATGTCTCTACTTTTTAATATGCTGTCTAGGTTGGTCATAACTTTCCTTCCAAAGGGCAAGAGTCTTTTAATTTCATGGCTGCAGTCACCATCTGCTGTGATTTTGTAGCCCAGAAAAATAAAGTCAGCCACTGTTTCTACTGTTTCCCCATCTATTTGCCATAAAGTGATGGGACCAGATGCCATGATCTTCGTTTTCTGAATGTTAAGCCAACATCTTTAAGCCAACTTTTTCACTCTCCTCTTTCATTTTCATCAAGAGGCTCTTTAATTCTTCTTCACTTTCTGCCATAAGGGTGGTGTCATCTGCATATCTGAGGTTATTGATATTTCTCCCGGTAATCTTGATTTCACCTTGTGCTTCTTCCAGCCCAGCATTTCTTATGATGTTCCTCTACTCTAGGTACACCTAATCTTCTTTGGTCTCAATATTTTATGGTCCAAAAGAGATACTTACTTTCTCATTATAACATATAAATTATACCAAAAATGGGGGAACCCCATGCAAAGTCACTTTAAAGTCATGAAAGAGCAGGCATAAATTCAGGGAAGGTTATTATACCCAATAATATCCCTCTGTAGAAACACCTCAAGATCTTGGTATGTTTAAGAGAAAAAAAAAAGAAAGGCTTAACTTGAAAACAACTGAAATATCTGAAGAGTTATAAAAAGTGAGCAAATGTTTATTTAGTGATAAGAATACTGAAGATACAAGCTACATTTTCTTGAATTTTATTCCATTTTAAGGAACCATAGCTACTCAGTCAAGACTAAGTTACCTAGATATTCAAAATTGTTTTTTGAATTATTCTTGTTTAATGGCTGGATAGTATTACCCTCAAAATTCTGATTCTGAATATTTTACATAATGAAGATGATGAGGATGGAGAATTTACTAAACTCCACATAATATTTACAGAGAAAGTAAATTCAGTATGTGTATACTGAAGTTGACCTCTGAAACCATTCTTATCTCTTTCATACTGTCTATATAATGAAGAATGAATTTTCAAGGCTTCTTGTTATTAGAATGGAAGGCCAAGGAGATAACATATGAAAATGAAGAGTAAATATTATTTGATCTCAAGAAGAAAGTTACACCCGCTTCCAAGCTGAAAAAAAATCTGTGAACTAAGGATGGCTGTGATTTATTCAAAGCACTAACTTTTCTCAGCACCCAAGACAATAAACATGGGAGAAAATGAAAATTAAGAATATTATCAATTTATTAATAATTTTATTACCAAATAAACTTAAGATATTTGGATCGGTCTAACTGAAATATTCATTTTAAAAGAAGGTATTTGCAGAACATGGTGTTACTTAGAACAGGAAAGACCTTTTATTCTCAGCATGGTAAATTTATTCTTTCAAAACACATTTTCAATTAGGCAGTACTTTCTGTTTTGCTTGGTAGATTTGTTCCATGTGAGAAGATCAAGGAAGGTTTGCTGCTGCTGCTAAGTCTCTTCAGTCGTATCCGACTCTGTGCAACCCCATAGACGGCAGCCCACCAGGCTCCCGCATCCCTGGGATTCTCCAGGCAAGAACACTGGAGNGGCAGTACTTTCTGTTTTGCTTGGTAGATTTGTTCCATGTGAGAAGATCAAGGAAGGTTTGCTGCTGCTGCTAAGTCTCTTCAGTCGTATCCGACTCTGTGCAACCCCATAGACGGCAGCCCACCAGGCTCCCGCATCCCTGGGATTCTCCAGGCAAGAACACTGGAGTGGATTGCCATTTTAAGGTTTAGCTTAAATATATAAATTTTAAAGAACCCATGTTTCAACTATTGAAAAGTCCCACCCTAAGGAAAGTTTCTGCCTAGCTTTTTAAGCATAGGCAGTTAGACTCCATATCAGAGGATAAAGAAATGTGGGGTGTTTGAATAAGCTGACAATATCTGTAATCTAAATGTGAGATGTGGGTATTTTGCTTTGCTGCTTCTTCTTGCAATTTGGGCAAGAAATTTGAAATAGAAGAAAGAAAATTGCTGGGAGAAGATTTATAAAGGGGGACCGGTTTATATTTGCTGTTTTAACTAATTTTTCTAGCTAATATTTCCCCTCCTGTGCTTGCAACTAATTTACCTTTAAGCATTGGTTGGTCTTTTAAAAACTGGTTACAAACTTGTGACAAAATTGCAACTCTTAGAAAATATTAATACATTCAAACAGTCAATTCTATATTCTGGCGATAACAAACGTTGCGGTGAATGCTGGAATCTTAAAAAGATTTTTCTTTCTGGAGCAATGCATTTAGCCGGATTTCCGGTGACTAAATGGGTCATCTCCAACAAGAAATGATTGACTACTCAGGGCATGAGATTTTACTCTATTCCATCAAAGTGACGTTCAGGTGCAGAAAGCTGTGACAAATAGAAGTGAGAAAGGAATGAAATGTGAGACACCATCGATTTCTCCATGTGGTCCTTCAGCCCCCTGGAAAAACTGACCTCCAGCATTGCAGAAAACGGAGGAAGGAAGCCCAGGCAGAGAGAGCAACGTAGGGGATCTTTGAGGGTTCGGCGAAGGCCTGCCCCCTGCCGCCGAGGAAGGACGTCCCAAGCGCTGGCGACCCGAAGAGCTCCACGGAACAGCCGGACTCAGGCGCAGAAGAGAGCGAGGTCTGGCCTCTGCCTTACGGCCGGTGCCCCGGGGAGAAGGAGGGGCCGGGTCTCCTCGGGGACTTGGAAACGTCGGGGCGCTGGATTCCTTTGGCTCTCCTCCTGGGATTGGACCCACTGGCGAGCCAGGCTGTTTTCCTGTGCAGACGGAGAGAAAAAGCTCCCCCTAGACCTCGTGGGACCTATGCCTCTCTCTTCCCGAGGATGTCTCATGCCGCCCTCACACCTTCTTAGTGGTGGGCCTGCGTCGCGGTGGCCGGGAAACTACGAGCTCCTGGAAAGCAGCACGCGTGACCACAAAGTGCCGGGTTCCTGGAGCTGCGGGCAGAGGGCGGGCGGAGCAGGGCGGCTGGTCTTGCTGGCCCCGTCCTCTCCCTGCGTGAACTTTGCCAGATGCTTGCGACCCGCGTCCTGCTCCGCGCCCGGGCCTCGCCTTCTCCCCAGCCTCGAGCGCCGCTAACCTGCAGAATGCAGGGCAAAGCAAGCCGGGCCTTGGGGCCCCAAGGCCGTGCAGCTCAAGGAGAGCTGAAGGAGGTTGGGGACTGGGGCGGGGGAGGGTACGTGGGTACCAAAATCGGAGCGAGGCCGGTGCAGCCATGACTGTGCTGGGCTGGCGTGAGACTCCCAAGGCAGGAAGCCTTTTATAATAATTCCTTTAAATGCTCTTTACTGATAAAGACATAAATGATAATAAAAGAGAAGGAGGAGCTCACATTTGCCAGCCAAAGTTAGAGTAACCAGCCTTTTGGCCTGAGCATCCTAAGTTAAGTCTCTCATCACTGTCCGTGACAGGTAATGAGCACTTAATGTGCGGCAGCTCTACTGATGCTTGACACGCACCATGCTAAGCCCACGCAGGCCCTTCAAATGTGATCTTTCCCCACGTTTTCAGGAACATTGCAAGGTAACTCTGACATAGATGGTTTTCAAAAAGTCTGGAGAGCGTCGTGACCATTACAAAGGCACGATCTCGTACAGAAAAAGGTTGTACAATTCCACCTGCATGTCTGGAGTCAGATCTAGGTTTTGAAACAGGGAAAAAATGGACCAAAGTCAAAGGCTTGGTGCTGCCTGTGGAACACCAGGAAGACTCCAAAGGCCATTTCTATCATGGTTATTGTTCACTTAAAAAAAGTTTGAACGTGTAAAGTTGTTTCCATTTAGTCAACGAATTACAACTAAAGCTGAATAAACCCGCAGCCAATATATGTATTCATCTCCTAAGGAAAAATACAGAAAATCAGTGAAACAGTGATTGTGAAAGGTAGTGAGTGGTTTCCTGTGCCCGTAGTGGGTAGCCAGCATGAGTCTGTGTATTGGAAAACACAAGAAAGCATGCTTAACAAGAAGGAAGACTATTTTGGAAATGTTTGTAGGTGAAAATGTTGAAATTGTCAGATGAAGTCTAGCATTATCGTCAAGGAAGACACGGACCAGGAGGATACAGATGCAGTAATATTTCCCGTATAAGTTTAACTCTTCTAGTAATCCTGCCTCCCATCCCCACCCCCAAATTCACTACACTACAGTGGTAGCTGACAGTGTTCAGGGTTGTCAGGCAGAGGTAATCGAGCTTCAGAGCTCTTTGCTTGACTAAAAGTTGATTAGTAGATTCCTGAGTGTCCCAGGATGGGCACGTTGGCAAAAAGCTGGGAGGAGAGGGAGACTCGCATTCTGCCCAGCTTTCCGCTGCTTCTACTGCCGTTACTGTCGCCCTGCCAGCTCCAACGCGGCAGCCACGCTCCCATCTCCAGAGCTATTGCGGCTGTTTCAGGGTTTAAGACACAGGAGGAATTCCAAGTCCCTGAGCACTGAGAGTTTCCCTGGCTCCAGCTAAACCTGGCTGGAAGAGGAAACAACACAGCCGCAATTTGACCCTGCCCGAACCGAAGTGAAAGCACCTCTTGCAACCACCCCCCCGCCACACACACACACCCCCACCCGGTTCTCGTCGGGGGAAGATGCAGGAGCTGCCCCATAGGCTGCGCCCCACACACTTCCCCCGGCTGGGGCAGGTGAAGTCTCAGTGAAGAATTTGGAGATTGTGGCGGCCCCGCTGCTGTTCTGGCCCGCAGCCGGCGGATGGGGGCGTATCGCTCCCTGGAGTCCCGCAGGCCTGAGCCGCAGCTGGGCCGACGCTGGGAAGACAGGTGTGTGCTGCCCAGCCCCGGAGCACCGGGAAGCGTCTGGAACGAGATAGGAACGCCCGGGGGCTAGTCCGTCGGGAGGAATCATCTGGCATTCAAACAGCTCCCGGGTCTGAGGCTGCAGATCGGTCCGCGCCGCGGGAGCCAGAGGAGAGTCAGGCCAGACCCGGCAGACGCGCACGCCACCCAGCGCCGCCTGGCGCAGGTCTCAGCCCGGCGTTCCCTCCCTTCATTAGGCAGAACACTTGGCGCGTCTGTTTATGTTCTCTAGTGTGGGCCTCCACAGGAACCGCAATGCGGTCCTTACCTCCCTTTTCTCAGCTCCTGGAGCGGCACTCGACACACAGAAGTTCAGTAAAATAATGGTTCGTTCATTTAACAAATATTTGTTGAGCGCCCACTATGTTTCGATGTGCCAAGTAAGGATACAGAAGTGAACAACTCAGACAAGGCATCTGGCCTCAGCAAGCTTTATTTCCAGTTGGTTGAATTAATGAAAAAAGGATCAAGTATCAAGAGCAGCTGCAGCAAAGATTCTGCCTCTGAACAACCTTTCCATTTATAGGAGCATCAGCCCCGTTCAGGAGAGCTCCACCCTCATGACCTACCACTTTCTTAAGGCTCCACCCATCACATTGGACCCTAGGTTTCAATATACTAGTTCTGGAGGAGACAAAGATACAGACCTTAGCACTAAATACAAGAAAGTCGGTTAATTTGTCCACAGAATACATTAAAGATCTCTTCAATCATCCCTAGAGACCCTAAGAGGGAGGGGATGGTTCTAGTTTTTATCTCCTTTGTCCTGTTTTCCTTTCCTGTCCTGATCACCTCATAAAGGTCTCTAGGGTCTCATAGGGTCTCTAGGGATGATTGAAGAGCTCTTCTTTAATGTATTCTGTGGACAAATTAACCGACTTTCTTGTATTTAGTGCTAAGGTCTGTATCTTTGTCTCCTCCAGAACTAGTATATTGAAACCTAGGGTCCAATGTGATGGGTGGAGCCTTAAGAAAGTGGTAGGTCATGAGGGTGGAGCTCTCCTGAATGAGTGTCCCAGGATGGGCACGTTGGCAAAAAGCTGGGAGGAGAGGGAGACTCGCATTCTGCCCAGCTTTCCGCTGCTTCTACTGCCGTTACTGTCGCCCTGCCAGCTCCAACGCGGCAGCCACGCTCCCATCTCCAGAGCTATTGCGGCTGTTTCAGGGTTTAAGACACAGGAGGAATTCCAAGTCCCTGAGCACTGAGAGTTTCCCTGGCTCCAGCTAAACCTGGCTGGAAGAGGAAACAACACAGCCGCAATTTGACCCTGCCCGAACCGAAGTGAAAGCACCTCTTGCAACCACCCCCCCGCCACACACACACACCCCCACCCGGTTCTCGTCGGGGGAAGATGCAGGAGCTGCCCCATAGGCTGCGCCCCACACACTTCCCCCGGCTGGGGCAGGTGAAGTCTCAGTGAAGAATTTGGAGATTGTGGCGGCCCCGCTGCTGTTCTGGCCCGCAGCCGGCGGATGGGGGCGTATCGCTCCCTGGAGTCCCGCAGGCCTGAGCCGCAGCTGGGCCGACGCTGGGAAGACAGGTGTGTGCTGCCCAGCCCCGGAGCACCGGGAAGCGTCTGGAACGAGATAGGAACGCCCGGGGGCTAGTCCGTCGGGAGGAATCATCTGGCATTCAAACAGCTCCCGGGTCTGAGACTGCAGATCGGTCCGCGCCGCGGGAGCCAGAGGAGAGTCAGGCCAGACCCGGCAGACGCGCACGCCACCCAGCGCCGCCTGGCGCAGGTCTCAGCCCGGCGTTCCCTCCCTTCATTAGGCAGAACACTTGGCGCGTCTGTTTATGTTTTCTAGTGTGGGCCTCCACAGGAACCGCAATGCGGTCCTTACCTCCCTTTTCTCAGCTCCTGGAGCGGCACTCGACACACAGAAGTTCAGTAAAATAATGGTTCGTTCATTTAACAAATATTTGTTGAGCGCCCACTATGTTTCGATGTGCCAAGTAAGGATACAGAAGTGAACAACTCAGACAAGGCATCTGGCCTCAGCAAGCTTTATTTCCAGTTGGTTGAATTAATGAAAAAAGGATCAAGTATCAAGAGCAGCTGCAGCAAAGATTCTGCCTCTGAACAACCTTTCCATTTATAGGAGCATCAGCCCCGTTCAGGAGAGCTCCACCCTCATGACCTACCACTTTCTTAAGGCTCCACCCATCACATTGGACCCTAGGTTTCAATATACTAGTTCTGGAGGAGACAAAGATACAGACCTTAGCACTAAATACAAGAAAGTCGGTTAATTTGTCCACAGAATACATTAAAGATCTCTTCAATCATCCCTAGAGACCCTAAGAGGGAGGGGATGGTTCTAGTTTTTATCTCCTTTGTCCTGTTTTCCTTTCCTGTCCTGATCACCTCATAAAGGTCTCTAGGGTCTCATAGGGTCTCTAGGGATGATTGAAGAGCTCTTCTTTAATGTATTCTGTGGACAAATTAACCGACTTTCTTGTATTTAGTGCTAAGGTCTGTATCTTTGTCTCCTCCAGAACTAGTATATTGAAACCTAGGGTCCAGTGTGATGGGTGGAGCCTTAAGAAAGTGGTAGGTCATGAGGGTGGAGCTCTCCTGAATGGGGCTGGTGCTCTATAAAAGACATTCCAGAGACCACCTTCCCCTTCTACCATGTGAAGACACAAAGAAAAACTGCATATGACCCAAGAAAAGGGTTCTCAACAGACATAATTCTGTCTGTAGTCTTGATCATGGACTTCTCAGATTCTAGAACTGCAAGAAATAAATGTTTGTTGTTTTTAGGCCACCCAGTTTATGGTATTTTGTTACAGAAGCCCAAATGGACTAAGATGTTCAGTATATTTTCCATACTGAAGACAGAACTCTGCCTTTAAGTTTTAAACAAAATCTATCATTTTAGTCTCAAGGAAGAAAACTCAAAGAAGACAAAGAATAAATAAGGGGAATAAAAAGGGAGATGAGTATTGAAGCAATCCAATGATTAGAAACAAGCAAAAAGAATGATGGGGTTAATTTACACCAAGTCTCATTTTCCCTTCTCACAAAGAAATATTTTGAATTTCAGTCATGTGAACTAGAGGCTTCCCTGGTAGCTCAGACAGTAGAAAATCTGCTGCAATGCAGGAAACCAGTGTTCAGTCCCTGGGTCTGGAAGATCTCCTGGAGAAGGGAATGGCTACCCACTCAAGTATTCTTGCTTGGAGAATTCCATGGACAGAGGAGCCTGGTAGGCTACAGTCCATTGGGTCGCAGAGTTGGACGCAACTGAGCAACACACACACACATGTGAACTATCCACTCTTGTTTTTCTCTTTTTTTAACATAGATCAAGATCTGCCAAGTAAAGGAATTCAGTTCAGTTCAGTACAGTCACTCAGTCGTGTCCGACCCTTTGCAACCCCAGGAATCGCAGCATACCAGGCCTCCCTGTCCATCACCAACTCCCGGAGTTCACTCAAACTCATGTCCATCGAGTCGGTGATGCCATCCAGCCATCTCATCCTCTGTCATCCCCTTCTCCTCCTGCCCCCAATCGCTCCCAGCATCAGGGTCTTTTCCAGTGAGTCAGCTCTTCACATGAGGTGGCCAAAGTATTGGAGTTTCAGCTTCAGCCTCAGTCCTTCCAATGAACACCCAGGACTGATCTCCTTTAGGATGGACTGGTTGGATTTCCTTGCAGTCCAAGGGACTCTCAAGTAAATGAATTCATATCATAAAATAAGTACATCCTGGCAATCTTGCCCTGAAGGGCAAGTCATTATTTGATAATACTCAGTACTCTTCTCCCTTTTAAGCTACTTTAGCTTTGAAAAGACCTGCTGGTCTGTGTTCTGTGTATAAGTCTTATTTATAAAGGGGACTGCGTGACAACACAGAGAGGTCAGTGCCACTGCAAGAAAAGTTTAACGTTTCTCACAATTCCCCTAGAAACAAAAGGGACAGCTCATCACACAGCCACAGAACAAACACAAGATTTTAATCATGAAGCAAAGGCAGGAGTGTGCAATATGTCTAGGCCAGACATTTTATTAGGGTTCCTATGGGAAAGGTAAGGTCGGGCAGCATGAACAATTTAGGAATGGCTAGTTTGAACAGTGTCCTTGAGTTTTAGGCTATAGCTGAAATGGGAGAAAGCATTTCAGGACGCAGCCGAGCATAGGCTTTTCTGTGTTGGTACAGAAAGAATTCAGCAAGAGGCAGTGACCGGTAAGGAAAAAGTTTAGTAGTGTAGGAAAGCATGTGAGATTTACAAGCAGGCAAGTGAGGGAGTGCTGCCCAAGAGCTTAGTAGGCTTCAGTTTTATAGTCAAAGGAAAAGTGGGGAGATGGAGAAGACCAGCTTACTCATTCTTAAGTAGATGTCAAGCTCCATCATTAGTTCCCCATTCACATCAGGTGGGGAAGTTTTCTTGTCCCTACATGGTCAAAATGGGATTGTCATGGCACAATCAAAATAAGCAAAAAAGTGGTCACATATACTAAAATATGGTAAATCATCTCAGGTTTCAATATAATGTTGCCTTTTCCTTATATTTTTGTTTTTAGTGTATGCAGAGGAGCATGTCCTAGGAATCATTAACTTACTGCCATTGCTGGGCAGGATATGGGTCTCATTCCACCATTGTTTTATTTTATTTTTTTCTTTTTTGACTGCAGCACAGGCTTGCAGGTTCCTAGCTCCCTGATCAGGGACTGAATCCATGCCCTTGGCAGTGAAAGCATGGAGTCCTAACCAGGGGACAACCAGGGAATTTCCCTGGAGGATTTTTTATTTCCTTCATTTGCTTTGTATTTTATTTTATTTCATTATTATTATTATTATTTTTACTTTACAATATTGTATTGGTTTTGCCATACATCAACATGAATCCGCCATGGGTGTACACGTGTTCCCAATCCTGAACCCCCCTCCCACCTCCCTCCCCATACCATCCCTCTGGGTCATCCCAGTGCACCAGCCCCAAGCATCCTGTATCCTGCCTCAAACCTAGACTGGCAATTCGTTTCTTATATGATATTATACATGTTTCAATGCCATTCTCCCAAATCATCCCACAGCACCATTGTTTTATTGCTTTGGGCCATGACTTATGGTTCCCTGGCATGGTTTTGTTAAGCAAATGTGCTTTCTTGAGTGATCCTTAACTTATGAGGGTCTATCATACATTTTTTTCTTTTTCAAAAATAATACTTACTTATTTACCTATTTGGCTGTGCTGGGTCTTAGTTCCAGCACGTATTATAGATCTTCAGTTGCAGCATGTGGAATCTTCAGTTGCAGCATGCAAACTCTTAGTGATGGTATGTAAGATCTACTTCCCTAAACAGGGATCAAACCTAGGCTTTCTGCTTTGGGAGTTCAGAGTCTTAGCCCCTGGACCACCAGGGAAGTCCCATTCCATACTTTTTTCTTTACTTATGTTTCCCTAGTGGGATTACTTATTGAATTGCTGTACTTTGTCCCTTTATTCTGTTCCTATGATGGGGTGGTCCTTATTGCCTGGCACCTAACCCTGTGGTGATTAAGGCAGAGGAACATGGGCCAGATAGCAAAGGTATGATGGCTCTGTATTCATTAGTTTACACATCAAGGGCATACATCTTGTTGGATCCTTTGCACTCCCTAAGAATTAGCTAGCCCTCATGGAGCAGTCTCTCCCCAGCCACAAAGGTTATTTAAGATGTCAAAATGTCATACAGAAAAATTTTTAATATGATTAATGCAACTGGAGTAAGAAGAAGGGGCAGAAGTTTCCTGTGGTCTTTTGAACAGTTTGCCCCTGTGATCTGGGCAGCATACTTTCTTCTCTTTGGTGCCAGAAAATTACTTTGGAAACTGATTGGTTTGGGTGAAAGAGAGATGGAATCAAATGATAAATGCCAAAGAATAGGTTCAGAGAAGTAGAATCCAATGAAAGGATGAAGTTATCAGCCAGACTTACGGTGGGCTGTTGAGCTAGGTTTACACCATAATCAATTCAGTCAGTATAGCAGAGGTTAAATGGACTTCTTGAGCTTAGAATTTGAGACTGTAAAGCCTTTCATTTGTTCAATAAATCATGTTTTCCAAAGATCACCTCCATATGTTGTCTAACATTGGAAAGGAGGCCCAGCTGGTATTATTATTCTGACTTTTTTTTTTCATGGTAAAGACTGCTTTATTGATGGCAGTTAATAAGTCAATAAATACTGACTCAAAGAACTCAGTTGTGTATCAGATTTACTGGTCCACACAGAGCTAAATGGAATTGAACCAACTGATTGCTGGGAAGATAAGCTGAAGTCAGTCCTGCTTTTTGGGAAATGAAACCACAGCCAGCTGATATACGGCATCTGCTGTTTCACCAACTGAAAGAACCATGGTGGTTCTATATAGGAGGGCATCAGCTATCCTACCCTTCAGATGCACTGGAATTCCATTATCCTCCTGAAATAGCTTTTGTTTTGCTGGAAGCTTAATTTCAAACTGCCTGCATAAAGCAGTACTTATGGTCCTCTTAGTAATCTAATGTAGAGACAAAAGATTCTGTAGCATCTTGGCTTGGCTACTGCTCACCGACCGTGACAACTGACCACCAAGAACCATTATTCTGACTCTAAAGCTGAGCCTCCGACAAGTAATTTGTCCAAGGCCACATAGTCAGTTAATAGAAGAGCCCTGGTTAACATTTGGGTCTATTGTTCTATTCAGTGCTCTGCCCACTATTCATGAACAGTATAGTTCTGTTTCAACAAGGACATTTAAAAATTAATCATAAGTATTTATTGAGGAATCATTAGTGAAGTGTTCAGTACTGTGTGAGGGCCTGTGGGAGTGTGATATTTGCTGGTCCTTAATATGTTCAGTGTTAACAAGTACTTGGTTTGTCCCTTCTTGGCACTATTTATATAATACAGAAGTCATACCCACTCCAGACATGCAGACTGGTGTTGCATTCTGGCTCCACCATACTACATTTGTAGACCTGAGTTGGTTGTTTAACTTTTCAGCCTATTTGCTTTTCCATAAAAAGAGCCTAATAATACCACTTCATAGGCATGTCAATAGGATTAAGTAAAATATATACATGTAATTATTATTAACTATAGTTTCGGGTAGCTGAATTTGATTTCATGAGATAGAAGATCAAGAATTGATTACCCAGCAGTTGAATGGGATTTTTTTTTTTAATGTGAATATTCACAAATTTTCATGTTATCCTTGCACAGGGGCCATGCTAATCTCTATATCATTCCAATTTTAGTATATATGCTGCCAAAGCAAGCACTAAATAAGGATTTCTATATTTAAAAATGTGCATTTAGAAGACTGCTCATATTAAAAATGTTTCTAATCATCATTAAATGTACAATGTGTAATAAGAGAGAGCATTAGAGTATGAACTCACCAAATTCAAGTATTTTGCAATATTGTGTTAATTTCTACTGAACAAAAACAAAACATGTATATATATGTGTGTGTTAGTCACTCAGTTGTGTCAGACTTTTTGGACTGTAGCACGGACTGTAGCCCACCAGGTTCCTCTGTCCATGGCATTCTCCAGACAAGAATACTGGTGTTCATAACCATTCCCTTCTCCAGGGGATCTTTCTGACTCAGGTATCGAACTTGGGTCTCTTGCATTGCAGGTAGATTCTTTACTGTCTGCGCCACCAAGGAAGCCCTATATACATACACCTATATATATTCTTTTACAATATTTGTTTATATTTTTATTTATTTATATAAATATATTTTATATTCTTTCCCACTATGATTTATCACAAGGAAAACTTTTAGATCAAATTATACAAGGCATTTCTCAAGAGGCAGGTTAGGTGGTCTGGTATTCCCATCTCTTTCAGAATTTTCCACAGTTTATTGTGATCCACACAGTCAAAGGCTTTGGCATAGTCAATAAAGCAGAAGTAGATGTTTTTCTGGAACTCTCTTGCTTTTTCCATGATCCAGCGGATGTTGGCAATTTGATCTCTGGTTCCTCTGCCTTTTCTAAAGCCAGCTTGAACATCAGGGAGTTCATGGTTCACGTATTGCTGAAGCCTGGCTTGGAGGATTTTGAGCATTACTTTACTAGCATGTGAGATGAGTGCAATTGTGCGGTAATTGGAGCATTCTTTTGCATTGCCTTTCTTTGGAATTGGAATGAAAACTGACCTTTTCCAGTCCTGTGGCCACTGCTGAGTTTTCCAAATTTGCTGGCAGATTGAGTGCAGCACTTTCACAGCATCATCTTTCAGGATTTGAAATAGCTCAACTGGAATTCCATCACCTCCACTAGCTTTGTTCAGAGTAATTCCAGGAGGCGTGCCACCATTACAAAAGACCCTCAAAAGTCTCAGTGCACTCCAGATGAACCTGATTTCCCTGCCCTGACTCGAAGGTCATCCTGAGCATCGAATCACACCATGGTGGCCTCCTCGACAGCCCTGTAGCACCTCAAGGTAAAGCTACAGATACCTGGGTCAAATCTTTGGGAAGCCTGACACTGATGCTACAGCTTCGGAGGAGAATGGACCTGCATGTCTTCACTTGAAAAGAGGCCTGACTCTCCTGTGGAGACTCCAGAGGAACCCCAAGATACATGTCAGCACTGGATAGGAAATCTCAGGTTCTGGCTGCAGTTCCAGACGAGTACCTAGGACTCAACACAGACTGGACAGGAATCCCAAGTGGCCCCTGGCAACTCTTATGGAGACTAGTCTTTCCTGAGGCCACGCCAGCGGGTCCCTGAGGCACCCATCGTAACTCGAGAGGGACCTGCCACAACTCGAGAGAAACAAGGAGATCTTCCCCTGCAGGCGAGATGAGGCCCTTTTCTGCTGTGGCATCACGAGAGAAATCACGCCTTCCCACTTGAACCTCACCAGCCTCCTTCCCACATTTGCTGCAACTCAAGAAGTTCCCCGACATACCAGTCCCCACACGGAAGGAACACGTAGGGTCCCGGCACACCTCAGGAGGAGCCTCGTTTCCCCATCGTGAGCTCGAGATGAGGGTCTTTTTCCCTGCTTCGTCGGGATAGGATTCCCGCCGTTCCCGTCACATCTCAAGAGGTGCCGCTCTCAACAGGAAAGCCGAGACCTCCAGGGGTCGTTCCAGCATACTAAAAGTCCACCAGATGTCTCACTCCACTCCATATGAACCTGATTTCCCTGCACTAACTCGAGTGTCACCTTTGCATGTCCTCACACCACAGTGGCTCGTGCCACAGGCCTGTGGCATCTCGAGGGAAAGATAGAGATACCCGTTTCAAATCGAAGGGACGCCTGACACTGCAGATACAGCTCAGGAGGAAAGTGGACGTACATGCAACCACAAGAGACGAGGCCTGACTCCCCTAGATAGACTCTAGAGAAACGCCAATCTCCATGCCAGCAATGGAGAGGACACCTCCGGTTCAAGCTTCGGCTCCAGATGGGGACTTAGGACCCATAACCGAATGGAGAGGAATCCCCAGGAGCCCCTCTCAACTCGCACAGAGACTGGCCTATCCTGAGGCCTGTCGTTACAGCATACTAAAAGTCCCCCAGATGTCTCAGTCCACTCCAGAGGAACCTGATTTCCCTGCACTACTTCGATTGTCACCTGCGTATCGCCTCACACCACGTTGGCTCGTGCCACAGGCCTGTGGCATCTCGAGGGAAAGACAGAGATCCCGGGGTCAAGTCGAGGGGAAGCCTGACACTGCAGCTACAGCTCGGGAGGAAAGCGGACGTGGGTGTAGTCACAGGCTGTCTCTTATACACATCTCCTAGGGAAGTCTGACATTGCTCCTACAGCTCGGGAGGAAAATGGATGTGTATGTCTCCACTTGAGAAGAGTCCTGACTCTCCTGTGGAGACTCCAGAGGAACCCCAAGTTCCATGTCAGCACTGGAGAGGAAACCTCAGGTTCTGACCGCAGTACCAGCCAAGGACTTAGGACCCAATATGACTGAAGAGGTATCCCGAGGGGCCCCTCACAACTCGCATGGAGGCTGGTCTTTCCTGAGGCCACACCAGCGGATCACTGAGGTCCCTGTCATAAATTGAGAGGGACCTTCCGCAACTCGAGAAAAACCATGAGGTTCTCCCCTGCAGGCGAAATGAGGCCCTATTCTGCTGCGGTGTCTCGAGGGAAATCACGCCTTCTCTCTTGAACCTCGCAAGGGTCCTTCTCACCCTTGCTGCAACTCAAGAAGTTCCCCGACATACCCGTCCCCACGATGGAGGAACACCGAGGGTCCCAGCACAACTCGGGAGGAGCCCCGTTTCCCCACCGTGAGCTCGAGTTGAGGGTCCCTTTCCCTGCTTCATTTGGAAAGGATTCCTGCCATTCCCATCACATCTCAAGAGGTGGCGCTCTCAACAGGAAAGTGGAGATCTCCTGGGGTCGGTCCAACATACTAAAAGTCCCCCAGATGTCTCCGTCCGCTCCAGATGAACGTGATTTCCCTGCACTGCCTTGAAGGTCACCCCGCGCATCGAATCTGACCATGGAGGTTCATGCCACAGCTCTGTGGCATCTCGAGGGCAAGACAGAGATCCCTTGGTCAACTCGACAGGAAGCCTGACACTGCTGCTACAGCTCCGAAGGAAAGCTGACATCTGTGTAACCACAGGAGACGAGGCCTGACTCCCCTCGGGAGACTCCAGAGGAACCCCAAGTTCCAAGCCAGCAATGGAGAGGAAACCTCAGGTTCCAGCTTTGGCTCCAGTCGGGGACTTAGGAACTGGCACCGACTGGAGAGGAATATCGAGGGGACCATCTCAACTCGCACAGACACTGGCCTTTCCTGAGGCCATGCGAGAGGATACCTGCGGTCCCCGTCGTAACTCGAGAGGGACCTGCCACAACTCGAGAAAAACCAGGAGGTTCTCCCCTCCAGGCGAGATGAGGCCGTTTTCTGCTGTGGCATCATGAGAGAAATCACGCCTTCCCTCCTGAACCTCAAAGGGTCCTTCACACCTTTGCTGCAACTAAAAATTTCCCCGACATACCCGTCTTCACTCGAGAGGAACACTGAGGGTCCCACCACAACTCAAGAGGAGCCCCCTTTCCCCCTCCTCCGATCCATATGAGGGTTCCTTTCCCTGCTTCATAGGGAAAGGATTCTGACATTCCTGTCGCATAGCAAGAGTACGTGCTCTCAACAAGAAAGTCGAGAGGAACTCCAGGGGTCGTGCCCCCATTCCAAAAGACCCCCAATTGTCTCAGTCCACTTCAGATGAACCTGGTTTTTGTGCCCTGCCTCGAAAGTCACCCTGAGGATCGAATCACACCACGGTGGCATGTGCGAGAGCCCTGTAGCATCTCGTGGGAAAGCCACAGATCCCTGTGTCCAATCATCGGAAGCCTGAAACTGCTGCTACAGCTCGGGAGGAAAACGGACTTGCATGTAACCACAGGAGATGAGGCCTGACTCCCCTGGGGACACTCCAGAGGAACCCCAAGATCCATGCCAGCAGTGGAGAGGAAACCTCAGGTTCCAGCTTCGGCTTCAGACGGGGACTTAGGACCGGCACCATCTGGAGAGAAACCCCGAGGGGCCCATCTCAACTCGCATGGAGACTGGCCTTTCTTAGGCCACCCCAGTGGGTCCCTGAAGTCCCAATCGTATCTCGAGGGGGACCTGCCACAAATCAAGAAAAACCAGGAGGTTCTCCCCTCCAGGCGAGATGAGGCCATTTTCTGCTGCGTCATCCCAAGAGATATCACGCCTTCCCTTTTGAATCTCAAAGGGTCCTTCACACCCTTGCTGCAACTCAAGTAGTTCCACGAAATACACGTCCCCACGCGGGAGGAACACCGAGTGTCCCAGCACAACTCAGAAGGAGCCCCCTTTCCCCTCGTAAGCTCAAGATTAGGGTTCCTTTCCCTGCTTCGTCGGGAAAGGATTCCCACCATTCCCGTCGCATCTCAAGAGGTGGCACTCTCAACAGGAAAGCCGAGATCTCCAGGGGTCGTGCCAACATACTATACATCCCGCAGATGTCTCAGTCCACTCCAGATGAAACTGATTTCCCTGTTCTACCTCCAGTGTCACCCGCATATCACCTCACACCACGTTGGATCATGCCCCATCCCTGTGGCATCTCGAGGGAAAGACAGAGATCCCTGTGTCAACTCAACGGGAATCATGACACAGCTGCTACAGCTCGGGAGGAAAGCGGACGTGGGTGTAGTCACAGGAGATGAGGCCAGACTCCCCTGGGGAGACTCCAGAGGCACCCCAAGATCACACCTTCTCTCTTGGACTTCTAAAGGGTCCTTCACACCCTTGCTGCAACTCAAGAAGTTCCCTGACATACAACTCTTCACTCGAGGGGAACACCGAGTGTCCTGCCACAACTCAGGAGGAGCCCCGGTGTCCCCTCCTCAACTCCAGATGAGGGTTCTTTTCCCTGCTTCATCGGGAAAGGATTCCCGGCATTCCCATCACAACTCAGGAGGAGGCGCTCTCAACAGAAATGTCGAGAAGAACACCAGGGGTCGTGCCAGCATTCCAAAATACCACAAATATCTCAGTCCACTCCAGAGGTACCTAATTTCCCTGGACTGCCTCGACTGTCACCTCGAGAATTGACTCACATCATGGTGGCACGTGTGACAGCCCTGTGGCCCCTCGAGGGAAAGCCACAGGTCCCTGAGTCAACTCGACAGAAAGCCTGACACTGCTGCTACTGCTAGGGGGGAAAACGGAAGTGCATGTCTCCACTCGAGATGAGGCCTGACTCCCCTTTGGAGACTCTAGAGAAACCCCAAGTCCATGTCAGCACTGCAGAGGAAAGCCCAGGTTCCGGCTTCACCTCCAGACGCGGACTTAGGATCTGGCACCGACTGGAGAGGAATCCCGAGAGGCCCCTCGCAACTCGCGTGGAGACTGCCCTTTCCTGAAGCCACATGAGTGAGTCCTTGAGATCCCTGTCGTAACTCAAGAGGGACCTGCCGCAATTAAAGGAAAACAATGAGATTCTCCCCAACAGGCGAGATGAGGCCCTTTTCTGCTGCAGCTTCTCGAGGGAAATCACACCTTCCCTGTTGAACCTCGAAAGGGTCCTTCACACCCTTGCTGCAACTCAAGAAGTTCCCCGACATACCTGTCTCCACTCGAGAGAAACACCGAGGGTCCCGCTACAACTCAAGAGGAGCCCCGTTGTCCACTCCTCCCCTCGAGATGAGCGTTCCTTTCCCTGCTTCGTCAGGAAAGGATTCTCGGTGAACCCGTCACTTCTTAGGAGGAGGCGCTCTCAACTGGAAAGTCGAGAGGAACTCCAGGAGTCAACAACTCAAGAGGAGCCCCGTTGTCCACTCCTCCCCTCGAGATGAGCGTTCCTTTCCCTGCTTCGTCAGGAAAGGATTCTCGGTGAACCCGTCACTTCTTAGGAGGAGGCGCTCTCAACTGGAAAGTCGAGAGGAACTCCAGGAGTCGTGCCACCATTCCAAAAGACCTCCAAATGTATCAGTCCACTCCAGATGAATCTGATTTCCCTGCACTGCCTCGACTGTCACACCGAGTATCTACTCACACCATGGTGGCACGTGTGACAGCCCTGTGGCACCTCGAGGGAAAGCCACAGATCTCTGTGTCACCTCGACGGGAAGCCTGACCCTGCTGATTCAACGTGGGAGGAAAGCAAACTTGCATGTCTCCACGCCAGACGAGGCCTGACTCCCCTTGGGAGACTCCAGAAGAACCCCAGGATGCGTCTCAGTACTGGAGAGGAAACCTCAGGTTCCGGCCTCATCTCTAGATGAGGACTTAGGACCCGGCATTGACTGGAGAGGAATCCAAGAGGCCACTCACAACTCGCCATGGAGAATGGCATTTCCTGAGGCCATGTGAACGGGTTCCTGAGGTCCCCGTCGTAACTCGAGAGGGACCTGCCATGACTTGAGAAAAACCTGGAGTTTCTCCCCTCCAGGTGAGATGAGGCCCTTTTCCGCTGTGGCATCTTGAGGGAAAACACACCTTCCCTCTTGGAACTCGAAAGAGTCCTTCACAACCTTGCTGCAACTCAAGAAGTTCTCCGACATACCTGTCTCCACTTGAGAGGAACACCGAGGTTCCTGCCACAACTGAAGAGGATCCCCGTTGTCCCTTCCTCAGCTCGAGATGAGGTTTCCTTTCCCTGCTTCATTGGGAAAGGATTCCCGGCTTTCCCTTTGCATCTCAGGAGGTGGTGCTCTCAACAGGAAAGTCAAGAGGAGCTCCAGGGGTCTTGCCAGCATTCCAAAAGACCCCCAAATGTCTCTGTCCATTCCAGATGAACCAAATTTCTCTGCATTGCCTCAACTGCCACACTGAGTATCGACTCACACCAAGGTGGCACGTGTGACAGCCCTGTGGCCCCTCAAGGGAAAGCCACAGATCCCTGTGTCAACTCACAGGGAAGCATGATACTGCTGTTACTGCTCTGGAGGAAAGCAGACATGTATGTCACAACTCAAGACGAGTCCTGACTCCCCTGTGGAGACTCCAGAGGAACCCCAAGATACTTGTCAGCACTGGGGAGGAAACCTCAGGTTCCAGCCTCAGCTCCAGATGAGGACTTAGGACCCGGCACAGACTGGAGAGGAATCATGAGAGGCCCCTTGCAACTAGCATTGAGACTGGCCCTTCCTGAGGCCACACGAGCTGTTCCTTGAGGTCCCCGTAATAAATCAAGAGGGACCTGCTGCAACTCGGCAAAAACCAGGAGATTCTCCCCTTCAGGTGAGATGAAGACCTTTTCCGCTGTGGCGTCTTGAGGGAAATCACACCTTGCCTCTTGGACCTCTAAAGGGTCCTTCACAACCTTGCTGCAACTAAAGAAGTTCCCCGATATACCCGTCTCCACTCGAGAGGAAAACTGAGGGTCCTGCCACAACTCAAGAGGAGCACCGTTGTCCCCTCCTCAGCTCAAGATGAGGGTTCCTTTCACTGCTTCATCGGGAAAGGATACCCGGCTTTCCCTTTGCATCTCAGGAGGTTGTGCTCTCAACAGGAAAGTCGAGAGGAACTCCAGGGGTCTTGCCAGCATTCCAAAAGACTCCCAAATGTCTCTGTCCATTCCAGTTGAACCAAATTTCTCTGCATTGCCTCGACTGCCACCCCGAGTATCGACTCACACCAAGGTGGCACGGGTGACAGCCCTGTGGCACCTCAAGGGAAAGCCACAGATCCCTGTGTCAACTCGCAGGGAAGCATGATACTGCTGTTACTGCTCTGGAGGAAAGCAGACATGCATGTCACAACTCGAGACGAGTCCTGACTCCCCTGTGGAGACTCCAGAGGAACCCCAAGATACTTGTCAGCACTGGGGAGGAAACCTCAGGTTCCAGCCTCAGCTCCAGATGAGGACTTAGGACCCGGCACAGACTGGAGAGGAATCATGAGAGGCCCCTTGCAACTAGCATTGAGACTGGCCCTTCCTGAGGCCACACGAGCTGTTCCTTGAGGTCCCCGTAGTAAATCAAGAGGGACCTGCCGCAACTCCACAAAAACCAGGAGATTCTCCCCTTCAGGTGAGATGAGGGCCTTATCCGCTGTGGCGTCTCGAGGGAAATCACACCTTCCCTCTTGGAACTCTAAAGGGTCCTTCACACCCTTGCTGCAACTAAAGAAGTTCCCCGACATACCCGTCTCCACCCGAGAGGAACACCGAGGGTCCTGCCACAACTCAAGCAGAGCACCATTGTCCCCTCCTCAGCTCAAGATGAGGGTTCCTTTCACTGCTTCGTCTGGAAAGGATTCCCGGCTTTCCTGTTGCATCTCAGGAGGAGGCACTCTCAACAGGAAAGTCGTGAGGAACTGCAGGGTATTGTGACTATTCCAAAAGACTGCCAAATGTCTCAGTCCACCCCACATGAATCTGATTTCGCTGCACTGCTCAACTCCCACCCTGAGTATCGACTCACACCATGGTGGTACGTGTGAAAGCCTTGTATCACCTCGAGGGAAACCAATAGATCCCTGTGTCAACTTGACAGGAAGCCTGACACTGCTGCTACAGCTCAGAGGAAAGCAGACGTGCATGTCCCTACTCGAGACGAGGCCTGAGTCCCCTGTGGAGACTCCAGAGGAATCCCAAGATCCATATCAGCACTGGAGACGAAACCTCAGGCTCCAGCCTCAGCTCCAGACAAGGACTTAGGACCCAGCAACGACTGGAGCCAAATCACGAGAGGCCCCTCCCAACTCGAATGGAGACTGGCCTTTCCTGAGGCCACACGTGTGTGTCGCTGAGGTCCCCGTCTTAACTCAAGAGGGACCTGTGGCAACTCAACAAAAACCAAGAGATTCTCCCTTCCAGGCGAGATGAGGCTTTTTCTGCTGTGGCGTCTCAAGGGAAATCACACCTTCCCTCTTGGATCTGTGTCAAGTTGACAGGAAACCTGACACTGCTGCTACAGCTCAGAGGAAAGCAGACGTGCATGTCTCCACTCAAGATGAAGCCTGAGTCCCCTGTGGAGACTCCAGAGGAACCCCAAGATCCATATCAGCACTGGAGAGGAAACCTCAGGCTCCAGCCTCAGCTCCAGACGAGGACTTAGGATCCAGCAACGACTGGAGCCAAATTCTGAGAGGCCCCTCCCAAATCGAATGGAGACTGGCCTTTCCTGAGGCCACACGTGCGTGTCACTGAGGTCCCCATCTTAACTCAAAAGGGACCTGTGGCAACTCAGCAAAAACCAAGAGATTCTCCCTTCCAGGCGAGATGAAGGCTTTTCAGCTGTGGCGTCTCAAGGGAAATCACACCTTCCCTCTTGGACCTTGAAAGGGTCCTTCACACCCTTGCTGCAACACGAGAAGTTCCCCGACATAACTGTCTCCAACTGTCTCCATGTGAGAGGAATTCTGAAAGTCCCAGCAAAACTGAAGAGGAGCCCCATTGTCCCCTCCTCAGCTCGAGATGAGGGTTCCTTTCCCTGCTTCGTTGGGAAAGGATTCCCTGCATTCCAGTCGCAACTCAGGAGGAGGCNGTTCCCTGGCATAACTGTCTCCAACTGTCTCCACGTGAGAGGAACTCTGAAAGTCCCAGCAAAACTGAAGAGGAGCCCCATTGTCCCCTCCTCAGCTCGAGATGAGGGTTCCTTTCCCTGCTTCGTTGGGAAAGGATTCCCTGCGTTCCCGTCGCAACTCAGGAGGAGGCGCTCTCAACAGGAAAGTCGAGAGGAACTCCAGGGGTCTTGCCACCATTCCAAAAGACCCCCAAATGTCTCAGTCCACTCCAGATGAACCTGATTTCCCTGCACTGCCTCGACTGCCACCCCGAGTATCGACTCACACAACGGTGGCACATGTGACAGCCCTGTGGCACCTCGAGGGAAAGCCACAGATCCCTGTGTCAACTCACCGAGGAGCAGGATACTGCTTCTACTGCTCAGGAGGAAAGTGGACGTGCATGTCAAATCTCGAGATGAGGCCTGAATCCCCTGTGGAGACTCCAGAGGTACCCCAAGATACATGTCAGGACTGGAGAGGAAACCTCAGGTTCCGGCCTCAACTTCAGATGAGGACTGAAGGCCCAGCACAGATTGGAGAGGAATCCTGAGAGGCCCCTCACAACTCACATGGAGACTGGCCTTTCATGAGGCCACAGGAGCAGGCCCTTGAGGTGCCCATCGTAACTCGAGATGGACCTGCCACAACTCAAGAAAAACCAGGGTATTCTCCCCTCCAAGCAAGATGAGACACTTTTCCACTGCGATGTATCGAGGGAAATCACACCTTCCCTCTTGGACCTTGAAAGGGTCCTTCACACCCTTGCTGCAACTCAAGAAGTTCGCAGACATACCTGTCTCCACTTGAGAGGAACACCGGGTGTCCTGGCACAACTCAAGAGGAGTCCCGTTGCACCCTCGTCAGCTCGAGATGAGGGTTCCCTTCCCTGCTTTGTCTGCAAAGGATTCCCATCATTCCAGTCGAATCTCAGGAGTAGCCGCTCTCAACAGGAATGTGGAGAGGAAATTGAGGTGTCATGCCACCATGCCAAAAGACCTCAAAATGTCTCAGTACTCTCCAGATGAACCTGATTTCCCTGCACTGCCTCAACTGTCACCCGAGTATCGACTCACACCACGATGGGACATGTGACATCCCTGTGTCACCTCGATGGAAAGCCCCAGATCCCTGTGTCAACTCGACGGGTAGCCTGACACTGCTGCTACAGCTCGGGAGGAAAATGGACGTGCGTGTCTCCATTTGAGACGGGCCCTGAATCCCTTGTGGAGACTCCAGGGGAACCCCAAGATCCATATCAGCACTGGAGAGGAAACCTCAGGTTCCAGCCTCAGCTCCAGATGAGGACTTAGGACCCAGCAATGACTGGAGCCAAATCCCGAGAGGCCCTTCACAACTCGCATGGAGACTGGCCTTTCCTGATGCCACACGTGCATGTTGCTGAGGTCCCAGTCTTAACTCGAGTGGGACCTGTGGCAACTCAACAAAAACGAAGAGATTCTTCCCTCTAGGCGAGATGAGGCCCTTTTCTGCTGTGGTGTCACGAAGGAAATCACACCTTTCCTCTTGGACCTCAAAAGGGTCCTTCACACCCTTGCTGCAACTAAAGAAGTTCCCCAACATACCCGTCTCCTCTCACAAGGAACTCCGAGGGTCCCAGCACAACTCAAGAGGAGCCCCGTTGTCCCCTCCTCAGCTCGAGATGAGGGTTCCTGCTTCGTCGGGAAAGGATTCCCGCCGTTCCCGTCACATCTCAAGAGGTGCCGCTCTCAACAGGAAAGCCGAGAACCCCAGGGGTCGTTCCAGCATACTAAATGTCCCCCAGATGTCTCAGTCCAATCCAGATGAACCTGATTTCCCTGCACTACCTCGAGTGACACCTCTGCATGTCCTCACACCACAGTGTCTCGTGCCACAGGCCTGAGGTATCCCGAGCGAAAGAAAGAGATGAATGTTTCAAGTGGAGGGGAAGCCTGACACTGCAGATACAGCTCAGGAGGAAAGTGGACGTGCATGCAACCACAGGAGATGTGGCCTGACTCCCCTTGTGAGTCTCCAGAGAAACCCCAAGCTCCATGCCAGTACTGGAGAGGGCAACTCAGGTTCGAGCTTCGGCTCCTGATGAGGACTTAGGGCCCAGAACCGAATGGAGAGGAATCCCCAGGAGCCCTCTCAACTCACACAGAGACTGGCCTATCCTGAGGCCATGCGAGAGGGTCCCTGAGGTCTCTGTCGTAACTGGAGAGGGACCTGCCTCAACTCGGGACAAACCATGAGGTTCTCCCCTCCAGGGGAGATGAGGCCTTTTCTGCTGCGGCCTCCCAAGTGAAAACAGGCCTTTCCTACTGAACCTCAATGGGTCCTTCACAGCCTTGCTACAACTCAAGAAGTTCCTTGACATAACCATTTCCACTCGAGAGGAACACTGAGGGTCCCACCACAACTCAAGAGGAGCCCCCTTTCGCCATTCTACATTTCTGATGAGGGATCCTATCACTGCTTCGCCAGGAAAGGATTCTGGCGTTTCTGACGCAGAGCAAGAGAGCTTGCTCCCAACAGGAAAGTCGAGAGTAATTCCAGGGTTCGTGCCACGATTACAAAAGACTCCCAAAAGTCTCAGTCCACTCCAGATGAACCTAATTTCCCTGCCCTGTCTCGAAGGTCACCCTGAGTACTGAGTCACACCACGGTGGCCTCCTTGACAGCCCTGTGGCACCTCGAGGGAAAACCATAGATCCCTGTTTCAAATCTTTGGGAAGCCTGACACTGCTGCTACAGCTTCGGAGGAGAATGGACCTGCATGTCTCCACTATACAAAAGACCCCCAAAAGTCTCAGTCCACTCCAAATGAACCTGATTTTCCTGCCCTGTCTCGAAGGTCACCCTGAGTACTGAATCAAACCACGGTGGCCTCCTTTACAGCCCTGTGGCACCTCCAGGGAAAACCATAGATCTCTGTTTCACATCTTTGGGAAGACTGACAATGCTGCGACCACTTGGGAGGAGAATGGACCGTCGTGTCTCCACGTGAGAAGAGGCCTGACTCTCCTGTGGAGACTCCAGAGGAACCCAAGATCCATGTCAGCACTGGATAGGAAATCTCAGGTTCTGGCTGCAGTTCCAGACGAGTACCTAGGACCCAACACTGACTGGACAGGAATCCCAAGTGGCCCCTCGCAACTCATATAGAGACTGGTCTTTCCTGAGGCCACGCCAGCAGGTCCCTGAGACACCCATCGTAACTCTAGAGGGACCTGCAAAAGGTCGAGAGAAACATGGAGATTTTCCCCTGCAGGCGAGATGAGGATCTTTTCTGATGTGGCATCATGAAGGAAATCACGCCTTCCCACTTGAACCTCATCAGCCTACTTCCCACCCTNACTCATATGGAGACTGGTCTTTCCTGAGGCCACGCCAGCGGGTCCCTGAGGCACCCATCGTAACTCGAGAGGGACCTGCCACAACTCGAGAGAAACAAGGAGATTTTCCCCTGCAGGCGAGATGAGGCCCTTTTCTACTGTGGCATGACGAGGGAAATCACGCCTTCCCACTTGAACCTCACCAGCCTCCTTCCCACCCTTGCTGCAACTCAAGAAGTTCCCCGACATACCAGTCCACACACTGAAGGAACACGTACTGTCTCTTATACACATCTGGCGCGGCCGGCTAGCTCGCAGCCAGTCGCGAGGCCTGGGGACCCGGCGACGTCGGAGGCTCTACCACGGACCCGGGCGGCAGCCCCCACCCCCGCACGGCTGACGCGCCCCGGAATCCCTTCCGGCTCACATTCCAGCCCCTGGTCCTGCTGGGTGCGGTGAGGCGGCGGCAGAGAGGAGCAGAGCAGGTGAGCGGGGCTGGGCTCCGGGAGCACGCAGCGGGGAGCGGGAGCGCGGAGCGGGAGCGGGGAGCTGCGCTGACGGTCGGAGGGAGGCTCGGTCCAGGGACTGTGCCGCGGGGAGAGACCCCCGGAACCTGCGGAGTTGCCCCAGTCCCCGGGGCAGCCGCCGTCGGGGAAAGCCAGGAGGGTGCGGGGTTCCCCGGCTCTGGTGTTTCCCCACTCAGGGTGGGGACAGGAGGACAGGGGGCTAGACGATGGTGTCGAGGTTAAAATGTTGTGCATGTGAGAGCTGCAAACTAAGTTTTATTTGAGGTAAAATGAAGGCTGCAGTCCGTAAGACAGCACCTCGGAAGCTCTGAGACGCTGTTCCAAAGAGGCGGCGGGGCAGGTCAGTATATACGTGATCTTGGTGAAGGGAGAATGCTGCAATCAAGCGCGTATTTTTCTAGAGGGCTTCTGCTAGTCTGGTGAAGCTTCCTGCCAGGCCCCAGGATCAGTCTTCACCGTGAAGGACTGTAGCAGACCCATAAAACCAGCTCCTGAAAATATTTTATCTGCAGACCTGTGGTGCCGGTCCCCCCACCCCCATTTCTGTTCTTCACCCTGAACTCCTTTCAGGGGGTGCTGAAGGTCAGCTGCTGCAGCAGCACTTGATTTAATCCTTGTGGAGACGGGTGGCAAGTGCCAGTTGGAAGTTAACAGGACCCCCTCATGATTATAAGTTCAAAAATTCTTTGGGAGACCTTTCAAGACCATTTTGTCCCACGGTGCTAGGAAGGCTCATTCCTAAGTCTGGCGAAGATTTCTCTTAAAAGCCACTTAATGCACAGCTACTGGACTGGGTTTATCAACAGTAATCAAAGGGCTCTGGACCAACCTGTCTTACTGAATCTGTTATGGTTGAGGAAAAATTCCCTCTTGTTATATCTTCCCATATCTAGAGTTATGTTATTACAACCATTGATTGCATATAGAGCTATATATTTGATCAACTGCTTCAAATCACCTAGTCATCATTATATTTATTGGAGGTTCAGTCACACATTTGGTAATGCAAGAAACAATAATCTTGTAATACAGGCAAAGTACAAATAACATAGCTAGCAGTATTATTAAAGTCATAAGTAAGAATTAAACCAAGAACTTCCATTAGGTGCAGTCCAGTATATCCTCAGGTCAAGTAACTTAGGCTATCTTTATCTTTCAAGGATGTTAGCCACAGGAAAAACCATAGCCTTGACTAGACGGACCTTAGTCGGCAAAGTAATGTCTCTGCTTTTGAAAATGCTATCTAGGTTGGACATAACTTTTCTTCCAAGGAGTAAGCGTCTTCTAATTTCATGGCTGCAGTCACCATCAGCAGTGATTTTGGAGCCCAAAAAAATAAAGTCTGGCACTGTTTCCACTGTTTCCCCATCTATTTCCCATGAAGTGATGGGACCAGATGCCATGATCTTCGTTTTCTGAATGTTGAGCTTTAAGCCAACTTTTTCACTCTCCTCTTTCTTTATCCTTAGTATAATTTAATTGTTCCCAAGATAAAGGTTCCCCTTAAATCTTAAATGACCGCAGCCTGGTGTTAACCACATAAATACATCCCATAATTGTGGAAGGTTTTATTCCTTGGCTGAATTTGTGCTTGTTTCTCTGATTGATCTTGAGTAACTTAGAGGAAAATTCATATTTATGGCCAGTACCAGAGCAGGTATTATTAATTGACTAGGTGAGAGGATCCCACCTAGTAATATCAAGAGTAGCCTGAACGGGACTGAACTTTCTTTCTCTAAAATAAATTTTTTTAAGGCTCGTCCAATTAGAGCTTTGAAGTAGAAAAATCCACCTAGGTAATCTAAAAGTACTAGACACAGATAATTGGCCCCAACCAAACAATTAGACTGATTTAAAAAAAAAACTAGCATAGGATTGTGTCCATGATAGAAAACATTTGGTCCATACGCAGAGGTCCAAGAAGTCAAGAAAACATTATAAATGATCAAAGAAATCAGGTCCTGCATCTTGGGTAAGCTGTCAACTTTTGATGCTGTCTTCTTCTCATCCTGCCGTAAGTATTTGAACATTTGAACGTTGTTTTAAGGTGAGTTTGAGGTCAGCAGTCCTCTCTATAGACCAGTCTGGTGTAGGGGACTTTGGAAGTGGGAAGTAATCCAAGGGTCAGTTTACCTTCACATTCACCATACATGAGCTACTTAAAGAGTACCTGATAAAAAGTCCTTTCATCCAGGCTGGAGAAGGTACTTTAAAGTGTGTCTTGTCCAGTATATATATAATATGTATTTTATATATATATGTATATAAAGTGTCCAGTGTATATAATCCCCAAGATCATATCATGGAGCATCTGATCTTCATCCAAAGATTACTGAGATAAGCTTCAGAAACAAAACTTAGAGCTTTAATAATTCAATTAAACTTTACATTAGTATGGCATAAAGGCAAGGGACTATGTGGGCTGTGAGTCAGGAAATACAGACCTCCATTAACAAAACTGGGATTTAATATTCATTGAAATATAATCTTTTTATCTCTAAAATTACCCTCATTTCTACCACATATATTAAACTTAAGACTAATCTGTTGCAAAATAAGTCTGATCTCAAAAAAACTTGGCCTGATATTTAGATAACTATAATTGATCAAAAGTTTTTGCATTGTTGAAACTTTTATAAGGAGTCTCAGATTGAACTTTATTTTATTTTATTTTATTTTTAATTTTTACTTTATTTTACTTTACAATACCGTATTGGTTTTGCCATACATTGACATGAATCCACCATGGGGGTATACGAGCTCCAAAAAACAAAAAAAACCTCTCAAGGAGAGGAAAGTCATGGCAGATGTTTATCACATGTTTTGCATTACAGATCTAGGTGAACTTCTCCCTTAGCAAGGCCCCCCAAATACCTTGAGATTTTTGTACCTGTTGGTGAGGTAGCTTTCCTAATTTATCTGATAAAGTTGCTGGAAACGTAAGAGTTTACAATCTCTGGAGGGAGCAGATAGAGAAAAAACATAAATGTTTCAATTCGGCTTACAAAAGTATAATTTACCAAATTACTCTAAGTCCTAATTAGTTTGAGGGGAAGTTTTCCTTACACCCGGAAAATGCAGATTCAAATTTGTAATTTTTCAGACAGAAACCGTAAACATAGCCATATTCAACAGTTCACGTATTCTTATGTAACTAATTTTTGTTAACAGTTTGTGAAGCTATCAGGTTTCTCTTTAGGGTTTTTCAGTTTCTTACCTAGTTCAGCCTTATAGTCTGAAAGTCAGAAACTTGTATTTGTGCCTAAGTTCTTTCTGTTAATCCTTTTGAAGAGGCAGCATTTTGCAAAGGCCGCCAGAATGAAGTCGCAACTGCCAGTCATGACAGAAGGCTTAAGAAGGCACAGTTAGAGTCTGATTACAATGCAGCTGACACAAAAAGTTGGGTACTGCTCTGACAGACACTTTAAGAAAATAACCAGAGTTGTGACTGATGACATTTTACCAGAACATATCGGATTTTAGGAAAGCTATACAATTTCTAGAATGTTTTTATTAGTAACATTTGCCATACAATATAACCTAAGAATGCTTATTAGCCATTTGACCTTGCTTCCCATGTAATGTGACATACCAAATGAACATAGTTAGTTCAGTGCCTCTCTTTGGGATGCTTCAGGGGCCCTTTGAAGCATCCCAAAGGTAGAGAGAGGTCAAAAAGACTTCATTAGAATTTGATGTAGGAAGTTTGGTCAATAAATATCAAAAGGGTTTAGGACACTCAGGCAAATAGGGTCATAAGTCACTTGAGAAACAGTAACTACTCACTCAGCCAAAGTTAAACAGAAGACTTCAAGGGCACACACAACAGGTCCCTTAAGAGGCGAAGAAGCTTAAAATCTGTTATTAAAGGCAGTTCAGCATCCTAAGAAAAATTGTTCCATACACACAATTCAGGGGAGAGTCAGCCCTGAATTTTCTCAGGGCCTACTTGCCACTAGGGGCTTCCCTAGTAGCTCAGAAGGTAAAGCGTCTGCCTACAATGTGGGAGACCCAGGTTTGACCCCTGGGTCAGGAAGATCCCCTGGAGAAGGAAACAGCAACCCACTCCAGTATTCATGCCTGGAAAATCTCATGGACCGAGGAACCTGGTGGGCTACAACCCATGGGGTCGCAAAGAGTCGGACACGACTGAGCGACTTGAGGGCCACACACTTGGCACAAACCTTCCTAATTTTATGTAGCCATCACTTACTTTGCTCATCCCAAACCTGTAAGTCAGACCTAATTCCTTTTCCCTTAATGAAATGCAATTCCATTTCTCCTGCTTTCTTCACTGAAAACTCACGTTCTACTTTCCCTAAGCAACCATGAACTGTCCTTTATATTAGCATTCTATAGGTTGGTGAACATAAATACCAGTTATAATTTCTGAAAATATTTACTTTCTTATAGAGACAATCTCAGGATGGCATCAAACATATTCATTATTAGTCCAAACATCTTTCGTTTCTCTGTAAGAGGAAGTCAGTATTCAGTAATTAATGTTTTAGCATCTTATTTTATTTGGGAGTGAACTAGCTGTTCAATAAACTTCCATCACTTAATTTAGCACAACTCTAAAATTTCAAGTTGTTGACTATCTGGAGGGACTAAAATAGATAGACATTCCTAAAGCATAATTATTCTTAAGAGAGTTTATCAAAAGCTCTTATCTAATTTACATTGCCTTGTCTTAAAAGTTTTTTCACATTGAGTTATTTTCCTTGCTGACAATTTTGTAACAGATATAATAAGATCTTATTTAGCTGATATTAAATCTAGGCACAATGAAGGTATTATACTGATTATTATACTGATGACTCTTAAGACATGTCTATATTAGATCAACTAACTGAAGCATGAATACTAGGTACTAATTTAATATTGAATATTTCTCAGTTCACATGAAGCTGAAATTCATTTAATTTTTCTTATATTCAGAACTGTTTGATTTGTAAGCACTTACTCTTCTTTAGGCCAAATAGCTGAGAGCTCATTACAAATTAACTTCTGCAATATTACCCAGAAACAAAGACACAGACTAAGGCAGTAGGCTTTTGCTGCAAGAAGAGGCATTGGCTTCCCTGTCTATAGGGCCCTTACCAATCTGACCTTGCCCTCCTCATCCTCTCAAAGCTCCCTTGGCACTAGGGCTGACTCTCCCTTGAATGTTGCTGCTTCTGCTTTGCAGTGGGTAGCCACAGGCCTATGCTTCAGGGCGCTCACCGGTCTAAGGACCTCCTGGTCCCAAGTGTTGTGGCACGGGACCCACAAGGACTCTACATTCTCTGCCCAGTGCTGCCAGGCAACCCCTGGCTCCTCCACCCCTGGGCCAGAATTATCTATCTTTCTGGATGCTCTGTCTTTGAGTTAACTGTGCCTTGCACCCAACACCCCTCCGCCACCTTGCCTGCCTGAGGGTAGAATGGGCTAAGCCTTAGATCTAGGCTCTTGGGAGATAATTGGGGATGGATGAATGGAAGCCACGGGTGGGAGCTTATGGTGATTCAAACTTATGCTTCCGGGTAGAGGTTGGGCCCCACTAGCCTTAAAAACGAGCTTTTCCCCTCTTGGCCTGGCTCACTTCTACTGCGCCTTCAGAATCAATCCACTCTTCCTAGGCCTGGTCAGGTGGCCCCTAGGCCTGGGCTGCCCAGCTTCCCTGTACCGCCTCCCGCAGCGTTCATGCCACCTGCGCTGGGAGCCAGCGGACGCGAGACTGCCTGTCACAACCCGTCCAGCAGGGTCCTCCCTGCCTCGGCCACAGGCCAGTCTGCAGTCAGCCCAGAGGCTCGGAGGACCTTGTATTCACTCATGGGCCTGTGCATTCCTTGCACTCAGCCACCCAACGCTGATTTAACTTCCTGCCAGGCGCAGGCCAGGGCCCAGAGGTGAGGAACGGAACATGACAGGTGCAGTCTTACCTGGAGAAGCTCACAGTCAGTGGGAAAGAGAGGCTTTAACCTGCAAAGTGCAGGCCGAGGCAGCGCGAGGGCCCCTGTGCGTTTGGAGTCGGTTCGCGCCGCCTGGCTGCCTTCCGTCTGCTCTGGGCTGGTAGGTCGAGGCTGGATGAGCGCAGTCTTGTGGAGCAGGGGCCGGCCGGAGACTCACTTCAGGCCCCACCCTCTCCTGTTTGCAGCTGCAGAGGGGATGCTGTGGCCAGGGGGACTGGTCTTCCCAGGCCCCGGGAGCCCTGCCGGTCAGAACAGGGGCAGGTGGCAGGCTGGGGGAGGTGAAGGGTCCTGTGGCAGGTCTAGGTGGCTGTTGTGTTGACGCCTGTCTGCTTCTTGGTTCCCAGGTCCACACCCCTGCGTCCACAATCAGAAGTCACCAAGATGCCCATCTGTGAAAAGGCTCCCCCTAAGACGGCGGCAAAGAGTCCGGGCAGTGAGGAGGAGCCTGTAAGTGATGCTTAGAGCCCCTCTCTCATCCTTGCTCTCCCCACTCACAAGCCCTTGCTCCAGAACAGCACTAGGTGGGACTGGCCTCCGAATCTTGCCTGGCCCCTAGCCCTGGGCTCTCCTGGGCACGAATGCCAGCTGTAACCCTGCCTCTAGCTTGCTGAGGAGCCTGGGAGGGCCTGGCGGAGCTGGGAGTGTCTGTAGGGAATACCGAGGGAATACTGACGGCTACTCTTTCTAACCCCCAAGGCCAGGGAGAGTCCTTGATCTGGGCCAGGTACTCTCCTTTCTCCCGGAGCCTCCCCCTCTCCAAGTCCCACTTCCAATGGCTTTGAGCCCAGTGGAAGCGCCTGAGGATGAGGCTGAATTCCTCCTCTAAGCCTTGTCACGTCGCAGCCCCTGGAGCCTTAAGGCTCCAGCTTCCCCTCTAGCTTGAGCCCGTGCCATCCTTCCCTGGGCAGGCATCCTCCTTCCTATCATACTCACCTTCCAAAGTGAGAGTGCCGCAGCTGTCTTCTTGACACTCTTTACCCCAAACTGCACCCCAGGGCTTCATTTGAAAACTTGGTCGGAACTTTCTGGCTTCTCTCTGAAGCTGCTCACCACGTTGTCTAGACAAACAGTCTGACAACACTTCTCTTGCTGTCTCTCCCTGTGGACTGCGGCTGCCTTGAGAGCAGGCTCCGTCTCTCCACTCTCTCTCAGTTCAGCCCAGGACCTGGCTCATATAAATTGCCCAGAAATGTTTATTGACCTAAGATCCCAGGATCCAAAGCCCCTCCTTCGTACAAGCCCCTGTCTCTGTACCCAGGCAAAGTCAGAAATCCGTGAGAGTCTGAGACTCTCAGCCCCCTGAAGGGCTGAGACATTTCAGCAGAGGGTTCCTGCTTCCTTCCTTCTTCCACATCGCTGATTCCCCAGGACCCAGGCTGAGTCACCGTCACAGCCCTGAAGAAGGGTGGCTCCAACCAGACCTGCTGTCCCTTTCGGACAAGTCACCAGCTGGACTGGGCTTTCTGCACCTGTTTCCCCACTCACCCACCACACGCATCCCCAAGACCCCAGGAGAGAAGAGGGTGGGGAGGCTGGACCTGGCTCTCTGGGAGTGGGCTGGGCCACCTGGAATGCTGCCCAGACCCATCCTCGAGTGCCCCCCGGGCAGCAGGAGCAGCCCGTAGTTGGCAGCGACACCCTCCTCCCTCCCCCCAGGGCAGTGAGCGCTAGAGGAACAGGCTGAGACAGGCGGCTCCCCTCCTTTCACCAGGCGAGCGCTCCAGCTCACTCACACTCTCCAGGGGTGGGGGGCTCGCTTCAGTAACTGCAGCCGCAGGAGCAGAGCACAGGCAAGCGCTCGGGGCCCCTCACTCCACAGCCCGGCTGGGGTAGAGATTCCCTCCCTTTGCCCCCCACAGAGGAGAACCCCTGAAAGAAGGCTGGCTCGGGGCCCCTCACTCCACAGCCCGGCTGGGGTAGAGATTCCCTCCCTTTACCACCCACAGAGGAGAACCCCTGAGAGAAGGCTGTCCGCTTTTTGCCAGCTTTGTAAAGTTTAGGGAGTAATATGAAAAATCCTGGCTTCTCACCGTGACCAGCTGAGTGAGGAAGAAGGAGAAGGATGGATGGAAAAGGAAGCAAGAGTGAGAAAGACCGAGTGGGAAGGAGCGGGAGGGGCGGGGTGGGGGGATTATTTCAGGTCCCGACTCTGCCACTGAACGGCCGGATGACCTTGGAGTAGTCTCTTCACTCTTAGGCCCTCAGTTTCCTCACCTGAAAACTGGACAAAAATTCCTGCCCAGGCGAAGCCACAGTCCTGCTGAGCACACAAGACCCCACAGTGGCAGAGCTTGTTGGCTGGGAAGCCCACACTGGGAGGACGTGGTGGGGAATTCCTCTGAGATTCTCGAGGTGCTTTGGGACCCCAGGAGCTATGGGCTCTCTCTCAGCAACCCCTTGGGAGGCATAAGGCTGGCCTCATGACGTTTTATGATGTGCCTATTTGGGGACAGTTGTTTCTCTTGTTTACCTGTGCCCCTCTCAGGCAGGCATTGTTGTTTAAGTCCTATGGATAAGGAAGCTGAAGCTTGGAGAGATTAAGAGTGGAAGAACTTAATTGTCCCCCGTCCCTGTCCCACCTGGAGCTAAATGCCCCTCCCTGGGTTTTGTAACAGGGAGGGATTTAATGAGGAGTCCAGGGCACGAGTCGCCCTCCCATGTCATGAATATCAGGGTATCCTGCAGAATTCTGGTCATGAGGGCAAGCGGTGGACTATTCCCCTCTCCATCTTTCACCTGTCCAAACCCCTCCATTAGAGTCCCACCCTCTGGGTCCAGAGATCAGCTGGATTGTGGAGCCCCAGCTGGGAACAGCTCCTAAACTAAGAGTGGCCAGCAGTCAATATCAATAACAGGGCTGTTTCATCTTAGACTCATGGTTCATCAGCACTGTCACATCCATGATCACTTTGATCTTATGAGAAGTAGAGTTTCTTACTTCTGTTTTACAGGGGAGGAAGCTGAGGCACAGAGGTGGGGGTGACTTGCCAGAGATCGCACAGATGGGCAGCAGTTTGTTCTGTCTGGGGTCGGCATCAAGGTCTTTTCCTCTGCGCTTGGTCCCCTGCTCGGGGCAGGGCTGAGGTGTGGGACAAAGCAAACAGGTGCCTCCTCAGTTCACAGCTCTGCTGAGCTGAGCTCTAGAAACAGACAAGTCCCAGGATAGGGAACAGGGATGGGACAGATGGAGATAGACACGGGATCAATCTGGGCACAGACAGGGCCCACACATGAGGACAGGCACGAGAACCGGTGACCCTGTCTTCCAGGCGCTGCCCAAGCTCCCTGTGCCCCCGCTGCAGCAGACCCTGGCCACCTACCTGCGGTGCGTGCAGCACCTGGTGCCCCGGGAGCAATTCGGGAGGAGCCAGGCCGTCGTGCAGCAGTTTGGGGCCCCTGGGGGCCTCGGCGAGACCCTGCAGCAGAAGCTCCTCGAACGGCAGGAGAAGACTGCCAACTGGGTAAGAGCTTCTGGGGCAGCAGACGAGGAGCCCATGGAGCAAAGGGCAGGAGTTAGATGAGAAGACGGAGGGGTTTGGATAAAGGGCAGGCAGGCGGCAAAGACGGGGCAGAGGGAGGGACAGGCATGGGGCAGACACAGGGGTAGTGAGGGGCAAGGGTGAGAGGCTGAGGGGACAGATGCAGATGGAGATGGGTTATGGGGAGAGACAGGGTACAGAGATGGCGGGCAGATGGGGCAGGTGAGTAACGGGGCTGGGAGCAGCCGGGGTAGCGTGAAGTCAGGGGAGAGGGGTGAAAGGCAGGAATGAGGCGCTCGTAAGACGGGGCAGGGGACACGGATAAAGCCGCACTCACGCAGGACGGACAGCGAGATGGAAGAAAGGAGAAGCGTTGGATGGAGCTGAGGGGCAGGCGGGTGGCTCAGTGAGCCACAAGCTCTAGCCTGGGGCTTAGTGTATGTTTGTGGAATGAATGAATGAAACAAAGTACATGATCTCGTGAAGGGTCCCCATTTCGCTTCGGGGATGCCAAGGTGGGAGTGATGTGTGCCCCAGGCAGGGTGTGTGTGGCCACCGCAGGTAACGGCGCCCTCCTTGGCAGGTGTCCGAGTACTGGCTGAACGACATGTATCTCAGTAATCGCCTGGCCCTGCCTGTCAACTCCAGCCCAGCTGTGATCTTTGCCCGGCAGCACTTCCAAGACACCAATGACCAGCTAAGGTGAGGACACCAGGCTCCCGGGCTCACAGCTTGGGAGTCTGCCTGGAGGAGGGGGCCTGGCCGCACCCCCAGGAAGGAGAGGCTGAAGCTCGTGCCTTGGCTGAGCTTTCTGAGGCCAAACGGCTCTGAGACAGTGGCCATCCAGGCCAAGGGGTCAGAGGAAGGGGAGGTGAGGGGCACGTGGGTAACAACACAGGGTCTTCCTCAGGTGTATCTATCTGGGGTGGAGTGGGGTGGGGTGGGGAGGTCATGGGCCCCAGGGGCCCCCAGGGCAATCTGGCCTGGCTGAGGTCCTGGAGGAAACCTGAGGCCTCTGATCCCGCCGGTGCTTGAAGCTGGGGCTTGCCACTGGGACGCGCGGCCCCAGGCTGATTCAGAGGCCTCTGCTCCCTGCAGCCCCCAGCTCTGAGAAGGGGCTCCCAGGGAGTGGGAATAGCTCCTTCCCGCCAGCCGCCACCAGAGTCTCTGCCATCTGCCGCAATTTCAGAGCTCACTGAGCCGCTGGAACGGCCTCTGGGCGCGCCGATGGCTGCAACAGAGGGGCCATTTATGCAGGAGAGGCGCAGGGCGGAGGGTCTCTCAGAGTCAAGCCCAGGTCTCTGGCCTCGAGGCCAAAATGTGCCACAGCATGAGGACAGTTCAGAGGGAGGAAATAAAAACACGAGGCAGGGTCCACCTTGGCCTCTGATCCAGGCTGGAAGACCCCCGCCCCCTCCTTCTTCACCCAGCCCAATCAACCTGCTGGCTGGAGGGGGCGGGGGTGGGCAGCCTTCCCCCTTCCCCTACAGCTGGGCATTCCCTGGGCAGAGGAAGTATGTGGACAGATGAACGACTTCTGGATACAGTTCTCAAAATTGCATTGAAGGGGAGTGTTTTCCTCCTGATGCAGTTAAGCCAGGCTCATCGTCCATGGGTAGTTAAGATGACACGGTCCCACGGGAAGGTTTTCTGGTGCCTTTTTTCTGCCGACCGCACCTTTCTTTACATTAGCACTAAGGAGACGAAATTACTGACTTTTCCGGGGAGACTGGATCTCCCAGAAGCCTGGGGTTTGTGCCAGTCCAGTCCCAGCACAGGCGTTCCCCCTGATGGTCTAGCCTCCTCCTGCCTGCTCGTGGCCTCTCCTGGCTTCCTCTCCCTCCTCCTCCTCTCGTTCACCTTCCAGCTTCCTCTCCTCCCCCACGCTCTCTCCTCAGGACCATCTTTAGTCTCAGGTTTGTGAAGGAAACTGACAGCCTGGGCGTAGGGATGGGGCAGCAGGAACCCCATCTGATTATTGCACCCTTAAGGCCAGTCATGTGGTGGGTGGTCCACGAGTATGGAAGAGGCTAGAGGAGGAGGTAAGCAGGGGGAGGGGGAGAGAGAAAGAGGAAGAAAGAATGAAAGGAGGAGGGAGGGCCCGGGCCCCAGAGAGGAGAGACCAAGGCCTCCTCTCTCTCTGCAGGTTTGCAGCCAACCTCATCTCCGGTGTGCTCAGCTACAAGGCCCTGCTGGACAGGTAGGACTGAGCCCCCCTGGGAAGTCTGCCTGCCACACGAGCCGAGGAGCTCGCGGGGGCAGGGACCTGTCTTTCTTCAGCTCTGCGTTCCGGGCTTCTGTCACTGAGCAAATGGGCCCCTGCACGGCTCAAGCATCAGAATGACCCTTTGAATTCTGACCCCTACAACACATGATGTGCCGACCCCGAGTGAATAATCACTCCGAGGACTATAGGCTCCCGCGTGCAAGTGGAAATGGTGACGGTGGCCGCCTCTCGGGGCTGCGGCCACCGTGCTGTGAGGTGGTGCCTGCGAGGCTTCCGGCCCTGCGCCTGGCCCAGCAGCTCTCTAGGCGCTTCTGCGCTTCTGCCGGCCCACTCCGCACCGGACCCGCCTCGCTGGGTCTCCAGGCTCCCAGCTGCTGCCTCCCTGTGGTTTCCTCTTGGTGTCTCTCCTCCTCACCAGGAGCTCTCTGCCAGCCCCCAGAACGCAGTGCTGATGACCCCTCTCATCCTTTACCTTGTGCGGCTGAGCAGCAGAGCGAGAAGGGCCTAGGCCCCACCCACACCTTTGCACCTGTCGTCACTGACAGTCTAGAGACCAGACCCCCACGTGTGTGTGTGTGTGTGTGTGTGTGTGTGTGCACGCTCGCACAGACACACATACCCGTACATGTCCGTATGTGAGCTCCCACATCTGGTCATTGTAAGGGCTAGCAAGCTAGAACTTCATGCCATTGCTCAAGGGCCTGTTTTGGACCCTTCCTTCATTCACTCATTTATTCCTTTGCTCACTTTTCTTTTTTAAAGCAATTTTTTCTAATTGGAGGAAAAGTGCTTTCCAGTATTGCGTTGGTTTCTCCTATTCAACAATGCAAGTCAGCCATAATTACACGTGTATCACCTCCCTCCCGCTCACACCGCCCCCCAGGTCGTCTCGGAGCGCCGGGCTGGGCGCCCTGTGTTAGGCAGCAACTCCGCCCGCCCCCGCCGCTGCCACTTCTGCGCAAGGCAGTGTTCCTTTCTCCATTCGCCCCACTCTCTCCCTCCCGCTGTGTATCAGCTCATTCCCTGCATCTGCGTCTCTGTCCCTTCCCTGCAAACAGGCTCATCAATACCATCTCTCTACATTCTGTCTATATGTGTTAATACTGAATATGTTTTCTTTTTCTGACAGACTTCACGCTGTATAACAGGCTCTAACTTCATCCACCTCACTAGACCTGACTCAAGTTCATTCTTTTTTACACCTGATAATATCCCATTGTTTATATGTGTCACAGCTTCTTTATCCATTCATCTGTCCGTGGACATCTAGGTTGCTTCCATGTCTTAACTACTGTAAATAGGGCTACTATGAACTTTGGAGTACATGTGTCTTTTTCAATTATAATTTTCTCAGAGTATATGCCCAGTAGTGGTATTGCTGGGTAATATGATAGTTTTTTATCCCTAGTTTTTAAACAAATCCCCAGACTGTTCTCCACAGTGGCTGTGTCAATTTACATTCCCACCAGCAGTGCAAGAGGGTTCCCTTTTTCCATATCCCCTCCAGCATTTATTGTTTGCTGATTTTTTTCTCTTTTCAAATTGATGCTGGAAAGATGAAGGGAAATAAGGCCCCATCCCTGTCTTCAAAAGGTTCTCAGACTTTCTAGCGAAGCAGACACATAAACGGCATCAAACACAGCTGTGTGCATCCTCTCTGAGCCTCTCACTCCAGTATCTGGCCCCTGACATCCCCTCTGGGGCGCCTCCTGGTCACTGCAAGCTGAGTCTCCCCAGTGGGCCCTTGGGCCCCCTCCCCACGCCCAGCAGGCCCTCTGCCTTGTCCTGCCAGCTCAGTAAACGCGCCACACAGCCCGGGCGGTGAACCCAGGATCCTGTAAGTCACCCGTGGTATCTTTCTCCCTGGTCTGCTCATCTAGTCCAAGCTCAGGGATATCACACGCCCTCCAGAACCCATACTCACACCCTCCTCTTCCCCAGGCCCGTGACCTTCCTAGCAGCCCACAGCCTCCTTCCCGTGACCGGCTTCCACCTATCCTCCACCCAGAACCAGGGCCGTTACGACAGCGAAGCGGATCAGTCATGCCCCTGAGTGCTCTCGCCCTCCCGGGGCTCTCACTGCCCCAGGAATGGAACGGCACCGACTTCGGCTGCCAGAGGCCAGAGGCCTCCCCGCTTCTCTGCGCACCTCTTCACTCCGCTTTAACTGGCTTCCTTTCACCTTTGACCAGCGTTCCTCAAACAATCTGTGGTGAAGGACGAACATATATTTCATTTAGGAAAATGTTTTTGAAAGTGAAAGTGTTGGTTGCTCAATCTTGCCCGACCCTTTGCAACCCCATGGACTGTAACCCACCAGCTCCTCTGTCCATGGAATTTTCCAGGCAAGAATACTGGAGTATGTTGCCATTTCCTACTCCAGGGGATCTTCCTGACCCAGGGATCGAATCCAAGTCTCCTGAATTGCAGGCAGTTTTTTTTCTATCTGAGCCACCAACTGAATTAGCAGAAAAACGGCATATAGATACAAAACACAAGACCCCTTGTTTTATTGTTAGATTTAGCACATATAAACGTCCTCTGTCAAGCTGTTACAAGTTTCTGAAAGCTCCCCCTGGAGTCCCACAACCAGCCTGTCATCAGCTGGTCATTCCAGTTCAATCTGACATAATTGTCCTTGTGGAAACTACTTTTCAAACCCAAAGCGAGCCCTGTTCTCAGGAACTGGGTGGAGAGTCTTGCTTTCTTGCCTACATTCCCGGATGAAGGGTGGGACTTCTTCGAGCCTTTATCTGCCCCTTGGGCTTTCGTTCCAGCCAGGTGACCATTCAGAGTTCTTGAGTGTCTGTAAGCTGAGGACCTGGGCTAGGCCTGGGGTGTGTAACTGTCTCTTATACACATCTAGATGTGTATAAGAGACAGGTGTGAGCATCCCTGGGCACTCTTCCTGCCCCGCCAGTCGCTTCTCCTCACCCCATTTTACTGCCTGCTGTTTCTTTGCTCCCTTACTTATCCCCGACCTGTGCCCCGTTAGAACAGGAAGCTCAGCTCTTGCTTGCACCTGCCTCCCCGGATGTTCGAATGGTGCCTGGTCCAGGAGGGTGCTCAGCCACATTTGCAGGCTGCAAGGAAGGAGGAAGGGAGGGAGAAAGAGGCAGAAAAAGAGAGAGAAAAGCAGGAAGGGGAGAGGGAGGTGGAATGTGGAGGGGAGGGTGGATCAGGAAGAGGAAAGACGGAGGGAGAGAGAGGGAGAGAGCAGGAGGAGGAGGAGGAAGTGGGGAGGAGGGGGAGGAGGAAGCGCCTGAGATGTGCTGAGATCACAGGAGAAAGAGAGCTTTCCACCTTGAACTCAGAGGAGGCTTCCGGAAGAGCTGATGAAGGAGTAAGCTCTCAGAAGAGTACAGGGAGTTTTCTAAGCAGATGGGTTGCGTGCAGGGCTGCGGGTGAAGGCGTCCCAAGCAGAGCCGCAGTAGCAAAGGCCCAGAGGGGCCGGATCTCTACCTGCACGCGTCGTGCGTGAGGCTGGAGTGAGGGAGACCAATGGAGGCCCGCGGCCACGAGGGGCTCCCTGGGGCGCTCCACTACTTTGGAAAACGGGAATCTAGCTCCTGAACAGCCATCAGCATGCAGTTCTGGCGTCAAGTTAGAGTAGAACCAATTTTGATTCCCAGCCTCTCTTCCCTCCGTCCCCCTCCAGCCACTCCATCCCCACCGACTGTGCCAAGGGCCAGCTCTCGGGGCAGCCGCTCTGTATGAAGCAATACTACAGGCTCTTCTCCTCCTACCGGCTTCCCGGCCACACCCAGGACACGCTGGTGGCCCAGAAGAGCAGCGTCATGCCCGAGCCGGAGCACGTCATTGTGGCCTGCTGCAACCAGGTAAGGGGCCCCTTGCTCCTGCAGCCTCTTGGGCCTGGGGAGGGGTGCACATGTGTTCATCCCTTCCTGCTTCTCCAGGGTGTTCAGCCCCCTCCCAGAGTCACACGGTGAGCTGGGGCAGGGTGGCCCCGAAATGGGGTCTCTTGATTTCTGTCAGTCCCATTTCCCTCCACTGGTTGGATTTTAAGAAGGAGGAGCGTTGTCAGACGAGATGCCTTCGGTAGGTTCCCATTTCAGTCCTGTCCAGCCAAGTCAGGTCCAGTGAGCTGCCTGGATGGACCAAGGGTCATTAATGAGACCCAGCATGTCTTCAGCCCTTCCACATGTGGCCACCCAGGTCATGGCCTTCCTGGAGACCACACACAGATGGACAGCTTACAGACTGACTGTCTGGGCAGCCACGTCCAGGGGGGCCTGGTATCTGTACTCATCCCATCTGATCTCAGGATGACCTTGCAGAGGAGGCCTTGGATCTCCATTGACACACGAGGAGACGAGACTTAGGTTAAGTGGCTTGTCCAAGGGTGGGAAGGACTCCTCCATCTGCCAATGTCACAAGCCCATGCTCTATCCTCTGCAGCTCAGGTCCTCAGACTGGGCTCCAGGGAGCACAGAAGAGCCTGGGCGGGCCCAGGGGACGCCGGACAGTGTATTTTATATACTGAGGCTCCACATGAATATTTCATGTGATGAAAAGCTGTTTGTTTTCATTAAACCCAATTTTGACGCCCGCCCGGGGGCTCCCCTGGAATTTTTTTCTGTAGTGTTTTCTTCTTAGGTTCATTTGACGTTTTCAGTCTGAATTGGGAGCCCTAAGTTTGCCATCAAAAGATGGCTGTTCCCAGGTTGGAAGCCCACCTGACATCTGGCTGGCCACAAGACAGAAGCTTTCTCCACCTTCCTTCAAAAGTCAAACCCAGAATATCCCAGCGCCCCCCGCCCCGCCACACACACACACACACCATCCTATCCATCCCTCCCAGAAATGCTTTCAAGACTCGCGCTCTGCACCAAACCGCCTGTATGCTGCTCAGGGCGTGGGGCCAGGCACACGTCGATCAGCAGAGAAGAGATCTTGACCTGGGACTATGAGTAGAACCCTTTACAATGCTGAGGCTCTAGCTGCGAAATTACTGAGTGCCAGTTCACAGGCCTCACTTACAGAGCTCACGCGAGTACAGTGTTTGGGTACATATGCATGCTCGGAGCATTTTGTGTGGGTTCTTCCATTTTAATCTTTCTCTGCATGTTATTTGTTGCCATGCTTTCCTCCACTCGCCAGTGTGTTTGAGATCTATCCCTGTAGCTGTTTCCAGGGCTAGTTCGTTCCTTTTAAACTGCTGGGTGGACATGCACTGGACAGGTGCTGCACATTTACCTAACCGTTCCCTCACTGCAGAACATGTGGGCTCTCTCTACCAATTTTCTATTGCAAACAAGGTTGATATGCACACTCCTTTGTATGTCTCCCAGAGCACAAGCATATGTTTCTCTAAGCCTTAGACTAAAGTATGTATTCACAGGAGCAGCTACTGAATCGTAGGGCACACACGCTTTCAGTTTTGATCGACACAGCCCTCCAACAGCAAGCAGATGTATCAATTTCCACTCCGTTTCCCACAAATATAATGGTTTTACGTCAAATAGGAACTACAGAAAAAAACACTTTCTTTAGTAAAGTGTAACCCGGCCTTCTTTGATCTGGGAGAGCTTGGAGTCCAGCACAGTTGACGGTCGGGCTGATCCCCACACTGTGGTTCTTCCGAGCCACCAGGTACCTTGGGATCCAGGGGCCTGAGTGTCCCCCGTCCTGCTCCCAAGCGGAGGCTCAGGGAAGGCCTGGCGTCTAGGGCCGGCCGCCCTGAGTGACGTCTTTGACCTGTTTCCCCCACAGTTCTTTGTCTTGGATGTTGTGATTAATTTCCGCCGTCTCAGTGAGGGGGATCTGTTCACTCAGTTGAGAAAGATAGTCAGAATGGCTTCCAACGAGGATGAACGCTTGCCTCCAATCGGCCTGCTGACGTCAGACGGGAGGAGCGAGTGGACTGAGGCCAGGACGGTCCTCATGAAAGGTCAGCAGCAGCGCCCAGCACGTCTCCATGCTCATCTCATCCTCACACCCATTGGCCTCCCCCCCTCCAGGGGTGAACCTCATCCTCATTTGCCATAGCATGGGAAGCTCAGGCCTCTTCCAGCCCAGGACCCAGTGGCATATCCTGCAGTTGGCCTGCGGTCAGCTGAAGGCATCTTTTGTACCCTTGTAATTCATCTGACGGCATGCTGACTTTCTGGGTGAGGCTGACTAGCCCTGGAATCTGAGGATGTCTGGGAGCATGGTCGGGGGTTAGGTTTTGAGTGGAAGGCAGGCCAGCTGCAGTGAAGCAGTGGTGTTTTACTGGTGGGCGAGGGAGGTGCTCATTTCTGGGACTTGAGTTGCTGGGAGGGCTGTCAGGAGGGGTTGGGATGGGCCCACCTCTGGAAGGGTGCTTGGCTGCCTCCTTCACATGATTTCTTGGTCCCCAAATTCTTCATCTTCAAGCTGATCTTATCCTCCTGGCTGCTGCTCTTAAGAAAGTTTCTAAGCTTTCCCATAAGAAATCCAGCAACAGCCTTACATTTTTCAAATTGTCCTTGTGGAAACTACTTTTCAAACCCAAAGCGAGCCCTGTTCTCAGGAACTGGGTGGAGAGTCTTGCTTTCTTGCCTACATTCCCGGATGAAGGGTGGGACTTCTTCGAGCCTTTATCTGCCCCTTGGGCTTTCGTTCCAGCCAGGTGACCATTCAGAGTTCTTGAGTGTCTGTAAGCTGAGGACCTGGGCTAGGCCTGGGGTGTGTAAGGGATGAAAAGGATGGAGCCCTTGGCCTTGAGCAGCCCCCTCGATAGGAATCGGGGATGGATTCAAGTACATAGTAATGCAGTATCTCCCCATGTAAGGCCGCAGAGCCAGTAGCAACCGAATAAATGCTCCAGGACTTCAGAGAGGGGAGGGAGCCCTTCTAATTGGGAGGCTTTTGAGAGGCTTTGGGGGAAGAGGTGGGAATTGAGCAAATCCCTGTGGCCTGAGTGAGAGGGACGGGAGGGAGGACGGCGTCCAGCAGGAGCCCGATCNTCTCCCCATGTAAGGCCGCAGAGCCAGTAGCAACCGAATAAATGCTCCAGGACTTCAGAGAGGGGAGGGAGCCCTTCTAATTGGGAGGCTTTTGAGAGGCTTTGGGGGAAGAGGTGGGAATTGAGCAAATCCCTGTGGCCTGAGTGAGAGGGACGGGAGGGAGGACGGCGTCCAGCAGGAACCCGATCGCAAGCAGCGCTGGCCGCCCAGCGGGGCCACATCCGCCCAGGAAGGACCGCAAGGAGCGCAGCCTGGCCGGCAAGGATGGCGCCGGCCGCCCAGCGGGGCCACATCCGCCCAGGACTGCGAGGAGCGCAGCCTGGCCGGCAAGGATGGCCGTGCTGGACGCACTGGGAGAACGAGGAGGTGACGGGGCTTGACCGTCCGGCAGCAGGCCCGCCCTTCTCCCTGGAAAGCTCTGCTCCCAGGGCTGGCTGGCTGCTTGTACTGTTCCAAGCTCAGCTTAGGTGTCCACCCCAGACTCTCCTGGAGTATCCCCCACCTCTCCCAGCACGCTCTGCCCCTTGTCCTGTTTTCCATCCTGGTTGCATTTCCTACTCTCTGAAGTCAGTTTTTCGTCTGTTGGATTCATGCTGATGATCTGTCCCTTTCCCACGCCGCCACCCAAGTCTGTAACCCCAGGAGGACAAGGAGGACAGGGGCCTTACCGGCTTAACTTCTGAATGTGCTGTCCAAAACACAGTTAATCCCCAGTCACGCTTGTTAAATGAAGGGACGAAGGACAGTAAGGATACTGGGCCCGGACTCATTTCCCACCTACCACTTAGTTTTCTTTCATTCGGTTCTTGGGCACCTTCAGTGCTTGGTCTTAAATTGGAGGCTGCGTGGATCGCAGGTAGATGCCAGAGGGGACCCTGTTCTTACCAATCTAATGGCCATGTGGGAGAATTAATAACTTATGATTTGAAAGTGAGTTAATTCCCTCAGGAGACCATGGTATAATCAAATCTAGTCTTCTCCCCTCCAGGGACAGAGACAGGCATCAGAAGAATTGCCTCTGCTTCCAGGAGGCTTCCCACTTTATTAGCAGGCCAGGCCCAAGCCATCACCCCGCACGACTGACCAGGATTGCCTTGGGGTCTGAGTGCCTGGGTGCGCTAATCGGAATTAATTTGTTAATGGCACTTGATCTGGCTTTCTGAATGGAAGTGCTGTTTCTAAAGGAAGCAGGACAGAAAGGAGGGGAGTGCGCACACAGCTTCGCTCTGGAAATCTGATTAATCCAGTCAGCACTGACTGTGCCATCTGCAGCGGGAGTCTGACCCTTCGCTGAGCTCTCCTCTCTGGAGCGCCCCTTCCCAAGGAAGGAAAACGGGGAAACCACTTAGGAAATGATTTGAGTGTCAAAGTGAAAGATTAAGGCAGCTTGGGCTGGAGTTGAGTGAAGATGGAAAGATGGAAAGGCACGGGTGGGGTCTAGAGAAGTTTCAAAGTAGAAGCAACAATAAGGAAAAGGGGAATGAGCTTTTTTAAAAATAAGTTTATTAGAAATGCATTTCTTTTATTGGAGTATAATTTACAATATTATGTTAGTTTCTGCTGCACAACAAAAGTGAGTCAGCTATATCTATGTGACGTCAGCTCTCTCTGAGCCTGCCTCCTAGCCTCTGCATCCCAGCCCTCTGGGCCATCTCAGAGCGCGAGCTCCCTGTGCTGGGCAGCAGCTCCCCCTCGCTGTCTGTCTCCCATCAGAGTCCATGGACGTCAGTGGCACTCTCTTAATTCGTCCCCCCTCCCCTTAGAAAAGTGGTCCTGATGAGCCTGTTTGCGGGGCAAGCATAGAGACACAGTTGTAGACAGTGGACTTGTGGACACAGGGGAGTCCTGGGTTTTTGATGTGGGCATCTGAGTAGGTGGTGGGACCGTTCGCTGAGATGGGAACCAGCCAAGGGGAGCGATGCAGCAGGGAGAAGTCCTCTCCCAGTGTATCAGGGATACGACGCCTCGGGCCATCCAAGTAAAGACGTCAAGTTAGATCTATGTGTCTGGAGCTCAAGGGAGAGGTCGGTACAGAGATATAAATTTGAGAGCCATCAGCGCAGAAGTGATATTTAAAGTCATGGGCCTTGATGAGATCATCTGGAAACGGAAGATGGGGCCTTGGAGGTCAGGTAGAAAAAGATGCAAAGGGAATAGAGAAAGAGCAGCCTGTGAAGTCAAGACGAAAGCGAAAGATGAGTCACAAGGATCCAAGAGGGAAGAGAGAGCCGCCAACTGCGTCGGATGTGGCTGAGAACTCTCGGGAGAACGGGACAGAGAGGAGACTCTGGGCTTGGCAACCCTAAGTCAGCCATGACCTTCACCAAAGCCAGGCCAGAGTACTAGACAGGGGGGAAGGTGTATGGTGGTGGAAGCCATCCCACAGTAGGAAGAAACTGTTAATGAGACAGTCACTGAGCAGAAGCAGTTAAGGGTGGATGGTTCTTTTCAGACATTTTGGTACTAGAAGGAGCAGAAAAACGGGAGTGATTGGAAGAGGAAGGGGGTCAGGGGAAGTGTTTTTAGTGGGAGAGGCAAGTGCGTGGAAGTAATCCAGCAAGTGAAATTGTTAGTGAGGAGAGAGGAGACAAATGGAGGGGTGGGATTCTTGCAAAGGCAAAAGGAGATGGAGCACAGAGAATCAGAGACCTTTGACTAACACAAGGAAACGGAACCTGGCCTCAGGCCAGCAGTGCTGAGGGGGTTTCTGGAGGCAGAAGAGAATGTGTGTCAGAGCCTCATGGGAAGTGAGAAAGCCAGCCTGCTCAGGAAACTCACTAAGATTCATGGACTGTATTGAGCTCATATTTGAGGGCCATACCCTTTAGCATTATTTTGCAATCCCCCCTCTCCCCCACACACAACGTTGAGGTGCTGAGGTTCAGGCAGGGAGAAGGTGGGCTGCTGAGTTCAGCCGAGGTCAGTGAGCACAGCTGAGGGAGAGAAGGCGGGTGTGGAGGGGAGTGGCTAGAATGCCGGAGTCTGAACTGAGTGAGCAGGTGCGTTAGTCTGCTCAGGCTGCCGCAACAGCCTGCTATATGCTTGTGGGGCTTAGACAGCAGCCGTCTATCTTCTCCCACTTTCAGAGCCTCGAAGTCCAAGGTCAAGGTGTCAACAGAGGGCTTTCTTCTGAGGCCTTTCTCCTTGACCAGGACGGCTGTCTGCTCCTTGTATCTTTACATGTGTCTTCCCTCTGTGTACAAGGACGTCTGTGTTCTCATCTCTTTTTCTTTTAAGGACACCAGTCATGTTGGATTAAGGTCCCACCCCAGTGACCTCATTTTAATTACCTGTATAAAGACCCCCGTCTCCAAATGCAGTCCCTGGGACAGGGGTTAGACTTCAACTTAGGGATTTTTTGGGGGGAAGCAGTTTAGCCCATCACAGGAGGGAAGTGAAAGATGGAGGTGGGTGGTGGAGAGTGGAAATAGGCAGCGGGGCCGAAGGGTCTTGGAGATGTCGGTGAGTGCTGCCGTGGGAGGTAACAGAGTGTGAAGCAGGAGTCAGAGAGGTCCAGGCGTGGGGAGCTTGAGCTGATGCCCCAGAAGGGGTGGGTCCTGGTAGTGATATGCCTCCAGATGGGGTGGTAGGAGTAGGTGCTGAGGTTAGACTGTCAAAGGTGAGAGGTCAAAGGCCGAGAGAGGAGGATGCCAGCCAGGCCACGCACAGGGATGTTCAAGCTACTGAAAGGGTGACCAGGGTGGCGATGGGGGGGAAGGGCTAGAGCCAGGTCCTGGTGGTTGGGCACGGTGAGGAGGAGGCCCGAGGCGCACAGCAACAGGGAGGACAGTGCCTGGCGGGAGGAGGAGAGCCAAGGCTGCAGCTCCACAGAGCGAGCCGGCGGGGAGGGGCAGTCATTCAGGGGCTGGGAGGGGATGCCCCCGCCCATCTGGCGCTGGGCTGAGTGTGCGGGAAGATGACTGTCCTCTAGGAGGGGGTGCAAGGAAGTGGGCCCTCAGAGGGGGCACCCTTCAGCTGCGGCAAAAGGGTAACAGGACACTTTCAAAGAAGGCTAACAGGGCAAGAGGCGAGGCAGTCAGGCCCCGTGGAGAGTCCAGGAAGGAGGAGAGGAGAGCGGGGAGGGCCAGGTCCACCCCGGGGCCACTGGGGCAGCAGGTGGGGAGTGCTGGGGAGGGCGGCTGTCGTTGCAAATGACGCTCCCAAAGCGCTAACCTCTTCGAGGCCCCTCTCCCTCCTGGTTCCAGGAGCAGCTGCTGACTGTGGTGAGGCCAGGGGTCTTTCTGGCCCTCGGGAAAACCGCCACTAACACTGGAAAATGGGCTGAGCTTTCCAGGGTATCTCAGCTGAAGTCCCAAGGTCTCTACCTCCCTTCTAGAGACCCCGGCAGAGACCAGTGTCCATGGGCACTGGTCCAGGCTGGCATTGTGGAGTAGAAAGTTTCAGCCAAGCTGAACTCCACTTGTCCTGGTGGATGCCTAGACCAGGAAGCCTGAGCTCAGACAAAATTCCCCCTTGAATTTCCACGGGGTCAGCTGAGACCCACAGAGGCGGTTGATTGCATCAACCCGCTTTCCTTCCAGTGACGGTCCCTGATCCCCCACCCAGCTTGGCCCGGTCTGTAAGCTCCCAGGCTGCCCAGCCTGACCCTCTGCCAGGACACTGAGAGGGTACAGCTCACAGAGGTCCAGGAACTGCCAGTGGGACACAGTCCCCACTGAGGGGCCTCTTGGGGGTCTGAGGGCTGCAAGACCTGACGGGACTGTCTCTGCCCCTGGGATTTGCCATCTTGCTGGGGAGACTGGAATAAACAGAATTGTCAGGACAAGAGTAGGCAGGACGAAACCAAAGGGAAGGTCTCCGTTAAGAGTCGTGGGAATTTGGGGGCCTCACCCCTCTGCATCTCATAGTTCACGAGGCCTTCCTGTGCCAAGTGAGACTTGAGGCTAAACCAAGGTGGGCTGAGGTCAGTGTGGCTGGGGCTGGTTGGCAATATGAGAGTCATCTAGAGAGCTCAGAAAAAAAAATCAGAAAAACCAAACCGGATTATTGGGTCCTGGTGATTTTCCAGTGGCACTGGAGTGAGGCTAAGGAATTCATATTATTAAAGCACCCTCAGGTACAGTCCGGGTTGGAACCCTCTTATTCAGATGTTAGCAGCCGCCATGCGTGGAGGTTCCCCTATTGCTGAGCCCTGTCCTGGTGCTTTCTGCCCCTTGTTGCTGCAAGTCTTCCCAACAGCCTGTGCGGCGAGACTTGCACCCCCACGAGCAGAGGAGGCTGTGTCTCCCACAGGTTAGGTGGAGGGTGGTGGAGCCGGGAGTGCCCAGGGAGCATCTGTCTCCCCAGCCTGACATCTTCAGGGCCTGGTACTCAGGGGTGAGATTTGGGCCTCAGGAGGGCAATGTGCATCCTCTCAGGACCTCCCTCCCCACCCAAAGTGAAGCTATGGCCTTCCTGAACCCAGGAGGAGCCAACACCGTTATCCTGTCTAGAAATTTAATTAGACATCCAGCCCTGAGTCTGGAAGACTACAGCACTTGTCAATTTGCAGGAAAAGGATCGCCAGCTAGGAGATCCGCCCCTCTGCTGGCTCGCCTGCCCGGGTGCAGTGGAGATCCTGTGAACAGACTTTGGAAGCAGATGCCTCCGTTTGCACAGTCCCGTAAATATTTATTCCCAGCAGCCAATTAGAGCTGAGCCACAGCTTCCAAGGAGGGAACTGACAGAAGGTTGCTGTGTCTGCAGAGGGCCTCCTCAGTCATGGTTTACAAGACCCACTCAGGATGGGGCGTCTTGCTCTTTAAATATTGTCATCCAGAGATAGGCAAGCCTGCTGATTTTAAAACCAATTACACGTTAGCAATAACAGCCTCTCTGATTCAATTGCCCCAGAAATATCTCCTGGCTCTTGAGGCTGAATGCTGTTTTCTTTCTTTGGGCCAACCCCTCCCTCTCACAGTGGAAGCGTGAAGGCTTTCCTGGTTTTGCCCCTTGTTGCTGCAAGTCTTCCCAACAGCCTGTGTGGCGAGACTTGCACCCCCACGAGCAGAGGAGGCTGTGTCTCCCACAGGTTAGGTGGAGGGTGGTGGAGCCGGGAGTGCCCAGGGAGCATCTGTCTCCCCAGCCTGACATCTTCAGGGCCTGGTACTCAGGGGTGAGATTTGGGCCTCAGGAGGGCAATGTGCATCCTCTCAGGACCTCCCTCCCCACCCAAAGTGAAGCTATGGCCTTCCTGAACCCAGGAGGAGCCAACACCGTTATCCTGTCTAGAAATTTAATTAGACATCCAGCCCTGAGTCTGGAAGACTACAGCACTTGTCAATTTGCAGGAAAAGGATCGCCAGCTAGGAGATCCGCCCCTCTGCTGGCTCGCCTGCCCGGGTGCAGTGGAGATCCTGTGAACAGACTTTGGAAGCAGATGCCTCCGTTTGCACAGTCCCGTAAATATTTATTCCCAGCAGCCAATTAGAGCTGAGCCACAGCTTCCAAGGAGGGAACTGACAGAAGGTTGCTGTGTCTGCAGAGGGCCTCCTCAGTCATGGTTTACAAGACCCACTCGGGATGGGGCGTCTTGCTCTTTAAATATTGTCATCCAGAGATAGGCAAGCCTGCTGATTTTAAAACCAATTACACGTTAGCAGTAACAGCCTCTCTGATTCAATTGCCCCAGAAATATCTCCTGGCTCTTGAGGCTGAATGCTGTTTTCTTTCTTTGGGCCAACCCCTCCCTCTCACAGTGGAAGCGTGAAGGCTTTCCTGGTTTAGAGCAACCAGACAGGGAGAGGCCGGTGGTCCAGGGCGAGAGATCTGGGCTTGACTGGCCCCTCGCTGAGGTTCTGAGTCTCGCTCCTTAGGCCAGGATGGGGAGATGGCAGCCCATCTAAGGGATGCAAAGCTGGTGTTCCCGGGCCTGCTGCACAAGGGCGATCACTAAGGATACTTCTTATTAGATTCAGGGAAACACTCTGGGGATGTTCTCCCAAGCCCAAAACCACCCTGAAAAAATCCAGTGAGCTGAAAGTGGACTTGTGTGGATGGGCACAGCTCTTGCAGTCAGTGGCAGTGGCCCCTGGCCTCAGACTGAAAGGCCATCGTCCTGGTGAGGAGCCCTGACTCTTACTGACTCTGGGGAGCTCTTTTGCCTCCCCCAGGCTCCCCGGATGCCACATGCCCTGCACGGACACACTCCAGGCTCCTCTGCTCCTTCATTCCTCCCCGTGTGTCCCCTTTCTGGCCCTCACTGTCCATTTCACGGGCAGCACTGTGACGTTCCGTTTCAAGGCAGCTGAGAGGTTGCGGGTTTTGGGTTTGTTTGTTTTTTTCTATCTCCTGCCCTTCGCCACTTACCACCCCTCCCCTAATTCTGAAATTCTGAAAGTATGATAGCTCTTTAAATCTGTCTTTGTGGGAAGGGTAGCTGGAACCCAGAGGGAAGAGCAGTTCTTGGCTACTGACTTTTTTTTTTTAATTAAATTAAACTTCTTTGGAGATAATTATAGACACGCACGCACTTGTATGAAATAAATGTGCTTGTACAGTTCAGCCTCCCCCACCCCACCCCGCAGGGAATGGTGACATCTTGCAAATCTTACAGTATCACAACCAGGACACTGACGTTGATACAGTCAAGAGAGAGAACATCTCCATCCCCACAAGGACCCCTGGTGTTCCCTTTACAGGGGCACCCATTTTCCCTCCAACTCCACCCCTCCTTAATCCCTAGCAACCGTTAATCCATCCTTCATTTCTATGATGTTGTTTCAAGAATGTCATATAAATGGAATCATGCAGCATGTAGCTTTCTGAGACTGGCTTTTTCACTCAGTATAATACTCTGGAGAGGTCCATCCCAGTTATTGTATGTGTGAATAGTTCGTTCTGTATTCCACAATTTGGATGTTTCATCATAAGTAACGTAACCATCCACCCATTGAAGGACATCTGAGTTGTCTCTACTTTTTGCTACTACAATTAAAGCTACTGTGAATATACACACAAGCTTTTGTGTAATCATAAGTTTTTGTTTCAAATGTTCAGGAATGAAATTGCTAGGTCATATGATATTTGCATGCTTCGTTTTACAGGAAACCGCTAAAGTGTTTTTTAGAGTGACTGTACCATTTTACTTTCCCATCAGCAATGCATGAATGATCCAGTTTCTCTTCACTGTCATTATTTTTTACTTTTATTATTGCCTTCTGATAGGTGTGCAGTGATCTTATTGCGGCTGTAATTTACATTTCTCTGATGACTAATGATGTTAAATATTTTTTCATGTGCTACTTTTCCCTCTATGCCTCACCTTTTGGGAAATATCATTTCGTGTCTTCTGCCCATTTTCTGATTAGGTTGTTTAGGGCTTAGGTTTCGGGTTTGGATTTTTTTTTTTAACTGTGAGTTCTGAGAGCTGCTTATATATTCTTTACTAACCTTTTATTGGATATGTGGCTTTATATTTTCTCCCAGTCTGAGCTTATCTTTTCATCATCTTAACAGGGTGTTTCACTGAAGAAATGGTTTTCGTTTTGATGAAGTCCAATTTATCAGTTTTTTCTTTTTTGGATCATACATTTGGCAAAAGAATTATATGTCTAGTCCTAATATCCCAAAGATGAATTTCTCTAAAAGTTTTATAACATTGTACATTTAAGCTGACAATCTATTTTGTGCTAATTTTTTGTAAGGTATCAGATTTTTATCCAAGGTTTTCAGGGAGGGGTACCTATGGATGTACAGATGTTCCAGTAATATTTGCTGAAATAGCCATCCTTCCTCCGTTAAATTACTTTTGCATCTTTGTCACAATCAATTGGGCATATTTGTGTTAGTCTATTTTGGGGTTTTCTGTTCTCTGCCATTGATCTGTGTGTTCATCTGTCTGCCAATACTGCACGTTCTTGGCTATGTGATAAGTCTTTAAATTGGATACACTGATTTCTCCAAATTTATTCTTTTTAAAAATTGTTTTAGCTATTCTAGTTCCTTTGCCTTTTCACACAGATTTTAGAATAATCTTGTCTACAGCTACAAGAAGTCTTGCTGGGATTTTGATGGGAGCTGGTTAAGCCTGTGCCCCAACCTGGGGAGAATCGGCATCTTCACTGCACTGAGTTTGCGCATGCGTGAACATGATACATCTCTCCATTTCCTTCGACCTTTGATTTTTTGCCTCGGGTGTTCTGTAGTTTCTTTATGTAAGTCCTGCATGCCTTCGTTAAATTTACACTGAGGAATTTCACTCATTTTGCATGCTCTAAACGACACTGCATTTTCACTTTTGGTGTTCATATCTTTGTCACTGGTGTTGGATTTTTGTATGTTTATTTTATATTCTGTGAACTTCTAGCTCATCTGTTAGTTCTAGGTGGAGTTTTCTGGGGGTAGATTCCTTATGATTTTCTACACAGACAGATCATGTCATATGAAAATAGGCAGTTTTTTCTTATTGATATTTTTCTTTTTTATTCCCTTTTCTGGAGAAGGCAATGGCACCCCACTCCAGTCCTCTTGCCTGGAAAATCCCATGGACGGAGGAGCCTAGTAGGCTGCAGTCCATGGGGTCGCTAAGAGTCGGACACAACTGAGTGTCTTCACTTTCACTTTTCACTTTCATGCATTGGAGAAGGAAATGGCAACCCACTCCAGTGTTCTTGCCTGGAGAACCCCAGGGACAGGGGAGCCTGGTGGGCTGCCATCTCTGGGGTCGCAGAGAGTCAGACACGACTGAAGCGACTGAGCAGCATTCCCTTTTCTTGCCTTTTTGTGTGGCCAGAACTTCCGGTACTAGTTGAACAGCAGTGGTAGGGATGGGTGTCCTTTCCTGGTCCTTATCTTTGGGGCAAGGCTTACGGTCTTTTCACCCTTGAGTGTATTAGCTATATGCGTTTTTGTTTGGGGTAGAGTCTTCATGAAGTTGGGGAAGTTCCACTCTATTCCTAGTTTTCTCAGATTTTATCATGATAAGACGTTGAATTTTGTAGCTTGTACTGCAGCAGTTGATCTAATCATGTGATTTTTCAATAGTGTGTTAATACTCGGGATGACGGCAATTAATTTTCAAATACGGAACCAGGTTTGCATCCCTGGAATGAGCCCCACTTAGTCACAGTCTATACTTTTTACATGTGGCTTAATTCTATTTGCTGATATATTGTTAGCTATCTTTGTTTCTATATTAACGAGGGTTATTTGTCTGTAGCTGGTTGTTTTTTTCGTGTGTGTGGTGTGTGTGTGTGTGTGTGGTGGGTGTGTGTGTGTGTGGTGTGTGTGTGTGTGTGGTGTGTGTGTGGTGTGTGGTGTGTGTCTGTGTGTGTGGTGTGTGTGTGTGTGTGTGGTGTGTGTGTGGTGTGTGTGTCTGTGTGTGGTGTGTGGTGTGTGTGGTGTGTGTGTCTGTGTGTGGTGTGTGGTGTGTGTGGGGGGTGTGTGTGGGGTGTGTGTGTGTGTGATCAGTATATGTATTTGTGTGGTGTGTGTGTGTGGGGTGTGTGTGTGTGTTGTGTGTGTGTGTGTGGTGTGTGTGTGTGTGTGTCTGTGTGTCTGTGTGGTATGTGGTGTGTGTGTGTGTGTTGTGTGTGTGTGTGTGTGTGGTATGTGTGTGTGGTGTGTGTGTGTCTGTGTGGTGTGTGTGTGTGTATGTGGTGTGTGTGTGTGTATGTGTGGTTGTGTGTGTGTGTATGTGTGGTGTGTGTGTGGTGTGTGTCTGTGTGGTGTGTGTGTGTGTATGTGTGGTGTGTGTGTGTATGTGTGTGGTGTGTGTGTGGTGTGTGTGTGTGTGGTGTGTGGTATGTGTGTGTGTGTGTAGTGTGTGGTGTGTGGTGTGTGTGTGTGTGTGTGTGTGGTGTGGGTGTGTGTGTGTGTCTGTGTGTGGGGGGTGTGTGTCTGTGTGGTATGTGTGTGGTGTGGTGTGTGTCTGTGTGTGTGTCTATGTGGTGTGTGTGTGTGGTTATGGGTGGCGGGGCAGTGCACCGTTTTGTCTGGTTTGGGTGTCATAGTCACACTGGGTTCCTAAAGATGAATTGGGGTGTGTTCACTTTTCTTGTATTGTCTGGAAGAAATTCTGTAGATTGGGGTTAATTCCTCCCTAAATGTTAGGTAGAATTCTCTAGTGAAACCATCAGGGCCTGGAGATTTTAGTGAGGAGGGGGAACTTTAAACTTACAAATTTAATTTCCTTAATAATTAGGGGGCTCTCCAAATTATTTGTTTCATATTTTGTGCATTGTGGTAGTTTATACTTTTTAAGTGATTAGTGCATTTCATCCAAGTTGTCAAATTTATGTCTGTAGAGTGGTTCATAGTGAAGTGAAGTCGCTCAGTCGTGTCCGACTCTTTGCGACCCCGTGGACTGTAGCCCACCAGGCTCCTCTGTCCATGGGATTTTCCAGGCAAGAATCCTGGAGTGGGTTGCCATTTCCTTCTCCAGGGGATCTTCCCGAGCCAGGGATCGAATCCAGGTCTCCCACATTGAAGGCAGATGCTTTAACGTTCACAGTATTTTCTTAATATCCTTTTGATATCTGCAAGATCCATATATTTGATGTGAGTTTCTTGTAGATAGAATATAGCTTGGATATATATTTGTTGGCATCCTCATAGCCTCTAGGGGCTGGGAGTGTAAAGATCACCATGAGCCATAGTGTAGAGAAGGATTTGAGAGGTGGGATGACAGATTTTCCTCCCAAAAGGGGCTATGATTCCTTTGTCTGCGGAGTAAAGATGCTCAGATGTGCATGGCAAATATTTAGAAGCTCTTAAGTATCTGAAAGGGACCCAGTGCCTCCCCTCCCCAGACCATGTGAGGCAGGGCAGTAGAAGCCTGATATGGGCCCTTTTCCCAGGGACTAGATCAGAGAAGGCGCGTGTCCCAGAGAGGGCTGCGTGTGTGTGTGTGCGTGTGCCCAGATGGGTGTGTCGGCGATCAGCACCAGAGAGGTCTGCAGGCCTCCAAAGGCAGAGGTGCTGTGTTCATTTCCTCTTCGCTCGCCTTAGTCACAGACTGGGAACTTGCAACCTCTAGTAGAAGCTCTAGGGTCCTCTAAGGCCTCCTGGCCTCTGGAATTTCTGCATCACCAAAGTTGCCAACTCCCCAGGCATGGGTGGCAGAGCAAGCTCCTCCTATTACTCAATTCTGACTTCTACCCATTAAGCAGGGGCTCCTTGAGGAAGATTGATTTACCACAATAAACAAGCCTCCCGTGCTCGATGAGGATGTCACAAGACAAACGGCTCCTCCGCGTGCCCCCCCCACTGCCCCGTGTTTCCATCACGCTGGGCCAGAGTCGTGTGGATGAGTTTGGATGTAGTTCATTTTCTGCCTTACCCGATAAACTTGTCAGCGTCTGGCCGATCAGCCGCTCGCACGCAGGGAGTCCGTTTGCAAGGCCACCTGGCACCCTGGCTCTGCTGTCCTGCTCCCGTTTCCCTCTGTTTAATGAGCCAGGACCTGGTTCCTGTTGAGTGGTGCTAAGCTCCGGGGTCCTGCTCAACCTGCACGCAGCCGTGATGGTTCAGCCCCTCCTCAGGGGTCCCTCTGTCTTGCCTGGAGGTGGCTGGGGCACTGATGCCCAGGGAGCTGTCCTTTGATGCCACCAGCTTCAAGTCACCCAGCTGAAAAGGAGGGTGCCCAGCCCTCACTCTTCTGCCCAGCGGCTGCGTCAGGCCAGCTCCCCAGGCCCTGAGCTGGACAGGCCTGCCTCGGGCTTCCCAGGGAGCTGAAGCCTGCCTACTCCACACTGCGCCTGGGGCTGTTTCGTAGGCAGATACCAAGCCTGGGCCCTCAGAGCTCACTGAGACCCAGGCCAACGTGTACAGCACTGAGGCTGCCCGTGGTCCCCAGGCCCAGGCCCTCCCCAGGCCCAGGCCCTCCCCAGGCGGCTAGGCATCGCTGCCAGCTCCACTGCCCAGCCTGGGCGTCTGCTGCGCAGCCTCAGAGCCTCTTCCAGCACTGTTACTTCCTTCCTGGTGTGTTCCTTCCTTCCTCTCCACCTGTTTTGAATCAGGCCCAGGCCTGGCCAAGGCCTCTCCATGCTCTGAAGTCACCAGCCACCCTGCGCCCGAGGACCCCCAGAATAACACGCAGTGCAGGGCCGGGCCCCATGGCTGCTGGCAAGGGCTCCAGTAGGACCCAGGGTGGGGGAGTCTTGCGGAGCGTTAGGAATCCCTTTCCTGTCTCCATCTCTCCTCCACCCCTTTCATCCTATGAAACTCCCTGCCCCAAAGGTGGTGGTTTCCTGTCTTCCAAAGGGCCTGGAAGTCTGAACTGTGCCCACAGGTCTCAGCCCCACCTGTCCATGCACCCTCAAGTCCATTGCCAGACACAGACACTTCCCGTGCCCACCTAAGCCAGGGAACCAGGCCCTGCTCTCTGTGAGCTCAAAGCTTGAGGAGAGGTGGCCAGATCAGGATTTTAAGGCTGGAGGGTCAGTGGCCGGGGGCTGGGGCAGCCCTGTAAGGCCCCGCATTGTGCGGTAGGAGGCAGTGGGTGTAGAGGTAACTGGTCTGGCCCTGGCTCAGGTTCTATGTGAGGCCAGTCTGGCAAGCAGAGGGTCCTTGTCTGCCCTGAGCAGGCGCCCGAGCCAGCATGTTACCGAGATGAGGCGATCGGGGCGGGGCGGGAGCCCTCCGGGTTGCTCTCACCCACACGGGACGCAGGGCCCACACTGTGATAGGGTTTGGGATCTCAGGAGCATTTGATGAGTAGAGCTTTGATAGGCAGAGAGGGAGAAGGGCTCCCACCCAGGGGGCAGCCTGCACGATCTGAGGGGATGGGTGTGCGCAGGTATCCAGGAGCCGCAGGAGCTCCTGGGAGGTCCCTGCCAGGATTCCGAGGAGGTGGCCCAGGGGGGCGGCACAGGCGAGCCGTGGAGTGCAGAGGGCGGTGCTGACAAGTTTGGAGTCTGCCCTGTGGGTAGTAGAAGCTCACTCAGGTTGAAGAGGGTGAAGCGGCGACTGTACCACACTCAAGCGAGGAGGAACGGGAGTTTCCCCCTCCCCGCACCCACACTGTCCACCACAATGGAGTCCCATTGAACGTTCAGTCCCCAGGGCTGGGACCAAAGCCTGCAAGTTGATCAGAGGAGGCAGGAGAGTCCAAGAGGCCAAGCGGAAGGTGATGAGTCACTCTGGACACATAGGGATCAAGAAGAATCTTGAACACAGACGGCTCCCCTAATCCATATTCCAGACGAGTGGGAGGGGAGGAAGACCCAAGGAGGGGCTGGCTTGCTGGCCAGCCTCGTTCCAGAGTGGAAGGCCAGCGTGAGAGACTTCTCCTTCCCCAGGACGTGCAAGAGGAGGGAGGGAGGGGATGATAAGGACCACAGTGTCTTTTCACTGGAGGACGTCTGGGGACACCTCTCGTGAACCTGGAGAACTCACCCCGGCAGAGCAGGGGCTGGCCCAGTGGTCTTAGCGTCTGTGTGCCCAGGAGGTGCTGAGAGCCCCAGGGGAGGGTCTCAAGTGTCGCCTCTCTTGCGGCTGCCTGTGCCAGGAGCGGGGAGCAGCCCAGAGAGCCCGGGATGAGGCCGGTTTCCTTAATAATTAGGGGGCTCTCCAAATTATTTGTTTCATATTTTGTGCATTGTGGTAGTTTATACTTTTTAAGTGATTAGTGCATTTCATCCAAGTTGTCAAATTTATGTCTGTAGAGTGGTTCATAGTGAAGTGAAGTCGCTCAGTCGTGTCCGACTCTTTGCGACCCCGTGGACTGTAGCCCACCAGGCTCCTCTGTCCATGGGATTTTCCAGGCAAGAATCCTGGAGTGGGTTGCCATTTCCTTCTCCAGGGGATCTTCCCGAGCCAGGGATCGAATCCAGGTCTCCCACATTGAAGGCAGATGCTTTAACGTTCACAGTATTTTCTTAATATCCTTTTGATATCTGCAAGATCCATATATTTGATGTGAGTTTCTTGTAGATAGAATATAGCTTGGATATATATTTGTTGGCATCCTCATAGCCTCTAGGGGCTGGGAGTGTAAAGATCACCATGAGCCATAGTGTAGAGAAGGATTTGAGAGGTGGGATGACAGATTTTCCTCCCAAAAGGGGCTATGATTCCTTTGTCTGCGGAGTAAAGATGCTCAGATGTGCATGGCAAATATTTAGAAGCTCTTAAGTATCTGAAAGGGACCCAGTGCCTCCCCTCCCCAGACCATGTGAGGCAGGGCAGTAGAAGCCTGATATGGGCCCTTTTCCCAGGGACTAGATCAGAGAAGGCGCGTGTCCCAGAGAGGGCTGCGTGTGTGTGTGTGCGTGTGCCCAGGTGGGTGTGTCGGGGATCAGCACCGGAGAGGTCTGCAGGCCTCCAAAGGCAGAGGTGCTGTGTTCATTTCCTCTTCGCTCGCCTTAGTCACAGACTGGGAACTTGCAACCTCTAGTAGAAGCTCTAGGGTCCTCTAAGGCCTCCTGGCCTCTGGAATTTCTGCATCACCAAAGTTGCCAACTCCCCAGGCATGGGTGGCAGAGCAAGCTCCTCCTATTACTCAATTCTGACTTCTACCCATTAAGCAGGGGCTCCTTGAGGAAGATTGATTTACCACAATAAACAAGCCTCCCGTGCTCGATGAGGATGTCACAAGACAAACGGCTCCTCCGCGTGCCCCCCCCACTGCCCCGTGTTTCCATCACGCTGGGCCAGAGTCGTGTGGATGAGTTTGGATGTAGTTCATTTTCTGCCTTACCCGATAAACTTGTCAGCGTCTGGCCGATCAGCCGCTCGCACGCAGGGAGTCCGTTTGCAAGGCCACCTGGCACCCTGGCTCTGCTGTCCTGCTCCCGTTTCCCTCTGTTTAATGAGCCAGGACCTGGTTCCTGTTGAGTGGTGCTAAGCTCCGGGGTCCTGCTCAACCTGCACGCAGCCGTGATGGTTCAGCCCCTCCTCAGGGGTCCCTCTGTCTTGCCTGGAGGTGGCTGGGGCACTGATGCCCAGGGAGCTGTCCTTTGATGCCACCAGCTTCAAGTCACCCAGCTGAAAAGGAGGGTGCCCAGCCCTCACTCTTCTGCCCAGCGGCTGCGTCAGGCCTGCTCCCCAGGCCCTGAGCTGGACAGGCCTGCCTCGGGCTTCCCAGGGAGCTGAAGCCTGCCTACTCCACACTGCGCCTGGGGCTGTTTCGTAGGCAGATACCAAGCCTGGGCCCTCAGAGCTCACTGAGACCCAGGCCAACGTGTACAGCACTGAGGCTGCCCGTGGTCCCCAGGCCCAGGCCCTCCCCAGGCCCAGGCCCTCCCCAGGCGGCTAGGCATCGCTGCCAGCTCCACTGCCCAGCCTGGGCGTCTGCTGCGCAGCCTCAGAGCCTCTTCCAGCACTGTTACTTCCTTCCTGGTGTGTTCCTTCCTTCCTCTCCACCTGTTTTGAATCAGGCCCAGGCCTGGCCAAGGCCTCTCCATGCTCTGAAGTCACCAGCCACCCTGCGCCCGAGGACCCCCAGAATAACACGCAGTGCAGGGCCGGGCCCCATGGCTGCTGGCAAGGGCTCCAGTAGGACCCAGGGTGGGGGAGTCTTGCGGAGCGTTAGGAATCCCTTTCCTGTCTCCATCTCTCCTCCACCCCTTTCATCCTATGAAACTCCCTGCCCCAAAGGTGGTGGTTTCCTGTCTTCCAAAGGGCCTGGAAGTCTGAGCTGTGCCCACAGGTCTCAGCCCCACCTGTCCATGCACCCTCAAGTCCATTGCCAGACACAGACACTTCCCGTGCCCACCTAAGCCAGGGAACCAGGCCCTGCTCTCTGTGAGCTCAAAGCTTGAGGAGAGGTGGCCAGATCAGGATTTTAAGGCTGGAGGGTCAGTGGCCGGGGGCTGGGGCAGCCCTGTAAGGCCCCGCATTGTGCGGTAGGAGGCAGTGGGTGTAGAGGTAACTGGTCTGGCCCTGGCTCAGGTTCTATGTGAGGCCAGTCTGGCAAGCAGAGGGTCCTTGTCTGCCCTGAGCAGGCGCCCGAGCCAGCATGTTACCGAGATGAGGCGATCGGGGCGGGGCGGGAGCCCTCCGGGTTGCTCTCACCCACACGGGACGCAGGGCCCACACTGTGATAGGGTTTGGGATCTCAGGAGCATTTGATGAGTAGAGCTTTGATAGGCAGAGAGGGAGAAGGGCTCCCACCCAGGGGGCAGCCTGCACGATCTGAGGGGATGGGTGTGCGCAGGTATCCAGGAGCCGCAGGAGCTCCTGGGAGGTCCCTGCCAGGATTCCGAGGAGGTGGCCCAGGGGGGCGGCACAGGCGAGCCGTGGAGTGCAGAGGGCGGTGCTGACAAGTTTGGAGTCTGCCCTGTGGGTAGTAGAAGCTCACTCAGGTTGAAGAGGGTGAAGCGGCGACTGTACCACACTCAAGCGAGGAGGAACGGGAGTTTCCCCCTCCCCGCACCCACACTGTCCACCACAATGGAGTCCCATTGAACGTTCAGTCCCCAGGGCTGGGACCAAAGCCTGCAAGTTGATCAGAGGAGGCAGGAGAGTCCAAGAGGCCAAGCGGAAGGTGATGAGTCACTCTGGACACATAGGGATCAAGAAGAATCTTGAACACAGACGGCTCCCCTAATCCATATTCCAGACGAGTGGGAGGGGAGGAAGACCCAAGGAGGGGCTGGCTTGCTGGCCAGCCTCGTTCCAGAGTGGAAGGCCAGCGTGAGAGACTTCTCCTTCCCCAGGACGTGCAAGAGGAGGGAGGGAGGGGATGATAAGGACCACAGTGTCTTTTCACTGGAGGACGTCTGGGGACACCTCTCGTGAACCTGGAGAACTCACCCCGGCAGAGCAGGGGCTGGCCCAGTGGTCTTAGCGTCTGTGTGCCCAGGAGGTGCTGAGAGCCCCAGGGGAGGGTCTCAAGTGTCGCCTCTCTTGCGGCTGCCTGTGCCAGGAGCGGGGAGCAGCCCAGAGAGCCCGGGATGAGGCCGGGAGGAGGGAGGAGCAGACAGGACCTCCTCGACGGCCCCTCCAGGCCCTTAGCTGGACGGAGGAGAGGACGGGCAGGCTCCAGGCGTGGTCCTCACTGGCACGTCAGCTGTGGATGCAGCTGCCCCCGACTGGGGAAGGTGTGCTATGCCTGGCTCAACCCGCGGGCAGGACCCGGCTGGGGAACGAAGGCTGCGGGGAGATCCGAGCCTCAGGGTGTGGAAGTCACACCTGCTCCCACTGTTCCCTGGACTTCAGGAAGGCGTTTTCCAGATGACCGTGACACACATTTCTTAGCTTAAGGCTCTGGAGAGAAGGAAGGCTCCAGACCTGGGGGCTGGGGTGGGGTGGCGGATAGGCTCTGAAAAGAGGAGTTCAGACTTAGTCCCTGGGGTTCCAGAGGGAAGGGGAAGCGCCTGAGTGGAGAGGAGCAAGCGGCTGCGGGAGCAGAGGGCTGCGTACCGGGCGCCGAATCGGGGCGCACAGGAGGCCCAGGAGCAGGGCCAGGGCCGCCCGAGGCCTGCCTGCGTGCTGGGACAGGAGGCAGCGGGGAGCTGACCCAGCCGCCTTCTCGGAAGGCTCTTCAGCCCCAGAATGTTTCTGTCTGACACAGAGAGGAGCATCCTGGACAGGGACCTTAAATATCTGCAGAGATAAGAGTTAAATAAACGGGAAGACTGGCAGACCAAGGGCCCAGCTCCCAGCTCATCCCTCAGTGTGAGGATGCGGACTCAGCATAACTGCCCGGCTTAAGATCAGTGTTAGAATTGGCCACATGTGACCCCAAGTCCAAAATATTAGCATCTTAAGAAAACAGAGGTTTCTCTCTCTCCGTCTCTCTCATATATACCCAAACCGAGCCCCCCAGAGCTGATAGATGGTTGGAATTCTTCCATCGCACTCTGAGGGTGTGGCCTGCATCCTCCTGGCCCATAATGGAGGCTAGGGCTCCAGCCACCACACCTGTGATCCAGGCAGCAGGACAGAGGAAGGCAGAAAAAAGAGCAAAGAGAATGTACTCGCTGTATCTAAGGGGGTTTCTTGAAAGCTGTCAGATGGTGTTTCTAGGTTTTTGTTGGCAGAACTGAGACCTGATTCCCCCCAGCTGTGAGGGAGGCTGGGAAATGTAGCTTTAGTCCTGCGCATCTATGTGCCGAGCCACAGACAAGGTGTCCTGTGACGGAAGCGGGTGTGGGTGTTGGAATATGCCGTGTAATGCTGCTTTGCCTCCAGATAGCACGCGCCCATCTTCTCATGCCTGGAGCACACTGGGACTGGGGGAGGGGTGCAACCTGCACCCCGTCCGGCCCAGAGGTCAGGATGCCTGGGCGATGGCAGCCCTCACCAGCGGGTCCTGATGCCCCGGCGCCTGTGTGGGATGGTGCAGAAATAACAGAGCCACAGGAGAGACTCCTGGTTGGGAGAAGAGGTATCTGGCCCCACAGTCATGGCACTGTGGCCATAGTCAGGTCCCAGGCTTTTCAAACCTTCTTACGCTCAGGAGAGGAAGCTGCCTGGGCAGCCCATCTGGCTGGCCCAGCTCTACTTTGGAGGGAACTCCACGCCCGCTGTCCCCTGTGGAGAAGTCAGGCTCTCTTAGTGACATGTCTTTGGTACAACTCCGTGACCTTTAGTCTGTTTGCCCTGATGAACTCTGCATGCCTGAAACTGCCCCAGTGGGCTCATCTGGCTACAGATTCAGGGGCAAACTGGCCCTTCCACCTCCCCTCCGCATAGAAACAACAGCTGGGGTGAGAGCGGCCTGGAAGAGCAACACCCTCACTTCCTTACTTCCAATTTTTATGTGAAATTGACTAATTAAAACTTTTTGGCAACTGATGTTTGAAAATCACAATTCAGGACAAATGAACTTGCCTATGTGCCAGACGTGGCTGGCAGGTGTGAGTAAGGGGGCCACTGGATGGGGGAACTGGGGCTCCTCTGACACAAGCTGTCCTCTGGGAGGCCAGTGCTTCTGGGGAAGACCCCATACCACCCCCTTCATCTTGGCGGGCAGGACCAGTAACTGCACGTCTTGGGGCGGAACTGGCTACAGTCGGAGGGCAGGACTCTTACAGGGGCCCTGGGGGCGTGCCACCCCGGGGGGTGAAGCTCAGGACGGTAACCTGGACTTACCAGCCCACCCCTGGAGTACAGGGGAGGGGGTTCAGGATTGGCTCAAGGCCTGGGTGTCCATATGTGCATCTGCCTACGGTATGGGTCCTGCAGAAGGGACCCAGGCCCAGGGCTGGCAGGTGCTGAGTCAAGCCGTGCTGGACCCCCTGCAGACTCCACCAACCGGGACTCTCTGGATATGATCGAGCGCTGCATCTGCCTGGTGTGCCTGGATGCCCCCGGAGGCGTGGAGCTCAGCGACACCAACCGGGCACTCCAGCTCCTCCACGGCGGAGGCTGCAGCAAGAACGGGGCCAACCGCTGGTACGACAAGTCCCTACAGGTAAGCCCCCCACGGCGTGGCTCACGCCCAGCAGGCTCGCTCAGCGGCCTCTGCTGCCCACCCAGGATTCTGCGTGTGGGGCCAGGGAAACCCAGGAGATGTGCTGCTCGTGTTGGCCCCTGGACGGGCCAGAACTCTTCTCGGGAGCAAGGGGCCAAGCCTAGCGCTAACTCCCCGGCTTTCCTGCAGCCTGTGCTCAGCCTAGGGAGCCTCTGGGTCAGACCTGGGGCTCATTCCCCATTTCCCATCCTACACTGTCAGGCGGGGGCATGCCAGGGACTCCCATCCAACCAACCCTCAACGCACTCATCATCATCACGCCTGATGCCCGAAGACAACATTGTTTCTGAATTTCCGTCACCCTGGCCCCGACATTTCAACACGCCTCCCTCCATCCCTGAGGAGTACGGCAGCCCAGCATCTCCACAGAAGAAGGGTCATAAAATGAGACAAAGCCGTTCACAGATGTCTCATTCACATGACGTCAGCCCAGAAATAAGACATTCACTGTGGCCGAGAGGAAAGTACTCACACAGATGGGGATGGAGTTCGGGCCACTCACCCCACCCCCCAGCCTTTTTCTCCAGCACGCTGATCCTGAGTCAAACCTTGCTTGTTTGTAAAGCTCCAACGCTCTCACGATGGCTGTATTAAGTGGTACCCGACTATGTTTATGTTTTGGTTTAGCATCGCTCTGCTTTTTGCTTAGCTTCCTCTGGCAAGCTTTTCTGGACTGCCTCACTTTCTCTCGCTCCGTCCCCTACGTTGCAGGTTATCCTTCGTATTGGTTTGCATATTGACTCTGCGATTTCCGATGAGTCTCTCCCTGCCGGGCTGGCTCTTTAGCCTCCACCAGCGGTGTTAATGGCCTGCAGCCTTTCACGGGGCAGCTGTGGGAATGAAACGCTGTAATGGGTGTACAGGGCTGAAACATAGTAAGCGTTGGTAGTGGTTTTTAAAAGGCACTGTTTTCCACCCTTATTTTTAGTGACAGAAACAGGAAAGCAGTAATGTGTGCGTGGGTGCGCCCTCCCCTCCTGCCTTACGTGAGCCCACTGCCGGGGTCTTTTTTGCAGGCAGGACAGATTATCAGGGGAGCTGGAGAAGCCCAACAAATTCTGTGAACCTGAATGGAAAGGTTTGAGAGCAAGTCTCAGGACAGAAAGGCAGAGGGCATGGGGGAGAGAGAGGAAAGAGCCTGCGTGGATGGGCCTGGAGAAAAGCTCTGTGGGAAGTGTGCTTGTTTGCAGAAAAGGAGTGACGGTTCTGGGAGCTGGCATTCTGTGAGACTGGGGGAGGCTGGGAGTCAGCTCAGAGGTGTGCCTTGCCACAGTTCCCCGGAACGTCTCATACAGATTTCATAGCTTGCGTGTTTGTTGGCTTGTTGGTTTTTTGCTTATGGATGATGGGTTGGTACCTCTGGAGTGTAATGCTGTGCTGAGGTGGACTTCAAGGCAGCTTGACTGTATTCAGGTTATACTTTTAGAATCAAGATCTCATTCTTTTCGTGATGTCCTGCTAGGACCTTTGTACACACTGAGCGTCTCCCTTTCCGAAGTCAGCTAAATCCAGCCTTTGTATAGTTAGAAAAATCATGAGTAACCTTTATAGTTCCCATGGGCCTTACACAGACCGTCTCTCTAATCCTTGTATTGATCCTGTGAACTGAGCCTTATTGGATCCATTTCAAATGAGAGCAGACTGAAGCCAGAGCGTTGATGCGCCTTGTCAAAGCTCTCCCGGCTGGAAGGTGGCAACCACAGAACTGGAATCAGGGATCCTGACTTGAAGCCCAGGCAGCAGTGAATGGGCCTTCCTTGACACACCTTTCTTCCACTCCTGTCTTGAGATATTTTATTTCTCCCCGGGAATCTGCATGCCACCCAAATTGGGCCATCACCCTCATCGCTCACTGAGAGAAGTGATTAAGCACCTGCCGTGGGGTGGACACTAGGTCCTGGGGGTGATGTCAGTGGTGGCCAGCCACACAGTGTCCATCAGAACACAGCCACACACAGCAGACCCGGGCAGTGGCCCTGGGGTGCGCTGGGAAGGGGGAACAGGGCTAACAGGAGCGCAGGGGCTTGCCCAGGACCCGAGGAGAGCGCGCACAGCCTCGGCCGAGCCCTTCGGAATCGCTGGGCTACCTGAGCCCGGCAGCTGTGGGCTCTCCCTTCACCACGCAGGGCATCTCTGGGAGGAGGTCACACAGGTTAGAGCTGTCTTGAGGCTCCTCTCTTCTCAGGTCAAGGCGACTGTGTTCTTTTCAGGAGATGATGTGCTTTGGTGTTCCTGGAGAAAAGGTCTCCCTGAGAGGTGGGGGAGGTGGGCGGGACACAGGGGTCCTGACCTGGAGCCAGGCGGCTGCTGGGGAGTATTGACCCCGAGGCCTGCTCGCTTCTCTCTGCTGTTGCAGTTCGTGGTGGGCCGGGACGGCACCTGCGGCGTGGTTTGTGAGCACTCCCCTTTCGACGGCATCGTCCTGGTGCAGTGCACGGAGCATCTGCTCAAGCACATGTGAGTCTGGGGGCAGGGCCCCTCCGGAGCCGCTGAGCGGCCACGGGAGGCAGAGCCAGCCTGCCCAGCAGGGGCCAAGCTGGGCCAGGAAAAACATGGGCGGCCGCTGAGGAGCTCGTTAGTCTGGCATGTGTCCCAGCAAAAGGCGAATCTGAAAACCAGCTTGAAGAAACATCATTCGCTTTATCGAGCTTGGACGGAAGGGGCAGACTGGGCAACAGGTTTAGCGCAGTTAGGGCAGCATTTGGCCAAGAATTCTCAGCTCTAAGGGAACATTTGCTCTGGTCCAGGGAAGCCCAGGTCGATGTCCATTGCTTGTCCGGAGTCAGGTGTGGGCCCACTGTTGACCCAGCACAGAGGGTCGCTGCCCCTGTTTCTCTCCCCTCAGCTGGGTCTCTCTCCCTACCTTCCAAGGTCGCCAGACGGAGTACATCTCTGTCCCTTGGAAACACTGGGTCCCTTCCTCCATTCATGATTTTGCTCATTCTCCCCTCCTAGAATCTTCTCCCTGAATCTGTAAGTTCTGAATCTCTTCCATGATTTAGGGACTCTGTGCGTGCATGCTAAGTCATGACTTAGCATGACTTCAGTCATGTCCGACTCTTTGTGACCCCATGGACTGTAGCCCACCAGGCTCCTCTGTCCATGAGATTCTCCAGGCAGGAATACTGGAGTGGGCTGCCATGCCCTCCTCCAGGGGCCTGTCCCCCTCAGGGACTGAACCTGAGACTCGTGTCTCCTGTATTGACAGGCAGGGTCTTTACCTCTGGCACCACCCGGGCTCCCCTGAAGGGACTCTGAAAACCCAAAGCAGCCCTCATCGACAGAAAAGCACAGATTGCCTGTTCCATTTGTCCCCACGTGTTTTTTGTTTGTTTGTTTGTTTGTTTTAAAGAGTTACTGATGTAGCGTGGTCAAACAGGAAACATGAAAAGAAATCCTGGTCTTTGCAGTCAGGTGGAGCTGGATGGAGTCCCAGCTCGACCGCTCACTAACTTAGGTGTCCTCTCAGAGCTTCGGCCCTTTCGTCCGAGTCATGGTTTGGTGGGCACCCCAAACTCCGACAGCTGACATGACTGCGGGCCAAGGAAATAAGCTGCCATGACCCCCAGCCTGCAGGGCCACAGGCGGTCACCCCACTGTCCTGCAGGGTGAAGACCAGCGAGAAGATGGTCCGAGCTGACTCGGTCAGCTTTTGTTTGTTTGTTTGTTTGTTTTAAAGAGTTACTGATGTAGCGTGGTCAAACAGGAAACATGAAAAGAAATCCTGGTCTTTGCAGTCAGGTGGAGCTGGATGGAGTCCCAGCTCGACCGCTCACTAACTTAGGTGTCCTCTCAGAGCTTCGGCCCTTTCGTCCGAGTCATGGTTTGGTGGGCACCCCAAACTCCGACAGCTGACATGACTGCGGGCCAAGGAAATAAGCTGCCATGACCCCCAGCCTGCAGGGCCACAGGCGGTCACCCCACTGTCCTGCAGGGTGAAGACCAGCGAGAAGATGGTCCGAGCTGACTCGGTCAGCGAGCTCCCAGCACCCAGAAGGCTGAGGTGGAAATGCTCCCCGGAAATTCAAGGCCTCTTAGCCTCCTCAGCAGAAAAACTTCAACAGTAAGGAGAATGCCAGGTCTTTGGGGGTGATGCTCCAGGGGGGATCACCATAGCACTCCCCCACCCCACCAGCTGCCAAGGTGTCCTAGAAGCTTCCAAAGACCCCAGCTCCTCTGCCTCCCCTCATCCGCCTCCGCCCACCCCCCTCATGGAAATGCAGTCAAACTAAAGGGGAGTTGAACCTCTCGGGGAAATAACCTTGCCGAAGTATCCTTCATTTCCATAAAATGCAAACGTGCATCTATTTTTTTCCACAGGTTTCACCTGACTGAGCTGAGTCAAGGCGGGGAAATCATCTCCAGCTTCTGAGGGAGGGGGGTTATTGCCAACTGGTTTGAATAAGTCATTTGAATCCAGGAGATTTCAATTTGCTTGAATTTACACTGCAGCTTGACAAGGGGCCTTTTTTTCCCCAAGGGGAGCCCTAACGGGACCCAGCAGGAGGTCCCGGGGGGTTATGAGCCCTTGCTAGCGGTCGCAAGGCGTGCTGGGAGTCATGGTCTGGCAGCTAGATACGGACTTTGGCTGATCGTTCCCTCATTCAGTAAAGGAGCAGGAGTGCGTTCACTCACTCTCATTCATTCATTCATCACACATGTGCAGAGCTCCGGTGTGCTCCAGGCCTCTGACCGATAGGGCTCTGGGGACACAGAAATCAACGTGCCACGCGTCCCACCCTCCATACTTTGGTGGAGAAACTGGATCCCCAGAGCAAAAATGTCAGATGCAATAAGCGCCCAGACCAGAGACAGGTATTTGGTCCTGAACCCACAGAGGACACTGGAGCTGAGTTCGGCCAGGAGGTAGAAATGGGCCTTGAAGGGTAACTAGGAGTTGGTGATGCCAGCAGCTGGGAAAGAGATAGGTTCATAAGATCAGGTTGTTTGGAGGCCAGCAAGTGAGAGAGTGACCAGAGCTGGGGCAATAAAGAGAGGCTGGGGCACGTTGCAGAGCTTCACGTCCTGACGTTACGGGGACCGGAAGCTGTGTTGCAGCGGTGAGGAACCCCGGGAGGATTTAGGGCCTGGGGTTTCAGGGAACCAGTGAGGAGACTGTGGGGATGGCGCGGCTGTGCAGGACAGAGTGTGGCTGGGCTCAGACGCCGAGGGATGGGGAGGTGAGCCCACAGTGAGCTGCTGGGGTGCTGACGGACTTTCCAGGGGGAAGGAGAGAGGCCTCGGGTGTTCATCTGCAAGTGCACGTATCTCAACCCCATGGGGCTGCTCTTGGGATGCGAAGGTGGGTGAGTTGGTGGGCTGGTGAGCCCTGGGCAGAAGAAAGAGTTGGCTTATTTCAGGGCTTCAGGCAGCTGGCATGTGGTCCCAAGCGCTCAGCTTTCCTTTCTAGAGGACCGGAAGAGCCGAGTGAGGCCTGTGAGTGGGGAAACAGGAGAAGCGTGGGGTCCTGAGCTGCCACGGAAGGTAGGTAGGGGCTGAGGGCCAGGGCTTGGCCAAGAAGCTTTCCAGGTGGCTGCGGTGACTGTGAGCTCAGCCTGTCCAGGGACAGTGGGTCAACAGGACAGACTGAAGAGTGAGTTCCCATGAGAACTGGGCCCTCTCCGAGTCCTGCTGGGTCCTCAGAACCTGGTATGGACCAACCAAGAGCTGAGCTCACATGACTGGAGGAATAATTCAGGGCAAGGCAGGCAGAGAGGGTGGGAGCAGGGGTCAGGGCTGCCCACCCAGGGCTCTGCACACACACACACACATACACACAAACACACACGGGTGGTGGCCAGATACGGGGACCTTGCTACATGTTGCTCCTGCAAGCTGTCAGCCCGGACCCCAAACTCATTCTGCAGGAGACTGGTCAGTGTAGCGAGGGGAAGGGAGCGGGGAGACCGTGCTGAAGGTCTGTCTCAGTGTGGGCTCAGGGAGCCTGCCTTCTACTTGACAGTGATTTGTGGATGGCAAAGGTCTGGGCATAGCACGGGAGGCTCAGCATCAATTTCTGGGTAAAATGAATTTTCAGTCACCATCAAAGCCCGGATGAGCGGCTTTAGCTGTGGTGATGTCACCAGCGGCCAGGCCCCAAGCCTTTCTTCCCACAGCACAGCTGGGATGCGTCTCAGCGAGAGATGCTGATTGCAGCCATCAGAGAAGCAGGCTTTTCCCTGAACATGGGGGGTTGGCAGGTCTGGCAAGATGGCCAGGAGGCCCAAAGAGTCCATGGGGATGCTGGACACACTTCACAAACAGTTCAAAATGCACGGCCTCTATGAGGCCTGCTTCTGGGGGCAATGCATTTCTAGGACTCTGTAGGCTGTGTTCTCCTTGCCCTTGCAAATGACCCTGTGTCCCTCCCTGCAGCCGGCCCACCTCCCCCACCCCCAGTACAGAACCACTGCCCTATCCAGCCAAGCCTCACCCTCAGCTCAGAGTGCCCCTGGTCAGCATGCCCTCTGCCACTTCCATACACCAAGGCCTGTCTCTGACTGTGTCCTGGACACCTTACTGCTTTGACATGGACCAGGCTCGAGAAACTTCATTAGACTCTGTGGTGAGTGCATTCTACTTTGCATGCAGTGAAAGCTGCTTTCCTTTTTCTTCCACAGAATAGTAAAGAATCTCGACTTCACCGTTTATAAGTTTGATGACTATGGGAAAACATTCATTAAGCAGCAGAGATGCAGCCCTGATGCCTTCATCCAGGTGGCCCTCCAGCTGGCCTTCTACAGGTAAGCACACCCTGCCCAGGGGGACTGACTGACCCAAGCTACTCTTGGGTCTAGAAGCATCTTGGAGGGAGGGATGACTCTGTGAGCCTAGAGGATGGGGGTGTGACCAGGGCAGGCTGCACGGGAGGGCCCTGTCACCTCAAGCTGGCAAGCAGTGGCCCAGGGGCACAGAGTTCATGGGGGTGGAGGGATTCGGAGCTGACAGAGGCCAGGCAGGTGGCGAGGACGTCAGGTGGTCCCTCCTGATCTCAGCCAGCCCAGCTGGGGCGCTGGAGCTGTGGCCTGTCCCACCCAGTTTTCCTGGTCTTGACAAGGAGATGGAACTCGCATCCCTGCCCACGCCCTGATGGGTCAAGTCAAACATCTGGGGCTTAACTGGTTCCCGTCGCTCATTCCCCGCACCCCACAGCAGTTCTCCCCCATCCTCTGCCCTCCACCTCCACGCCCCCGCCATCCGATGTTTGGTGAACTGTAGCCTGCCTTTGCAGGCCTCTGCTTCCACTCTTGTCCCCAATAATCCCGTCTTCATGAAGCACGACCTTTGAAATATCCAAATCAGATTCCATCACCTACTACCTCGAACTCTCCCAGTGGTTTCCCATCATGCTTAGAACAAAGTCCAGGCTTAGAAAGGGTCTTTGTGAACCAGCCTTCCCGGGGCCCTGCCCCCAAGCTCTCTTTCACCTCCAGACCTTTGCTTTGTGCCAGTGCCTCTGCCTACCCACCTGTCGCCGCCACGCTCCCCACACCAGCTCCTTCCCACAGCTCGGGTCTCAGCTCAGGCGCCAGCCCTCAGAGGCCGCCGCGGAGCCTCTGCCGCCAGGCCTCTGTGACGGCGCGCTGCGTTCCTTTTCCGTTCGTGGCAGTTGTTGCGCATGTGGGCGCCCTTGTTCATGGATTTGCTGACTTTGTTTTCTAAGCTGTCTCCCCCAGGCGTGATGGTCTCGGTTATCTTGCGTGCCTGGGACAGAGTAGGCCCCAGGGACTGTCGGAGCCCGGAGAAGACTCTGCAGGGCCTTCGCCTGGGGCGGCATGGTCTGCCTGTGGCTTAGAAAAATCCCCCAAGCAGTAGCTCTGTCCTCGGGAAGAGATGCGGAGTTGGGAGTAAGAGTTGAAGGCAGGGTAGGGAGCCAAACTGGCCTTTTATGAGCCGCGAAAAGCAATGCAGAATAGATCCTCCTCGAGGCAGGGCTGGCTCCCGCTGGTCCCAGCCTTCCAGAAGCAGCAGCGTGTGAGCCAGCACAGGTGCTGTGGAGTAAATGGCGCACAGCCCCTCCAGAGCCTGCTCTTGGTCTGCAGTCGGGACAGGCATAAAGCGACCTGGAGAAGGCCCTGGCACGGAGGTATCACCAAGGAGCGCGTGGCATCCCCGGCTCCAGTGCCCCCCGCGGGGGCTGTGACTCGCGGGGAAGGGAGGCCGCCACCCTGGACGTCATCGGTCAGGTTGGCATCACCCCACACTAGGACTGTGCTCCCCGCCGGGATGTGTAGGCCTCGCTGGCCCTGGGCTGTGGAGGGACCCAGCCTCTGGAGCTGCAGTCGGCGCTGTTCTGATACTCAGCTGGCACGTGGCTGAAATGGGCCGGGAGGCCCTGCTCGCGCCGTGGCTGGGACTCTGCTGCCCTGGTGCTCAGGCGCTTCAGAGCTTCAGATCCAAAGCCCAGAGCGGGTGGGGACAGAGCCCCTTCCTCTCCCCTCCAGGGAGCTTTGCCGTCACTGGACACGGCCAGGAATAGATGAGGCCAGAGGCTCCCAGGCTCACGGGATAGGCAAAATACCACCTGCTGCCTGTGGAATGAATGCTTCAGGGTTTCAACTATAACAAAAAAAGATTTTTAATCTGCTTCTCGATTCAGCAGAAACCTGGAAGCCGCCTAAATCGGGGCTGATCAGCTGCCAGCCAGTGATGGCGGCCACTTTTGTGCTCAGCATGGTGTTTGCTCCAAGGGCTGTAGAGATACAGGAAGTGAGCTCCCTGCCAGAGTCTTGGGGGAAAATGGGCCTGAGTACAGGAAATGCCGCTTCCTTGGCAACTCATATAGTGTCAAGCCCTGTACCCAGTCAGACTCCCGATTCCCCACTCCTGAACTCCCCCAGGGCGGGGGCGACTTGCCTGGGGGAGGCCGGGATCCAAGGCCACCACGTGCGGTGTGACTTCGGCTGTCACTGCCCCTCTCCGGGTTCTGTGTCTTTCCCCTCCCTGACCCCTTAACGCCAGCAGCCTCACTGACTGGCGGGAAAGGTGTCTGCCAGCCTGGCGCGCAAGCCTAAGGGTGCTTGCTCCGTTCACATATCTCATATCTGACTGGTGGGGCCAGCGGCCACAGGCGAGAGAAAGGAGAGACGCAGCCCTGGCACCCACGGGTCACTTTGGAAGCAACGCTGCCCCTGGATGGCGGGCCTGGGCAGCAGCCGGCACCCCTGGCCACTAAGGCCCCCTCCTTGCCTCGATCCGTAGGTCATGCTTGAACTGTTTTTAAATAAAACAGGATTCCCTCAAGAGTGGGAATGATGAATTATTCCATGCTGTGCTATTAATCACTCACTCATTGGGTCTTGCAGAAAATTCTAGGTTTCCCACCAGATTGGGACTTAAAACAGCTACCAGTCATGCCTTCCTTATGTTTTATATCCACACAGTATCACCCTCGCAGGAAGTGTGCTCAGCTCTTCATATCAGAGGCTCCCCAACATTCATCTTTGGGGAATCTCCTCCAGAATTCTATTAGCATTAAAATGAAAGACTGTGCCGAGTGAAGGCAGGGCTGTGAAAATCAAGGCAGGCGAGGCTATTTTTCCTTCAGCATTTATGCTCCCTGAGAAGGCAGCGCTGTCTGCCGTTCCCCCTTCATCCTGTGCAGGCTCCACGGGAAACTCGTGCCCACCTACGAGAGCGCCTCCATCCGCCGGTTCCACGAGGGACGGGTGGACAACATTCGATCGGCCACGCCGGAGGCGCTGCGTTTTGTGAAAGCCGTCACTGACCACCACATAGCCGCCGTGCCGGTAAGTCTTGCTGGCCTGAGGGGTCTCAGGGAGGTCAGTGGGGCAGCTGTGGGCCGCCTGTGGCTCAGCCCCGGGACACCCCGCTCCTTTGGCTGGTCTGTACCTGAGCAGCCTCTTAAAGCCCCGTGCGCTGTGTCTCTGTCCATTTACAGGATTCGGAGAAGCTGCTGCTCCTGAAGGACGCCATCCGAGCCCAGACGGAGTACACAGTCATGGTGAGTGACCTCGCCCGAGCTCAGGGCCCCGGCTGCGCCCAGAGCCGGGGCCTCAGCACGGACTCGAGGTGACAGCTGGGCCACCTCCTGTGCAGCGACTTGGTGAGGCCACCTTGCCTCTCAGAGCCTCCTCTTTCTTATTTTTAAAAGCTGGTAACACAGCACTCCTGCTTTTTACATGGATTTTACAGGAATACAGTGAATGGTCTTTGAAACAACACCAGTAATAATAGCACCAACATGTAAAGCACCTTACAGTTTATATAAGAGAAGGCCGAGTATGTGGTTCATGCAATCTCAGTGAGGCAGTGTTTATTCCCACCCAGGGCTATTTCTGCCTTCTTATTCTCCATGTATTTATTTATTTATACTGCTTGTGAATAGAAGATTTTTTTTTTGCTGAAAGTTAATGATGAAATTGAAATGGTAAGGGAAATGCTTTCCTGGGTTAGGAAAATAATATATTTTCTGGCATTGCAAAGCCATCATTTGCATACAAACCAAAAATAAGCTACTGCTGGGACTGGTGATCAATATATTAATTGTGAATCATTCTGATACAGTCTTTGAAGGCTCATACAAGCTATGAAAAGGAATTTACTTTGTACTTACTTTGTTTACTATCTATGTATCTGAAAGCAAGCACAACATAGATCTGGGTTTTAGAACCAGCCAGTATAGGCTTTTCTCCAATTCAGTTGCTAGGTCCCTGAGTCATTCTGTTTGGGGAAAATCAAGCTCGCTCTCATGTCTTCCATGGGTATCCTTTGTTTTTCTGCTCTATGCCAGGCAAGGCAATAGGTGCTGGCAAATAAAAAATGAAGCCCTATCCTTGGGGAGTTCACTATGTAGTAGGGAAAAGAGGCCGTAAATATTTCAGGAAGTAGCAGAGAACATGGCGGAATCAGTTCCTTCTGCCTGGGAAAGCCAGTGAACTCCCCAGAGGAAGTAGGCTTCATATGAGACTTACAGCAGAAGTGTTTGTCAGGCAGATGGAGACGGGAAGGACGGCCCTGGAATGGAGCAGCGCGTGCAGAGGCAAGGGCTTACAATTGTTCCTTATTAAGCTGTCTTTCTAGTAAAGCTGTTGGAAGATGTAGACCACTAACGTAAGGAATAAAACACAAAGAAAATCACAGACTTAAACATCAGAAGATTCAACACCAGAAAGAGGTCGAGAAAAAGGCTGAGAGCAAAGGGAGGTCCCAAGCTGACAGCTGCTCAGCAGACCCAGGGAGCAGTCAATCCACGGAGAAGCAAGAAGTGAAGGGAGAAATCAAACTGATAAATTATCTGATACATTTTATGCATTAAGGGAAGTTTTACAGTTCTGGCTGAGGATTTACGAATCAATAAATTGTAGATACATAGAAAGGTAAGCAAGTGGGAAAATCATAATTTAATCATTTACAAACTGTCAATTCTAGGGAACAGAAAAAACTGATTAAGGAAATCTAATCCTAACACACGCAGGACTCAGGACTCAGCTGTGAATACTTGCATAATTATAGCCATGTAAACACTGCATGTTGATCAAGTGACAAGGACTTCGAATCTAACTCTGCTGGAAGCATAGGGAGGAGTGGAAGTGTATTTGGGAAGGAGGGTATCAAAGAGCCAAAGCTTCATCTTCTATAATAAGGAGACTGAAAACATGCAGTAGGCAGCCTAAGCGTGCTATTCCGAACTAAGAAAGTCAGTCGCTAGAAGGGTTCCAAGTGGCTGCTTCTATGGAGTGGGACTCGGTGCTGGCAGAGTGACATAAGTCTTTGGCTTATTTGGTTTTTTTTTTAAACTATAAATATACAACTTTGATAAAAATTTAAAATTTTATGAAAATTTTAGGAAAATATTCTCCAAAGCATTGCCATAGGGTTCTGCTGTGTTAACTATTTTAAGTTGGTGAAAACAGCTAAATGAAAGAAATCAGGGATGGGGAGCGGAGAGCCGTAAGGATGCTCTGTAGGCCCCTGGTTGGATATGCGGGGTAAGGGACGGAGGGGGAAACCAGGAAACCTCCGTGTATCTGGCCAGTGTGTTTGGTAGAGGTTATGGAGAAAGGAAATTCCGAGGAAAGGAGCAACGTGGTCCAGACACACTATCACATCCTCTCAAAGCACCGTGTGGTTCTCCTTCCTAGTATTTGCTCAGCTGATGATCACAAGTCTATTAGTATGATTGGTTGATATGTCCCCCATACCACCCAAGGCTCCGTGAGGCTGAGTCTGCGACTGCTTTGCTCTCTAGCAGCTTCTCAGGCACATAGTAGGCACGCAAGTAAGGTTCCTGAATGAGCAAAAGACTGGATGTTGAGTCACTTTGCTCGCTGCTACTCACGGCTCTGACCCGAAGAGTCTGTTGAATCAACCCCAGTTGCTACGGCAGCTTCAGAGACGCTGAGAGCCGGGGTGGGTCGGCTGCTGGACAGTGTGGCTGCTCTGATAATCCACACGAAGCAGACGCCAGACAGCGGCGACCTGAGAAATGGGCGCGCACCTGCTTCACGGCTGGTCCGTCTCACGGTGCTTAGCCTCTGTCCTAACGGGCACGTCCAGAGTGAGTGGTGATTGTATAACATGTCTCTCCAGCCTATAATTAGCTGTGTTTGGAGAGACTGGGGCCCCTGAGTCATCTTGGTGCATCCATTCTCAACTGAAAGAGAACAGCAGTCAAATTCCAAAATGTACCTTGTAAACCTGAGCAAAGTTCACTGTGGTCGAAGATTTCCGCCTGTGTGGGGCATTAACAGTAAGGGGCCATCTTATGTAACCGTGAAACCCCCAGGAATTACTCACAGTTACCCTGATGTTGATCCAGAGGTTATTACAAGAGGCCAGAGGAGGGACTTCCCTGGGAGCACGGTGGATAGGGATCCACCTGCCAATACCGAGGGCACGAGTCCAACCCCTGGCCCGGGAGTGCTCCACATGCTGTGGAGCAACGAAGCCGGGAGCCTCAGCGCTGAGCCCACGTGCTGCCGCTCCCAAAGCCCACGAGCCATAGCCTGAGCTCTACACCCAGGGCAGCCGCCGCAGCGCGAGGCCCGCACACCACGAGGAGGAGCAGCCCCCGCTCCCTGCAACCAGGGCGCGCCCACGGAAAGTAGCGAAGGTGCAGCACGGCCACAGATAAAATTCAAAAACTATTTTAAAGAAAGAGGCCTCTGTGTCTCGCAAATCGGGCCCGACAAATTGCCCCAGTCAAACGTGTCATCCGTGCAAAACCCCTGTGCCTGCCCTGGCTCCACTGTCCCCTTCCAGCCACACCACCACCCCTGAGCTCCTCCTCTGTAGGCGTCTCCACTGCTCTTCCCTTATCCTTTGATAAGATTTCAAATACCTGTGACAAAAAGAAAGACCCTTTCTTTCCTCCAACAACCCTTGAAAATGTGAGCAGAGCCTCTGCTAAGCTCTCTAGCTCCTATCTCAAAATCACTCTTAGATTATGAGTCCAGTTTAGTTGAATGAATTCTGAGCCTGTGAAACAGCAGCCAAGATTCAAGGACACCTCAGCACCCTCTGCCCCTGATTCCTTGGGCTCCTGCTGGAGGATGAAGGGTTGGTTTTGGGGAAAGCCCATCCAGCGACAGCCTAGGGTACCCCTACCCATGCTCGGATGGGTTCCAGCCAGCACCTGTGCTCCTGCCCAGCTTCTGCCCCTGAAGGGGTGCCCAGGAGGGCCAAGCCAGCCCTGCTGTTTCCACTGGGAGCATGAGGGGTTACACACACTGAACATCGGCAGGGGCCATGCTGTTGGGGGGCGGGCGGTCAGACTCATTGGCTTTTAACTCCGGCATCCTCTTCTAGAACCCTACCTGCTCTGGCTTATCCCGGGTGTGAAGAAATACACAGGAGCAGAGGCCACGTAGGAGTGCCTGGTCCTGGGCAGCCACCACACACGGACGTGGTCCACAGCGAGCACTGGGTGGGCAAGAGCCATTAGAGGCCCCACGAGCTTCGCAGCCTGGGGAGGAGGGAAGGAGGGGAAGCGCGTGCCTCAAGCCCTGCTCTCTGTCCCAGGCCATAACCGGGATGGCCATCGACAACCACCTGCTGGGGCTGCGGGAGCTGGCCCGGGAAACGTGCGAGGAGCTGCCTGCGATGTTCACGGATGAGACGTACCTGATGAGCAACCGCTTCGTGCTCTCCACCAGCCAGGTACCGCCCCAGCGCAGCCAGCACCCGAGAGCGCTTAGTGGGAGCCGTGGGCTTTCTCACAAGCTGAGTGATTACAGCCCACTGCTCGCAGTCAGCCCGGTCCTGGCTCTGCTTCCAGTGAACTGCATGCCCTTCAGCAGAAGGACCGAAATGCTCCGAGTGCTGTTTTCCCCATCTTCTAGATGTGCGTGATCACAGATGCCTCCTTAGCAGAGGTGGGCAGGATGGGAGAATACCCACAATGGTGCCCTAACCATTAGGCCTCCTTCTTCCAATGTTGCCCAAGAGGCGGTGTCCTATGGGCCAGAGGCAAGCCCTGGCTCAGTCAGATGCAATGATGTAGGTAGAAAGCCCAGACCCCCAGTGCTTGGCACGGACAGGGTCCTCCAAGCAGGTCACAGACCTCATCGTAAGGGGCCACTCCGGCACCTCCTAAACCAGCGCTACAGCCTCGTTCTGTTGGAGGACCACCGACACAAAACCGGAACACGATCTGTGAGAGAAAGTCAGCCATTTAGAAGAGAAAACACCTCCCCTCCCACCCCCGCCCGGCAAATGTCAGTTTACTAAGACTCCCCCTCATCTGCGAAAAGCAGAACACGGGCAATAAAAAGGGCTGGCAAAGTTGTGTGTGAGGATAAAAGCCCACTCGGTAATTTCGCTTTGTCATTACGGGAGTGAGCTTGCAGACGTGAGTAAACGAGGGCAGAACAGAACCACATAAATTCTTCAGGAAACCATCCGTGGGCAAAAAGTGCTTCAGAACGCTTTGTGGCCTTCGGCCGTTGCACGGCAAATTTATCTGACAATGAGGTGACTCTATTAGCAAGACTAATGGCCTGTTCTGCCCCATTAAAACAGCCAGTGTCATTTCTGAAGGCCTGTGGGTTTAAAACACACACCGCCCTGCACCTGCTCAAGAACGTGCTCCATTTTCCCCTCTGAAACCAGCTAATACAATTAATTCAGGGTGCGGCGGTATTTTTTTTCTCCAACTGGAATGAACATTGATGGCTTCAGTGCCTTCAGAAGCACTTTTTCTTGGCTTGTGACCCGCATTACAAAATCGCAGCCTTCTGAATTCAAAATGTATCAGGTACATAACTAAAAACTCCAGTTGATGGCAATCTCTGAAACGCCCGATGCTGGGTAATTGTGCGTGACCAGGCTGTGGGGAGACAAGCAGGCCAGCCAGGCAATACTGACAGTAATTAAGGATGTGGGAAAAAAATCGACAGAGGAGAGGAGCCAGATTTCCTCCAGTTCATAAATTACTCCCTCTGGGAAGCCGTCTAACTGCTGGGTGCCACCGGGGTGCCATTCAGTAAATTGCTCTGATTGCCTGGGTGATTCAAACAGCCCCCAGGTGAAGGAGCGCTTCGGCCCCGCACCGGGTCACTCTGGGAGCTTCCGACTCCGCGAGCAGAGCGATTTCACGCCAGGGCGGGGCTCGTGGCCTGCCTTCTGATTCACGCAGTTAGATGGGTTGTTTTGATAACTCTGGCTGTGGCCATCCATGATGGGCCATCAGTTGATGTGCTTAATTCAGTCACACACCCGGGTGGGAAATAGTCAAAGAGGAGCAAATACTTCCTTGAGGCCCCTGGACGCCAGAGCGTCATGATTTGCGGAGGCTTTCGGAGCAAGCGCCCCTGACCTGCCCTCTCCCGCAGGTGCCCACCACCATGGAGATGTTCTGCTGCTATGGACCCGTGCTGCCCAGCGGGTACGGCGCCTGCTACAACCCCCAGCCCCAGAGCATCCTTTTCTGCATCTCCAGCTTCCACAACTGCAAGGAGACATCGTCAACCAAGTTTGCAAAAGCTGTGGAAGAAAGCCTCCTTGAAATGAGACGCCTCTGCAGTCTGCCACTGTCTGCCACAGGCAAGCCACCGGCAGCAGAGGAAAAAGTCACAAGGCCCAGTCAGGGGCACCAAGCTTGATGGCTGTGCCACCAGCTTTCAACCGCTCAACCCAGCATTCGGCAGCTGCCAGACCCCGCCGAACCCCTTGCTCCCAACCTTCACCACAGCTTTCTGTAGCTTCCCTATAACTGCAGACCCAACACAGACCACCCCGAGGGTTCACACAGAGCTGGACTGGCAGGAGGAATGCATCCGTGAGGCACGGGAATCATCATCATTTATCAAGGTGTCCTCGGGCCTGTGTGTTGGGAAGTAAGACCAGCCTGGCTCTGAGGTGGCCCGGGTGAGATGGGGAAGCCACCACTGACTTCCCTCCATAGCCACAGCAGCTCAGTATTGGTGTGTGCTTCCCAGCAGGACCCAGCATGTCCAATGAAAGTATGAGTCACCTTATTATGTAGTGTACCCAAATGAACCGTGAAGGAAGCGGCTAACCCCAGGTCACCGCCTTGTGTCTCTTGGGGAGGAGTAGAGGGCTTTGTTTTCAGATTCAAAGCAGTCTGATCTTGGCATTCAGAGCGACCCGCCCTGAGACACGTGGTCCTGTAAGCAGTACCCACCCCTCGACACACACACACACAGCCCAAGTTAATTTAAAATACAGTGATCTGGGCTTACAAACACATTTCTCCTTTTGCCTCCCGGAAGCAACCTTCCACTGAGTTCAGAAAATCTGGTCTGGCTCTTCTGAAAGGGGAAGAAAATGGTCTGCCGTTGCCCTGGAGCAGCTGCTGCTCCCTGCTTTCCCTGCGGGCCTGGCAGGGACTGGTCCACCTCCCCAGGGATCCTGCCGCTTGCATTTTTTCTGGTTGTGTTCCCACTCGCCTTCACAAGAAACCTGCCCTGATCAGTGATCTGCCTTTAGGAGGAGAGCAGGATGCTTCAGGGGTTTTCTGCTGCTGCTGTTTACTTGTTTTGTTTCGCTCATTCTTAAGAGAGGCTTTTAAGAAAAGCACTGTGACATTAATTTCAGAATAAGATCTCAGTGGCCTAAGCTGGACATCCTTGGACAGCTGGGACTAAAATGCATGTGGAGGAGCCCAAATCAGAGCTCTTCACGGGCCTGGGGGCTGAGGACACAGCTGGTGAAGAGAGGGGCTGGGAGGAGGGAACGGCTGTGCACAGAGCCAGCCCTGATGGAGGGGCCAACCGTCCACAGAACTGAGCTGAGAGTGTCCGGGGAGGCAGTGATCATGGAGGAGATGTGAGAGGCACTTTCTGCGAGGGCGTATTTTTATGGGAAAGCAACCAGAAAAATCAAAACTGCAAATAGCCGAGGCGGCCTGCTGTCCAGAGGAGGTGCAGAACTGGGCTCCTCTCTCACTGAGCTCTGCCATGCTTCCTGTGGGTTTTCCTAAAAAAAGAAAAGCCCTCTACTCCTGCAAAGACATGAGGCAATGACCTGCCCATCCTGCTCTGTATCACCCTCCACTGTGGCCCCGGGACCCTTCATGTGTCTCTTCTTTGGAGCACTGTGCAAGCTCTCTGCCCTGTGACGAACACTGAAGCAGGCAGGGCTGAGACGGGGGGAGCATCTTGACCTTTGCTGGGGCCTTTGATAACAGACAACCCTAAGCTGTAAATTCCTTGAGCCGCTGGTTTCAGGCTGAGCATTTCTTTGTGTGATCCGGGAGATTCTGGCGCTGCCCCTTCACAGCCATTGGCCTGCAGAGTCCATGCTGCTTCCGTCACACGCCCAGCTTTCTGCTCCCCCTGGAAGAGCACAGCCCAAGAGCCCCAGGAATGCTTGGGGAACTGCTGTCCACCTGCTGTAAGCTGACTCAAAGCTACCTACTTGTTTCCAGCAAATGACCACAGTGAAGATCCAGGTTCTCTTCCGGTTTCTCTCCAGGTAGACAGCTCTGGTCTGGGGATCAGGCAGCCTCACTGGTCTTGGCCAAGAGACTTAAAAAGCCCAGAGACTCAAGTTCTTCCCTCATCAAATGGGGACAGGCGCGTCCCAGCCTTGTGAGGTGGTCGGGACGGTAGGCCACACGTGTAGAGGGCCTTGCATGAGCAGGCGGGCCCTGGTGCCTGCTGTCGGAGCAGGCGGGCCCTGGTGCCCGCTGTCGGGACGATGTCACCCCAACAGGCACTGTCCAGGTGACGTTTGTTTCACACTTTCTCTCAGACACTCCTTTGTCAGAACCAAACACACCTGCCGTTTTCTGGGCTTAGGGAGCGGGAACTGCCTGTGTGCTCCGCTATCACCCATGTGCGGATGGCAGACGCTTGGCAGGAGGGAGCAGCTCCTCCCTCCGAGGGAGGGGCTGGAAGCTGGTCTTCCCCCTCCCAGTTCAGGTGGGCACACTGAGCCTTTATGTAAAGGCAGTGCTGGGCCATGGGCATGGCCATCTCCGTGGGGACCCTGGTAAGGGAGACTGTCCCCAGAGTCCTCAGAGAGGTGGAAAGTGAAGCTTGGAGACTCAGATTTGGGGGACAGTGATGCATTAAGCAGTACCCACCCCTCGACACACACACACACAGCCCAAGTTAATTTAAAATACAGTGATCTGGGCTTACAAACACATTTCTCCTTTTGCCTCCCGGAAGCAACCTTCCACTGAGTTCAGAAAATCTGGTCTGGCTCTTCTGAAAGGGGAAGAAAATGGTCTGCCGTTGCCCTGGAGCAGCTGCTGCTCCCTGCTTTCCCTGCGGGCCTGGCAGGGACTGGTCCACCTCCCCAGGGATCCTGCCGCTTGCATTTTTTCTGGTTGTGTTCCCACTCGCCTTCACAAGAAACCTGCCCTGATCAGTGATCTGCCTTTAGGAGGAGAGCAGGATGCTTCAGGGGTTTTCTGCTGCTGCTGTTTACTTGTTTTGTTTCGCTCATTCTTAAGAGAGGCTTTTAAGAAAAGCACTGTGACATTAATTTCAGAATAAGATCTCAGTGGCCTAAGCTGGACATCCTTGGACAGCTGGGACTAAAATGCATGTGGAGGAGCCCAAATCAGAGCTCTTCACGGGCCTGGGGGCTGAGGACACAGCTGGTGAAGAGAGGGGCTGGGAGGAGGGAACGGCTGTGCACAGAGCCAGCCCTGATGGAGGGGCCAACCGTCCACAGAACTGAGCTGAGAGTGTCCGGGGAGGCAGTGATCATGGAGGAGATGTGAGAGGCACTTTCTGCGAGGGCGTATTTTTATGGGAAAGCAACCAGAAAAATCAAAACTGCAAATAGCCGAGGCGGCCTGCTGTCCAGAGGAGGTGCAGAACTGGGCTCCTCTCTCACTGAGCTCTGCCATGCTTCCTGTGGGTTTTCCTAAAAAAAGAAAAGCCCTCTACTCCTGCAAAGACATGAGGCAATGACCTGCCCATCCTGCTCTGTATCACCCTCCACTGTGGCCCCGGGACCCTTCATGTGTCTCTTCTTTGGAGCACTGTGCAAGCTCTCTGCCCTGTGACGAACACTGAAGCAGGCAGGGCTGAGACGGGGGGAGCATCTTGACCTTTGCTGGGGCCTTTGATAACAGACAACCCTAAGCTGTAAATCCCTTGAGCCGCTGGTTTCAGGCTGAGCATTTCCTTTGTGTGATCCGGGAGATTCTGGCGCTGCCCCTTCACAGCCATTGGCCTGCAGAGTCCATGCTGCTTCCGTCACACGCCCAGCTTTCTGCTCCCCCTGGAAGAGCACAGCCCAAGAGCCCCAGGAATGCCTGGGGAACTGCTGTCCACCTGCTGTAAGCTGACTCAAAGCTACCTACTTGTTTCCAGCAAATGACCACAGTGAAGATCCAGGTTCTCTTCCGGTTTCTCTCCAGGTAGACAGCTCTGGTCTGGGGATCAGGCAGCCTCACTGGTCTTGGCCAAGAGACTTAAAAAGCCCAGAGACTCAAGTTCTTCCCTCATCAAATGGGGACAGGCGCGTCCCAGCCTTGTGAGGTGGTCGGGACGGTAGGCCACACGGGTAGAGGGCCTTGCATGAGCAGGCGGGCCCTGGTGCCTGCTGTCGGAGCAGGCGGGCCCTGGTGCCCGCTGTCGGGACGATGTCACCCCAACAGGCACTGTCCAGGTGACGTTTGTTTCACACTTTCTCTCAGACACTCCTTTGTCAGAACCAAACACACCTGCCGTTTTCTGGGCTTAGGGAGCGGGAACTGCCTGTGTGCTCCGCTATCACCCATGTGCGGATGGCAGACGCTTGGCAGGAGGGAGCAGCTCCTCCCTCCGAGGGAGGGGCTGGAAGCTGGTCTTCCCCCTCCCAGTTCAGGTGGGCACACTGAGCCTTTATGTAAAGGCAGTGCTGGGCCATGGGCATGGCCATCTCCGTGGGGACCCTGGTAAGGGAGACTGTCCCCAGAGTCCTCAGAGAGGTGGAAAGTGAAGCTTGGAGACTCAGATTTGGGGGACAGTGATGCATAATAAAAATGTATGTGGCCACCTTATAATACTGCTAAGTTGCCAAAATATATAAAGTTGACATTTGAGTTCTATTTTTGTAAAACAGTTCTAGATTTATGGCAATATATACATGTGTATTTATAGCCTTTTGATTTTAAGTTATAGTTTTGTGCTTTAAAGAAATATATGTATGATGAAAGAACTGTATATTGAAAGCATTATATTCAAATTATTTAAAGACTGTAAGTCTATATCCAATAAAAAGTAATGCCAAGAAAGATGGCACTGGCTGCTGTTGCTGCCCAGAAATGCTATAAAAACTTGTGTAGTAAATTCTGTCAGCTGGGTCAACAATTCATTCACCTTTGTCTGAGGTCTGACAACAGCAACAGTGGATGTCTAAAAAACAGGAGCCGGGAGAGAAAGAGCAGAAAAGAACTTAGTTTCTCCTAGTGTGTGGCATGTATAGGGTGAGGGACAGAGAGGTTTCATGGGGTATTTGTGATCAGGCTGGGTATAGAGATGGGTGTCTCCACCTAAGTCTGTAAGAACATGCATAAGCAGAATGAGGTGGAGGGAAAAGCATCAGGTTTGGAGGTGGGATGCCTAAACTATAGACACAGCTCTAGCTCTGAGAGCAAGATGGAGTGACTTTGGGGAATGTCACTTTTGCCTCTCTAGCCCTCAGTTTCCTCATCTGTAAAATGGGAATATTGATATCAGCACTACCCATTTCCAGGGTTGTGGCAAAATGACATAAGACGGTCATTGTTCGAGAACTTAGAAGTGATATGAACATTCGACATTCTTCTTGCAGGCTCACAAGTACATGCGCACACACTTCCTGAACCCTGCATGTCCCTGCAGCCTGCACAGATACATTCCAAACTGCAAAACCCCCTCCACAACCCCAAGAATCCACAGACCCGGAACTGCCATTGTTATTGTTTAGTCGCTCAGACATGTCCAACTTGTTTCAACCCCATGGACTGTAGCCCACCAGACTTCTCTGTCCTTGGAATTCTCCAGGCAAGAATACAGGAGTAGGTGGCCATTTCCTTTGATCCCCAAGCCCGGGCTCGAACCTGAGTCTCCTGAATTGGCAGGAAGATTGTTTACCTGGGAAGCCTGAACGAGAACCAAGATCCCTCCAAACAGAAGCCCAAATGCTTTCTGATCAAAGCCCAACAGGAACCTTAAGTGCATGAATTTGTGTGACTGGGACGCAAAGGAGGCATTATCCAAAAAGACGATGGCTAAGAGTATTCCAGGAGCAGCGGAGGGATGCGAAGGGCCAGGACGAAGGTAATGTGCCTCTGCTCTTGTTGGCCCCAGAATAACCAGATGTAGGTGCCGGAGAAGAGAAACAACAGGCAAGCCAACCCCAGTGAGCAGAATGATGCCACGCCCTCCTGTTCGTCTGAAGGTCCTGCGAGAGGACATTGGTCCATTCAGGTAAAATGTAAGGAGGAGTCCCTCCCAGGTCACAAGAGCAACCACGAGTTTCTAAATTGCGCCTAAGCAGTTCCCCTTGGGGACACAGGGAGAACCAGTGCCGGGGCTTCCCTTCGTAAACCGATGCAGCCTCTCAGCTTCTCTGCTTCTCGGAGTCTTCCTTCCACAGCGGCCTCTTGAGTCTGCAGGGTGAACAGTGTGGCATCCTCATATCACAAGAGAGGGCCTTTCTCAAAGCCCCGTTCACCCTCGTGTCCCAAGGACCAGCTCTCTCTTGGCTCTCTTCTACTGCTTCTTCCGTCTCCTCATGAGATTTCACTTCCTATTTCCGTTCCTTTCACATCATTGGATCCCAAGTTTCTGTCCTTGGTCTCTATCTCTTATGTTTAAGAAACTGCAAAACAGCAGGCTGAACTGATAGAGGAGGGCCCCTTCCACCTATAAAAACATACACACAAAGAGGAAAAAAAGTTTAAACACATAGTCAAGTTCAAAAGAAAGAAACCCACATTTTAGGGGGGGAAAATGCTATCCAAAACAGAGCGGTGAGCAGGAGCTAAAAGTGTATCGGACCAGACAGACTCCAGGGGTCGACAGTGGTCTTTTCCACCCCTGCAAGTTCGGAGGACATAACCTCAGCCCAGCCAGGGTCAGAGATGCAGCTAAATGCCCCACACTAAACCAGAACCTCAGAGAGGTGTCCTAACTCTGTAAAAAGCGCTAGAAACACTCTTCCCATCAGTCCAGGGGAGCACTTCACATACAGCTGCAGATGACGGAAAAAAGACATCTACAAGAAATTTAACTATAAATTTATGCTATATGCGGATGTAGAATCAGAGCAGATACATCTTATCTCCAAAGCAGGAATTCCAAACCAATAATTTGTTCAAATTGCCTAGGTCACAAAGGACCTCAGCAGGATCAATTACAAAACCACTTTCCACAACCCTGAACACACCAAACCCCCATGGGGAAAACGCTCCATTAAAAGTGAGGTCACGGCAAAAAACATAAACAGCACAAGAAATGGCTTATAGGAGGGAAAGCAGCAGATAAGACAAACAGGTGAACAACTCTGCAAAGGCTGGAGAAAAGAGATGACTGAGAGAAGCCATGAAATAGGTTCATTCAACATTGCAAAGAAAGAAATCTATGAAAAAGGGAGGGAATAGGGGGGAAGCGCTATTCAGAGAGAAAGTGGCTAAGAATATTCCAGAATCAAAAAAAAAAAACACAAAACCACATCATTCTAAAACCTTTGGTCAAAAAAAGAAATAATAGTGGAAATTTTAAAATATTTAGAGCAAGAAAATAGAGATCCCTCATATCAAGACCTCGGGCACAGGAACTTCCCTGGCAGTCCAGTGGTTAGGACACTGAGCTTTGAATACAGGGGCCCAGGTTCAGTCCCTGGTCGGGGAACTAAAATCCCATATACCACATGGAGTGACGAAAAGGTTTATTAAAAAATAAGATAAAATAGATGAGTAACAGGGATTTACTGTATAGCACAGGAAAACTATATATTTTTTTTAAAAAAAAGCTTCTGCAATACAGCAAAAGTGATGCTTTGAGGGAAATTCTTACAACAGAAAAGAGGGAAGACGCAAGACTGATGAGTTAAGATAGCTTAAAAAAGTAAGAAAAAGGACCAAACAGTAGACCCAAGGAAAGTAGAAGGAACAGTGAACTCAAAGAAAGCAATAAAGACAAAAACAGCTATCAGTGAAAAAAAGACAAGAACAGAGAAGCTAAATACTAGAAAAGTTGATTCTTTGAAAAGACTAACAAAATAGGTCACAGGTAAAACCAATAAAATAGAAAGAGAAGGTTAGAAATAAGTAATATTATGAATACAACCCGACACAACCACAATAAAGTAGACAATAAAAAGATGGCAAAAATACATCAACCAGTTTATGTCAAAAATGTCAAAAAACTCAGATGGAAAATTTTAGAAAAATGTAATTAGTGAAGACTGATGTAAGAAGAAAGAAAATTTCTGGATGGTGCTATAATCTTAAACTGCAGTGGTGATTTAACATCTTCCCACGCAGGGGATAAATAAATTAAATGAAAAACTAATAGAAATCATAAGAAATGGTTAAGGTAGCTACATAAGATCAATATATAAAAGTCAACTTCATTTTATACAACAATAAAATCACAATGCTAAATACATGACTTTGAAAAGACTAACAGTCTTTTCAATGGGAATTCCCTGGCAGTCCAGTGGTTAGAACTTGGCACTTTCACTCACGGGCATAAGTTTGATCCCTGGTCAGGGAACTAAGATTCCATAAGCTACATGGTGTGGCCCCCCCCCAAAAAAGAAAAAGAATACATGACTTGCAATAAATCTAACAAAATACATGCAAAACCATCCACAGATAATGACAAACAACTCTTAAAGGCCTGAGGAAGGTCTAAGTGAAGGAGAGCCGCGTGTGCGCACGCGTGCTTAGCTGCATCTGACTCTTTGTGACCCATGCGCTGCAGCTCACCCGGCTCCTCTGTCCATGGGATTTCTCAGGTAAGAATACTGGCGTGGGTTGCCATTTCCTACTCTAGAGGATCTTCCCAACCCAAGGGTCTGTCTTTTATGTCTCCTACATTAGCAGGTGGGTGCTTTACTAGCATCATCTGGGAAGCCGCATAGGAGAGAGATTTCAGTATGGTATACAGGAAGGCCTCAGAAACACTCAGTTTTCCCTAAGTTGATCTCTAGAGTCAATGCAACTCCAGCAAAATTCTCAATGGGAGAACTTCTGTTTCTGGTTACAATAGAGTAGTTTAATTCAGACTATGCCTCCTACATAAGATATCTTTAAAAACCTGGCATATATATTTTTAAAATCTTCTTGAAAATCATAAAAGAGCTAACTGGATTAAGATCGGGGAGAGAGTGAGAGCAGGCATAGCGCTGAGATGGTTTTCTCGGGAGCTATCTAGTGATCTTGGCTAGGCAACCTAAAAGATGAGATGCAATTCTGAGTTTGCAGAGTTAGGCTTCCAGAAACTGGAGTGTTAAACACCACCAAATGAATCTTGGTAAGCCACCACCCTCATTGGGCCAGGATCCAAAAAGACTGCACCACAGTAATGAGGAAAAAAATACAAATAAACCAACCTCCACATGGACTGCAGCCCAGTTTCAGGCCATCTGGATGGCTAAGTAAATCTCAAACCCTGAAATTGCATTAAGATGATCCTGGGTTGCTGCTGCTACCAGGCCTTGGCAAGAAGTGAAAAATAAAGTCTTCCATAGAGGAAAATAACATCATGCTTGGCCTCAAATTATTTTTGCAAATAATTTTTCTAATACAGTGTCCAGTACACAATTAAAGTAAACCAAGCGCTCTGGGAGACAAGAGAGATGGACAGAAACTTGCAGAAAGAACAATGGAAGCAGACACGAGGTCTCCAGATAGCGGAATTCCCAAACACAGAGTATGAAACAAGTATTTTTATAATGATCAAGAAGATAATACCAGGCCTAAACACTTGGCAGGAAATGCAACTGTATGAAAAAGTGGCACAGCAAACTTGAAAAGGAACGAAACTAAAATTCTAGAGTTGAAAAACAAACAGCTGAAATAATGAACGAGATTGATGGGTTTCATAGCATTTAAGACACAACTGCAGAGAAAATTAGTAAACTGGATTACAAGCAAAAATGAACGTATGTTTACACACACACACGCAATCCCAAAAGAAGCATGGAAGAAAGAAAGGAAAACACAGGAAAGAAGAGGCCGTGAGAGTAAGATGGTGGGCATGCAATGGGGACGCGTTGAGAAAGTGTAACATACATTTAACTGGAGTCCCGGAAAAGTGAGCAAAGGGGCCAGAAGCACTGTGTGAAGAGAGAATGGCTCAAAATTGTCCAAACACAGATGAAAGACTTAAATTCTCAGTTCAGAGAGTTCCAACAAATACCAGGCTAGAGAAATAAAAAGACATTATACAGACCTTACAAAGGTTTCCAGTTTATACCACGTGCCTGACTTGCCTGGGAAGGTGACTTGGCCATTCCAAGCTTCTGTTTTGTAAATAGAAAACATAACCTACTTCATAGGAACGGCAAGATGATTAAATGAGATGACACGGAACGTGCTCGCCTGACATAAACTTTCTGTAACTAGCTGTATATGCTGTTAACTGCTATTATATAATCCTAACACTTGCCACACCAGGTTGAAATACCGCGTTTACCGGCTTGTGAGGGTCGCGAGAGCAAGTGGCTTCCGTCATCACTACGTTTTTCTGCATCTCAGACGTAGGCACATAGTGGGTGCAGGCATTCAGGTTTCCTCTTCCCCGGTCCCCGTGCCAGGCACGTGGTGGTGATTTGGGGTGCAGATCCTCCAGCTCCACCCACAACCTCGTGGCCACGCCCACCCATGCGTGACCGCGCCCACCCCCGCCCAAGGCCCGCAGAGCAGTTGCCTGGCAGTGTGTATTGCGCGTAACCCCGGCAGGAGTCCCGGCCATGCCCAAGAAGGCGCAGGTCATCATGCGCTACGGGCCGTACAGCCCAATCCGCCTGTCCGTGGAGCACCACACCCATCGCCTGGAGGGCCTGCTAGGTAGGCAGCCGAGCGCCCAAGGGCCATCCAAGGGCCGAAGGGCCCTCCAACCGCGTGGACTCAGGGGCACCCCAGCCTCTGAGCATCTGTGCAGGCGGTGCCCTCTGCCTAGACTTCCTTCCTTCCTGTCCCTGGAAATCTTCCTAAAGCCCTGCAGCCTAGTATCAAGGGGAGAACAGACATACACCGTGAGCCCACTGGGTGCTGAGGAGTAAATTTCCTGAATAGAGAGCTTACATGCCTTGCTTTACACACTGGGAAACTGAGGATCAGGAGTATTAAGTGACTTTTCCAAGGTCACCCGGCTGGAAAATGGCATAGAGTCTAGTCCCTGATCTTTCATTCATACAATAAGCCTTTACTGAGCGTCTGATATTTGCTGGACACTCTTCCAGGTACTGAGGACACTCTGGTGAACAAGATGCAAGACCCCGAAGTGTGCGTGTCCTTGTCGGCTACTGATTGTCAGCTGTGCCGTGCGGCCGATAGAGCAGCGTAATCACAGTGGGACCCCCCACTGGCCATAACTGGAGGGGAGAGGAAAGAGAGCTAGAGAGACGTGCTTGCCTGAATTACATTTGAGTTGAGCTTTAAAGAATGAGGAGAAGCTAACTAGGGAAAAGGAAGAAAGAGCATTCCAGGCAGCGGGACTGATGTCTGCAAGAGCTGGAAGCATGAACAAATGACCTGTGTCTTTGGTGAACTGGTGAGAGGATGAGGCTGGAGAGGTGGCGAGGGGCCAGATCCAGCAGGCTGTCTTGTATTAGGCAGGGGAGTGAAGCTGTGGCTGCTGCAAGTAGGCCAGGTTAGAGGGGCCAGGAGTGGGAGCAGGGAGATGAGGGGCTGTTGGGGCGGTCCAAAGGAGAGAGGATAGTAGCTTGGGCCAGAACGGCCATAAAGGGGTGGTGGGTTAAAGTAGAAGTATCGGCACTCCCTAAGAGGATGGAGATGGGAGGAGCGGGTCAGGAGGATGTGCTTCAGATCCAGCCACTGTCTGGCTAGAAAACCCCAGAGTTCACAAACACTGCTTGAGCTAATAAAATCAGCATGGTTTAAGTATACAAAATCAACACACAAAAATCAGTTGTAATTCTATATCTAGCAATGAACAGTCTGAAAAGGAAATTAACAATGCTATTTACAATAGCATCTAGAAGAACAAAACACATATGAACAGATTTAACCAAGGAGGTGCAAATCTTACACACCGAAAACTCCAGACATTGCTGAAAGAAATGCGAGAAAACCGAAGTAAATGGGAAAATACGCCGTGTGCGCGGATTGAAAGACTGGATAGTTCTAAGGTGGCAGTGCTTCCGGAGGCGGCGGGCTGAGCTGCAGATCCAGCGCAACTCATTTCAGAATCTTGATGGTGGGTTTTTTTGCAAAAATGGAAAAAGTCATTCTAAAATTCATAGGTAATTTCAAAGGATTGAGACGAGCCCAAACAATCTCGAGAAAGAACAAAGTTGGAGGTATCACACTTGCTAATTTCATAACTTACTCAAAATTATAGTAATCAGAATAGTGTGATACTATCATAGGATAAACACATAGAACAATGGAATAGAATCAAGAATCTGACAGTAAACCATCACATTTCCAGTCAACTGACTTTCGTCATGAGTGTCAGGACTATTCAATGGGCAAATTTTTTAATCTTTAACAAATTTTACTGGAAAAACTGGATGTCCACATGAATATCTTTTGAATAAAATTAGACTCTTATACCATATTTAAAAACTAACTCAAAACAGATCAGAGGTCTAAATTTAGAAACTAAAAAACTCTTAGAGGAAAGCATCAGGGCAAATCTGAATGGCCTTAGACTTGTCAAGTATTTCTTAAACATCAAAGCATCTGTAACAAAAGAAAAAATAGAACAATTGAACTTCATTACAATGAAAACTTTTGTGCATCAAAGAACAATACTAAGAAAGTAAAAAGAAAATCTAGAAAGGGAGAAAAGATTTGCAAATCACACATCTGCAAGCAGGCCCTCCCATTGTCACGGAATGCTTGGTAGGCTTTCGAAACCAGCCTCCCTAGTACTCACCAGTCTCTCCTACATTTTCCCATCTCAGTTCATAGCAGGGCCTTTCTTTCACTTGAACCAACAGCCCTGCAGGCGTCTTCCTCGCCTCCCTTTCCCTCACACCCACGTTCATCTAGCAGCACATCCTGTTGGTTCTATCTTCAAAGCATCCTGCAGAATTCAGCCGTGTCTTACCTTCCCTCTCACCACCCTCTGGCCCTTTGTCCAGCCACTGTCCGTCGCCTGCTGCCTGGGTCACTGCCCCGGCCTCCTCACTGCGTCCCCTGTGACCACCTTGCCCGCCGTAGCCTGTCCTCAGCCCCAAAGCCAGGCGATGCCATTAAACCTGAGTGAGAGTGCAGCCCTTGCCTCCAAGAACACCCCGGTTGCTCTCAGCTCACTCAAGGGAGAACCAAAGGCTCACAGTGGGCGGCCCGGCCCCACATGACCTCCCTAACCTCGTCTCCTCCTTGTGCGGCTTAGCCTCTCCTGTCCACTCTGGTCCAGCTGTGTCAGCCTCCTCGCCGGCCTTGAACACACCTTGCCCACTCTTACCTTGGAGCTTGGAAGTACTCTACTTGGGATGCTCTTCCTACACATTCCTGCCTGGTCTTTACTCGCTCAGCCTTCAGGTCTTTCTCAAAAGTCCCCGTCATGGGCAGGTGCTCCCTGAGCCCCTCCACTGCCGATGTCGGCACTTCCTTCTGCCTCCATCTTCTTCATCTCCCTTCCCTCCTCTTATTTCTTCCTAGTGCTCATTAGTATCCAACATAACTATGTTTCACCTATTTCTCTTGTTATCCTTCTCTCCTACCAGGATTTCAGGGTAGCAGGGGTTTTTGTCTGTTCTATTCTCCACTGTGTCCTGGAGTCTGAAACTGTGCCTAGAATATCTTGAGGATGGACAAATCTTAGGTAGAATGAGCCTGCGTAGCGCTGAGCACTGGAGCCTCAGAAGGTGAGACCGTGGAGGAAACAAGGGGAAGTTGGAGCTGGGCGGATCACAGGACATGGGGCAGTGGTCCCGCTGAGAGGGGCAGAGACGGACAGCCGGAGGCGTAGGGTAAGACACGAACTTCAAGAGCAAATGGCTGTGGCCACGCCCACCCATGCGTGACCGCGCCCACCCCCGCCCAAGGCCCGCAGAGCAGTTGCCTGGCAGTGTGTATTGCGCGTAACCCCGGCAGGAGTCCCGGCCATGCCCAAGAAGGCGCAGGTCATCATGCGCTACGGGCCGTACAGCCCAATCCGCCTGTCCGTGGAGCACCACACCCATCGCCTGGAGGGCCTGCTAGGTAGGCAGCCGAGCGCCCAAGGGCCATCCAAGGGCCGAAGGGCCCTCCAACCGCGTGGACTCAGGGGCACCCCAGCCTCTGAGCATCTGTGCAGGCGGTGCCCTCTGCCTAGACTTCCTTCCTTCCTGTCCCTGGAAATCTTCCTAAAGCCCTGCAGCCTAGTATCAAGGGGAGAACAGACATACACCGTGAGCCCACTGGGTGCTGAGGAGTAAATTTCCTGAATAGAGAGCTTACATGCCTTGCTTTACACACTGGGAAACTGAGGATCAGGAGTATTAAGTGACTTTTCCAAGGTCACCCGGCTGGAAAATGGCATAGAGTCTAGTCCCTGATCTTTCATTCATACAATAAGCCTTTACTGAGCGTCTGATATTTGCTGGACACTCTTCCAGGTACTGAGGACACTCTGGTGAACAAGATGCAAGACCCCGAAGTGTGCGTGTCCTTGTCGGCTACTGATTGTCAGCTGTGCCGTGCGGCCGATAGAGCAGCGTAATCACAGTGGGACCCCCCACTGGCCATAACTGGAGGGGAGAGGAAAGAGAACTAGAGAGACGTGCTTGCCTGAATTACATTTGAGTTGAGCTTTAAAGAATGAGGAGAAGCTAACTAGGGAAAAGGAAGAAAGAGCATTCCAGGCAGCGGGACTGATGTCTGCAAGAGCTGGAAGCATGAACAAATGACCTGTGTCTTTGGTGAACTGGTGAGAGGATGAGGCTGGAGAGGTGGCGAGGGGCCAGATCCAGCAGGCTGTCTTGTATTAGGCAGGGGAGTGAAGCTGTGGCTGCTGCAAGTAGGCCAGGTTAGAGGGGCCAGGAGTGGGAGCAGGGAGATGAGGGGCTGTTGGGGCGGTCCAAAGGAGAGAGGATAGTAGCTTGGGCCAGAACGGCCATAAAGGGGTGGTGGGTTAAAGTAGAAGTATCGGCACTCCCTAAGAGGATGGAGATGGGAGGAGCGGGTCAGGAGGATGTGCTTCAGATCCAGCCACTGTCTGGCTAGAAAACCCCAGAGTTCACAAACACTGCTTGAGCTAATAAAATCAGCATGGTTTAAGTATACAAAATCAACACACAAAAATCAGTTGTAATTCTATATCTAGCAATGAACAGTCTGAAAAGGAAATTAACAATGCTATTTACAATAGCATCTAGAAGAACAAAACACATATGAACAGATTTAACCAAAGAGGTGCAAATCTTACACACCGAAAACTCCAGACATTGCTGAAAGAAATGCGAGAAAACCGAAGTAAATGGGAAAATACGCCGTGTGCGCGGATTGAAAGACTGGATAGTTCTAAGGTGGCAGTGCTGCCGGAGGCGGCGGGCTGAGCTGCAGATCCAGCGCAACTCATTTCAGAATCTTGATGGTGGGTTTTTTTGCAAAAATGGAAAAAGTCATTCTAAAATTCATAGGTAATTTCAAAGGATTGAGACGAGCCCAAACAATCTCGAGAAAGAACAAAGTTGGAGGTATCACACTTGCTAATTTCATAACTTACTCAAAATTATAGTAATCAGAATAGTGTGATACTATCATAGGATAAACACATAGAACAATGGAATAGAATCAAGAATCTGACAGTAAACCATCACATTTCCAGTCAACTGACTTTCGTCATGAGTGTCAGGACTATTCAATGGGCAAATTTTTTATTCTTTAACAAATTTTACTGGAAAAACTGGATGTCCACATGAATATCTTTTGAATAAAATTAGACTCTTATACCATATTTAAAAACTAACTCAAAACAGATCAGAGGTCTAAATTTAGAAACTAAAAAACTCTTAGAGGAAAGCATCAGGGCAAATCTGAATGGCCTTAGACTTGTCAAGTATTTCTTAAACATCAAAGCATCTGTAACAAAAGAAAAAATAGAACAATTGAACTTCATTACAATGAAAACTTTTGTGCATCAAAGAACAATACTAAGAAAGTAAAAAGAAAATCTAGAAAGGGAGAAAAGATTTGCAAATCACACATCTGCAAGCAGGCCCTCCCATTGTCACGGAATGCTTGGTAGGCTTTCGAAACCAGCCTCCCTAGTACTCACCAGTCTCTCCTACATTTTCCCATCTCAGTTCATAGCAGGGCCTTTCTTTCACTTGAACCAACAGCCCTGCAGGCGTCTTCCTCGCCTCCCTTTCCCTCACACCCACGTTCATCTAGCAGCACATCCTGTTGGTTCTATCTTCAAAGCATCCTGCAGAATTCAGCCGTGTCTTACCTTCCCTCTCACCACCCTCTGGCCCTTTGTCCAGCCACTGTCCGTCGCCTGCTGCCTGGGTCACTGCCCCGGCCTCCTCACTGCGTCCCCTGTGACCACCTTGCCCGCCGTAGCCTGTCCTCAGCCCCAAAGCCAGGCGATGCCATTAAACCTGAGTGAGAGTGCAGCCCTTGCCTCCAAGAACACCCCGGTTGCTCTCAGCTCACTCAAGGGAGAACCAAAGGCTCACAGTGGGCGGCCCGGCCCCACATGACCTCCCTAACCTCGTCTCCTCCTTGTGCGGCTTAGCCTCTCCTGTCCACTCTGGTCCAGCTGTGTCAGCCTCCTCGCCGGCCTTGAACACACCTTGCCCACTCTTACCTTGGAGCTTGGAAGTACTCTACTTGGGATGCTCTTCCTACACATTCCTGCCTGGTCTTTACTCGCTCAGCCTTCAGGTCTTTCTCAAAAGTCCCCTTCATGGGCAGGTGCTCCCTGAGCCCCTCCACTGCCGATGTCGGCACTTCCTTCTGCCTCCATCTTCTTCATCTCCCTTCCCTCCTCTTATTTCTTCCTAGTGCTCATTAGTATCCAACATAACTATGTTTCACCTATTTCTCTTGTTATCCTTCTCTCCTACCAGGATTTCAGGGTAGCAGGGGTTTTTGTCTGTTCTATTCTCCACTGTGTCCTGGAGTCTGAAACTGTGCCTAGAATATCTTGAGGATGGACAAATCTTAGGTAGAATGAGCCTGCGTAGCGCTGAGCACTGGAGCCTCAGAAGGTGAGACCGTGGAGGAAACAAGGGGAAGTTGGAGCTGGGCGGATCACAGGACATGGGGCAGTGGTCCCGCTGAGGGGGGCAGAGACGGACAGCAGGAGGCGTAGGGTAAGACACGAACTTCAAGAGCAAATGGCGAACGGGCGCCACGCCGTCGGCAGGAGTTACCCTTAGAAAAAGATGAATTCATGATTGATGAAGAGCATAGAAAACGAGAGTTCTCAGCGGCCGGTGATGGGAGGGGAAGCCGGCACAGTCCCTCTGAAGGGCAGCCTGGCCGCGTCCCGAAACTTAACCACACACTGTGGGATCCAGCTGCTCCCTCTCAGTCACATCGATACGTGAAAGCTCACACACACACCTGGAAGCATGCCCAGGAGCGTCTCCTGCATTCCTTGGTCATCGTGAAAAATTGGAAACAGCCGGAAAAAGGAATGGCTGGACACACTGCGGTTCATCCATCCCGTGAATTCCTCTGTGGCATATCTGTGTGTGCTGACAGGCTGGATCACCACAGCACAGTGTTAAAAGACTAAAGCATACTCCTGAATTTTATCTCACTATGAGCTCGCTTCCAGTGAAAAAGACAAAGGGTAGAGGAAGTATTATAAACGATTTTTAAATTTTTGTCCTTTATTTTCTGTAATTGTTAAGGTTTTTAAGAAATTTCTCCTGCATTCCTTGGTCATCGTGAAAAATTGGAAACAGCCGGAAAAAGGAATGGCTGGACACACTGCGGTTCATCCATCACGTGAATTCCTCTGTGGCAGATCTGTGTGTGCTGACAGGCTGGATCACCACAGCACAGTGTTAAAAGACTAAAGCATACTCCTGAATTTTATCTACACTATGAGCTCGCTTCCAGTGAAAAAGACAAAGGGTAGAGGAAGTATTATAAGTGATTTTTAAATTTTTGTCCTTTATTTTCTGTAATTGTTAAGGTTTTTAAGAAATCACTAGTCTGCATTACATTTATCATCTGATAAAACTGAGAGTTTAAAATACTTTTTGGCCGCCCAAGTATTTTAAGAAGCAAGAAAGCAGGTAGGTCTGAGCATCAGTCTGCTGGAAGGTTGCGGGGAAGAACCGTGTGAGTCATCAAATGTGCCGATGGGTCTTCGCCCCTGACAGTTTAGCTTCAGAAGGTGGGCTGAGGCTACAACTGCAGGAGGTGGGGGAGTGGGCGAAGATGAGGAAATAAACAGCCCAGGCAGCTCTTCCCGCAGAGGGGAGGGGAGGGAGTATTTGAGAAAATTGAAGGGAGAATGTTTATAGTTGAAGGAGACTTGAGTATTGCAAGGTGTCAGCAGGCAGCTGATTTTTAAAGTTAGCTCTGTATATCCCTGAACGGTGATTTACACAATACTCTCAGCCAATGTTGACTGAGGGCCGGTGACAAGCTCCAAGGTGTTAACAGAAGCAAAGCAGGGGGCATCTGCTCCCCTTTCTCTGTCCAATGCTCCCCCATCCCTTTAGACCCCACGAACGTGGCGGCAGAGTGGTTAAGGAACCACCTGCCAACGCAGGAGACACAGGAGGCGTGAGTTTGATCCCGGGTCAGGAAGATCCTCTGCAGGAGGAAACGGCAGCCCACACCAGTATGCTTGCCTGGGAAACCCACGGACTGGGGACCGTGGCAGGCTGCAGTCCGCGGGGCACACAAACAGTCAGACAGGGCGGAGGGCGCAGGCCCCGCAGCGCCACGCCAGGCATGAGCACCGCCTTTGCAGACCCGCGCCCGCAAAACCTGCCCCCGAGCTCTGTGTGCTTCTTTAAAACCACAGTCCTCTCTCATTTCCCGAAACCCTGCTGGCTTCGGAAATACGCCTGATCTCTCCTGAACTTACCCTGCCTTAAGCGATCTGAAGTGTTTAGTTCTTTCTTTATTACCATGAATTATAAAAGCTCAGCAAATACGTCCTGACTATGGCCTCAAGACTGATAAAACTAAACCAACTCATACTTAACAAAGAGTGTTAATTTCCCTAGCCACGGTTACCCCTTGCCTGCTGTGCTGAAGTCTGCCAGAGGCAGAGACTCATGGGAGTAGAACCCGTCCTTATTCAGCTGAGATGCTCCGGGTGCCATCCTCCTGACCCTAGTTACGCTTTAACTGCACTTGCTAATGGTCATCGACTTTGCATCTGTGGTGAGCAGAGGAGGGGGAGAGGCCCGTTTGTTTGCCTTGACTTCCTAAATCATTTGTAGATGGCACACAGTTCCACCAGCATTGAGAAGAGGGAGGCTTTTCCATATCCCTCCAGCTCCCCCAGCTCCCCCATGAAGAATGAGGTGCCTCTTCAAAGAGTCAGGCTGTCTGCAGGTGGCCTTACAGCTTCTGGTTGATTTATGCTTGAGTTTAGCCACTGCCTTAGCAAAGACTTTGTTGCACAGAGTATATTTATCTGACCTTTCTTTGAATAGGCAACCATAGCAGCTCATGGGAAAAAAATAGGTCCTCCATGTAGAGAGGTGGCATCTGGATGAACTGCAGGAATTCTGGGGCTTCTCTGAGTTTGATCCCTTAAGCCTGTACTCGCTGCCCTCCTGCCGGGCCCAACACACCCTGGACTGTGGGCTGGTGAGAAGGGGATGGGCATCCTGAGGATGGATAGACAGTGCAGACTCCGAGGTGGCTGATTCCTTTACTAAGACGCAGATTTATGTCCAGAGAGTCGTTGGAGGTGTCCAGTGTCATTATGAGTTTGTTTATTCAATGAGCTGTATTAACAGGCCCCTCCCTGCCCCGAAGGAGGATGGATTGTGGTCAGTGGAGAGAGAGCTTTATAAGGCAAATTGAAGAGGGACATGCTCTGTTACGAGGACTTCTTCCTGGGAGGCTTCATCTGCTCAGATATTGAGGCAGATTCCCATTCTTCAGCACTGCCCTCCACCTCCACAGAGTGGGTTATTTGGCGGATCAAACCCTATGTCTTAGGTACACCTTGCATGAAGAGAGTGCCACTGTTCTCATAAAACGAACCCCAAATCCAGAGGCTTGTGTGAGGCTCGGTCAGATGTGCCCTGCAGAGAAAGGACCATATCGGATTGTGGGGCTGGGCACATCTTCCCAGATCTCCTACAAAGCCTCTCGTCCCTTATCCTGTGGTCACAGGGGCCAGCCCCAGACAGAACCTGCGCTCCTTCTCTCCAGAACCCCCAGGCTTGGAGGTTATTAGGATAGAGGTGGAGTGTAAGACGAGAGTGCAGAAGCTGNTTTCACTGATCATGTGGCTCTGGCACAGATCATAACCCAAGCCAAAATTTCTCAGACTTCTGGCTGTGCTTCCCAGCAGAGCGGAGGGCATGTCAGGCTGTGCCAGGTGGGCACCCCCCGGGGAGGTTGTGTTACGGCTATGAGCGACTGGAGAGCAGGCCAGTCGCGGCCATCCGTGAAGACGTCTGCACGTCAGGTCCGCCCGTCCCCATGGCGCCCACATCCTTCTCCGTCTTTTCCAGCTGTGCTGGCTGAAGATGGACACCAGGTCCTCCTGGAGAAGATCGAAGACTGGAATGTGGTGGAGCTCACGGTGAACGGAGAAGTTGTCTTCCGCTGCAACATCAAAGACCTGGAGTTTGGTAAACCCTTCCCGCCCACATTTTGCTTCTCTAGGGCACTTCCATTTTCAGTTGAGTCGCCACTGCGTTCTGCTCAGATTCAAACTGGGTTTCTTTCTGAGTTTTAAATTCTTACTCTGTCACGCATGAATGAGTGCCTCCTAAACCACACACAATAAAGGGCGTGATGCTCCGGGCTTCTTCATGGGACACAGAGAGCAGAAGAGGGCTGGAAAGAAAATGAATTTTTAGCTCCAGACTACAAATGGGACTACGCGCATTCAGGGAGAATAGGTTGTTTTGTGTTGTTGCTTTTCATTTTAATAATGTGCGTTTTATTACTACTTGCTTTGAAAATGGTTTTGGTTCCATTTGATTATTTTATCTAGGCTGGCTAAGACAATTACAGTCAGTATGCTGGCAGCACGTGGCATCATCAGCCACAGTCTATGGATTTCTTTGCCCCAGAGAGCTGTTGGCTTAGCAGGCTGGCACTGTGCATGCCTCACTCCGCTCAAAGTAAAAGCTTTCCCACTACACTAATGCTCTATTAAAGGCTAGTTAACAATGTACAGGCCTGGAACCTTCAGAAATGCTCCCCTAGTAGAAGCTGGATGTGTGTCTTCTATGACATGACATTGTAAAATATATAAAGCTGGCTAAAAGAAAATTATATCTGTGTTCCTAGGAGGTGACGGTAAACTAGACCCACTGTGCAGAGAGGCCAGGATAGCCGTACTAAATGCCTACTGATCTCCTCGTGGGAACAGGCATCTCCTGCCAACGGAAGAGCAGCCGCCTCCAGCCATTCTGCAGTTCAGACAAAAGCAGCCATTCCAGGCCTTGGACGCTGGGCTCAGACAAGACAACACCCCCTGTCCTTCAGCCTGCACAGCACAGGTTTCTCACCTGGCTGCAAGGAAACAGAGCCCACGAAAGTAATAAAACCTCACCATTTGCAGCATCTCTCAATCTCAACCCATAGGGAGAGTGAGCCCTCCAATATCAGGTACACATTGAGCTGAAGGAAATAATAAAATGCAATCTAATAACAAAACACCATCCCTTGCTAATAACGCAAAGTTGCCAGAAGCATCAGAGGCTGCACTCTCCAGTGAGTGAACAGCTAGGAAGTGATGAAATTAAAGATAAGGCAGGAGGGGGATGGTGGGCGGGAGGACGCTGGGCTTTGAGAATCTGAACCAAAAGTTAATGTCAGTATTTGGAAACCTGCCTATTCTTACAGGTTGACTTCTTGCTCCCAGGGGAATAATATTCAACATGCTAATATACAATTACCTAATGGCAAATATTTAGTTATTTTCCTTTAAAGCAAGCAAATGATCTCTGCCTTCTTTTGCGTTAGCCAGACCCACAGGCTGGTCTGTAGAGGGCCCAAAAGAGGCCAGGACAGAAGGGGAAAGTCGCTCCCCATTCACTCTGGAGGAAAACAAAGTTGGTGAAATTAAATTAGAGTTTTAGCTGTGGTCAGTGCCAAGCTCAGCCATGTCAAAATGGTGTTCATTTTCCTCTAGGCTCTGTGTGCCAACTGTAGCACGCATTCTCAGCTGTAAAGGAGAGGGGAGGAATGTAGACATTGATCTAACGATGTTAACCGTGAGGTCATGGGGAGAAAGCATCTCTGAAGAAAGCCGGGATCAGCAGACTCTGGGCGCGGTGTTGAGAGAGAAGGCTTTCAGGGCCTGCAACAGGCAGCAGCTGGCTCTGGGCGCACGTCCCAGGGGAGGCAGCTCCCCGGCTCCCCACAGCCTCGCTGCACCTGGAGAGCCATCCTTCCCGTTGCTCCAGGGAACCTCAACCCCCGCCTGCACCGAGAGCTTCAGAGGAGTCTGGGCCTCCGTGAAACCACTTGGACAAGTTCTTTCTCACATGTGATGAAATAAGGGATAGAATTTTCATTTTCAGCCCAAGCTTCACTTACCAGATTTTATTCAGAGATGACGAATCGCCTAGGACTCTGGAAATATTTAATCATCTTTCTTGTGAACCTGAGACTAAAAACAAATCTTCCTGGTGTCTGGGTGCCAGTTGTCACACAGCTTTTGTAACTCTGGATTTAGTCCTTTTTTCTCAAAGATCCATTTAAGTGATTGTTTTCATACAAACATTTCACTACAAGAGAAGTACATTTCCATTACAGTAACATGAAACAATACAAGTAAAGTAAACTCGATAATTTTGGTTTATTTCAATCTGCGTTTCTTCCAGTTGTGTCTGGATGTTCATTAAGAGCTAGACTTACACAGAAATAGATTTCACCAATTTGGGATCATGCCAGACATATCCATTACATATCTCTTTTTTAAACTTCACATTTTATGTTGAACTTCCTTCCGTGTGACTAAAATATTTGCTGACTGTCTAAGCATTCTATCTTGAATCGGGAAATTTCTTCCTGCTTGAATTGATGAGAAGGACTCCGAAGGACTCCAAAGTATCCCGAACACCCTCAGAAGCAAGGTAATATTCTGGGATTTGATGCTCAAATCTCCCCACACCAAATATTCATCCCCAGCTTGTGGGCGGCACCACGGAGGAGAATAATTCAAACGACAATGTGTGTACACCCTGTGGGTGCAAGGTTTCCAGAAGAAACACATAGTTGGCCAGATCCAGGCAAAAGATGAGAAAATGCTAGCCCAGGTCACTGGCAATAAGGCATGAAGAAATTTTCTCCCCAAATCTCTTGAACAGCTGATGTTGTCGTTGTTCAGCCACTCGGTCATATCCAACTTTTTGTGATGCCGTGCACTGCAGCGTGCCAGGCTTCCCTGTCCTGTTCATGGGAAAGTGTCTATTTGTGGTTATTTGTATGGTAGTGCTGGAGAAGGCAACGGCACCCCACTCCAGGACTCTTGCCTGGAGAATCCCAGGGACGGAGGAGCCTGGTGGGACTTTCACTTTCACTTTGGTTCATCCTGGTGGCTCAGATGGTAAAGAGTCTGCCTGCAATGCGGGAGACCTGGGTTTGATCCCTGGGTCAAGAAGTTCCCTTGGAGAAGGAAATGGTAACCCACTCCAGTATCCTTGCGTGGAAAATCCCGTGGATGGAGGAGCCTGGCAGGCTACATACCATGGGGTCGCAAAGAGTGGGACACGACTGAGCGACTTCACTTTCACATGATTAGGTCTTTTAAACTTTGGGTAAAAGCCAGTGCAAGTATCCTCACTTGGCTGGGTAGGGAGCTGATTCCAGACGGGGGCAGGGGGAGCTGGGGCAGGGAGGAGGGCGGGCAGACCCTATCGAGGGCGTGTCAGATCTCAGCCTTGTTCAACCTGCAGACATCTGTGGATTCTGCCATAGACTCCTAAGGCCCCTCTTCTCAGAGTGTAGAGGGTCTAACTGGATGCGAATTGCCTAAGTACATGTTAAAATGCATATNGAGGGCAGGGAGGAGGGCGGGCAGACCCTATCGAGGGCGTGTCAGATCTCAGCCTTGTTCAACCTGCAGACATCTGTGGATTCTGCCATAGACTCCTAAGGCCCCTCTTCTCAGAGTGTAGAGGGTCTAACTGGATGCGAATTGCCTAAGTACATGTTAAAATGCATATCCCTGGGTTCCATTACTGCCAAATTAAACCAAAGTTTAGGAGTGGAGTTTAAAACCTGCGGGCGAGAGACCGTAGCATCAGTGCACTCCTGGAGTCAGAGGTCTCTGGTCTTAAATATCACATACTGAGGGCCTCAGGCGCAGTCCAGGCCAAGCCTCCCCCAGCCTGTCAGTCTTGCATGAAGAGGGTGTTGGCACTTACCACTCTTCTGGGTCTCGCTCTGGACCTCTCTATAGCCACTCAGAGAGGAACACACGCTTGACCCTCTCCAGGAGAGCGAGCCCCAGCAAGTTGAACCAATGTTACTAACATGAGTACTTTTGAACATTATTTTTGAACCTAGCTTAAGAACCACACCTATGATTTTTAATAAAGTGTTAAACTTAGAGACACATTTCTGAACTACTATAACGATTGGGCTACAAGTTATCCCCTGAATTCATTATACTTATTCATGCCTTTTATTACATGCCTTTTAAGTCCTATCACTGACCTAGAATTTATCACACAGAGCAATCTGGTATAGGATACCCCAGATTGGAAACCTCCATACTTCTCACAGTTCCTCAACGCAAACCACATCTCTCTTTTTGCTGCCTTCCACCTCCTGGAATGCCCATGCTGTGTTCAAAAGCCCCTCTCCTTATAACTCCTTCCTCCTCCTAGATATCCAAGCAGACTTATCACAAAATAACTTTCAGGAATCCCCTGGTGGTCCAGTGGTTAGGACTCGGCAGTTTCATTGCCGGAGCCGCAAGCAGCATATCGCAGCCAAGAAAGAAAAAATCAACTCTCCTTAAGTTAGTCTAGAAATGTAATGTTTGCCAGTAGGGTTTTTTGGAGATAAGGAAAACTGATTATAAAGTTTACTTTGAAATATGTACAAGCACCTATAGTCAAAAATAGAATAGAAAGTTGAAATTGATAGAGGAATGTAGGTATGATAAAGGGTTTTTCAAATTAGCTTTTTTTAAAAAAAGAGCACTTCTTCTAAAAATGTTTTAGAAAGCTAGATTCCGCTCAACTTTATCCCAGAATAAATTCCTGATGGAGCAAATATTTACATATAGTAAATAAAATCACAAACTTGAAATGTTTTATAAACTTGGCGTGAAGAATCCCTTTCTAAGTACGACTCAAAACCCAAAGACATAGACAAACAAATGGATAATTAGCTTGATAAGAATAAAAATTTTTTGTATTTTTAAAAATGCAACTAACATCAAAAGTTAAAGTACAGACATGGAAAAGTATTTTCGATTGATACCTTTAATCTATACAGAGCTCCCCCAAATCAATAAGAAAAAGATTAACAACCGAACAGAAAAAAAGGCAAAGGACGTGAAGAGACAATCCACAGAAAAGGAATTACAGATGGTCGTGGACTGCGGAGCCTGGTGGGCTACCGTCCACGGGGCCGCAAAGAGTCGGACACGACTGAGCGACTTCACTCACTTTAACATAGGAAAAGATGTTTAACCTCACTCCCAGTAAGATCAACGCAAATCGAAACTGAGATATTACATCAAAAATGATATAGCCTTCCAGTTGAAAAGGATGTAGGAAAGAGGCATGTGTATGTTGCTGGCGGCAGCATAAAAATTTTTTTATTTTTGGCCATGCTGTGTGGCATGCAAGATCCATATTTCCTGACCAGAATCAAAACAATGCCTACTGCATTAAAAGCCTGAAGTCTTAAACTTTGGACAGCTATGGAAGTCCCGCAGCAGTACAAATCGATAAAATGTCTGCAGAAGTATCTGGCAATATTTGTGAAAATTTTAAAGCATCTTTTGATTCAATAGATTCGTCTTAAAGATACACATGTGCACATATGATTTTTTAGAAATGTATTTATTTTTAATTGGAGGATAATTGCTTTACAACGTTGTGCTGGCTTCTGCCATGTATCAGCATGAATCTGCCATAGGTATACGTGTGCTCCCTCCCTCCTGAAGCTCCTCCCGCCTCCACCCCGTCCACACCGCTCGGTTGCCACAGAGCACCAGGCGGAGCCCCCGTGCCACACAGCAGCGTCCCGTTGGCTGTTCTGCGTATGGCAGCACACGTATTCAAGCCACCCTCTCAATTCGTCCCGCCCTTTCCCGTGCTTGCTGTGGCCATAAGTCTGTTCTCTCTGTCTGAGTGTCTATTCCTGCCCTGAAAATAGGTTCATCAGTACCATTTTTCTAGATTCCATATATATGTGCTAATATAAGGTATTGGTTTTTCTCTTTCTGACTTACTTCACTGTATAACAGGCTCTCGGTTCATCCACCTCACTAGAACCGACTCAAATCTGTTCCTTTTTATGGCTGAGTAATATTCCATTGTATATAGTAATATGTACCACAGTTTCTTTATCCATTCATCTGTTGAGGGACATCTAGGTTGCTTCCGTGTCCTGGCTATTGTAAATAGTGCTGCAATGAACACTGGTGTACATGTCTTTTTCACTTATACACATACAGATGTTGACATGTACAAAAAATCCTTTCAGCATGACTTGTAATAAAAGATTGGCAGCTGCCCATATCCACTAACAGGGGATCGGTTAAATAAACCACAGTTCAGGCAATGGAAGCCTGTTCATCCTGCAAAAAAGACCAAGAGAGATCTTTGGAGCACTGTTACAAAACAATCTCCAGGCTATATTATTTAGGGCAAAAATCGCATGAAAAAGATGGCTCATAGGAGTGTGCATACTGTTACAATTTGTGAAAAAGGGAGAAAGAACACGTGTAGATACACCGAATCTGCATGAAATACCAAGAAACAGGCTTGGGGCTGCCGAGGGAGCAGCGAGAGGAAGGCCGCCGCGCGAGGCATGCTTCCACTTTTCATTTGTGTATTTAAATTTGTACGTAATAACATTAAACAAAAATAACACAAATAACATTAAAAAAAAAAAGCTTCTGGGTTTAGATTGACAGAAAAACCAGATCCCAACAGAGCAGAGGGTTGCTAACAACACAACAAACAAGAATCAGCTAAAAGACTCCCTGAACTAAAGAGAGAGTCTGCCTTCAGTAGGTGGAGGCAGATCCAAAAATCAGTCACCTCAAGAAATGATGCCGGGACCCTTGGACAACACATGCAGAATGAAGTTTGATCCTGACATCACACTGTATAAAAAAATAACTCAAAATGGGTGAAAGACTCATATGTAAGAACCCAAACTATAAAACCCTCAGGAGAAAACATAAGGGCAAATCCTCGTGGCTCTTGGATAAGGCAACGGTTTCTTGGTTGCACAAGCAACCAAGAAAAAAATAAGAAATTACTCTTCATCAAAACTTGAAACTTTTTTCCTTCAGAGGATGGTATCAAGAAAGTGAAAAGATAACCTACAGAAATAGGAGGGAAAAAAATTATAAAACCCTCAGGAGAAAACATAAGGGCAAATCCTCGTGGCTCTTGGATAAGGCAACGGTTTCTTGGTTGCACAAGCAACCAAGAAAAAAATAAGAAATTACTCTTCATCAAAACTTGAAACTTTTTTCCTTCAGAGGATGGTATCAAGAAAGTGAAAAGATAACCTACAGAAATAGGAGGGAAAAAAATTAATGATATATCTGTTAAAAGACTTGTGTCTAGAATACATACAGAATTCTCACAATTCAATAATAAAAAACCGGACAACCCAGTTTTAAAATGGAAAAAGGATCTGCACAGACATTTCTTCAAAGAAGATGAACAGAGGCCTGACACAAGCGTATGAAAAGAAGCTCAGCATCCTTAGCCATCCCGGGAAAGGGAGAATCACACCACAGTGAGATGTCTTTACACGCATCAGGCTCTTATCAGAGCATCAGCACACGCGGTGAGGATGCAAAGAAGACCGAACCTTGTGCCCTGATGGTGAGAAGTAAAGCGGTGCCGCTACTTTGGAGAAACAGCCTGATAGTCCCTTAAAAAGCAGAGCATAGAATTACTCAGCGATTCCTCTCCCAAGAGGAATGAGAACACGCTGACAAAAAATTGCCTATGATCATTCATAGCATTTATTCATAATAGCCAAAGGTTGGAAACAATCCAAATGTCCATCAGCTCATAAGTGGATAAACAAACTGTGGTATATCCATACAATGGAATATCATTCAGTCACAAGAAGGAACAAAATACTGGTACATGCTGCAACAGGGAAGGGCCTTGAAAATATTTATGTTAAGTGAAGTAAGCCAGTTATAAAATACCACATAACATATGATTGATCTGTATGAAATATCCAAATAGGCACACAGTGAGAGAAAGCAGATTCGTGGCTGCATCAGACGCTGGAGAGGCAGGGAGGGTGTAGAGAATTGAGGAGCTGATGAGCTATGAGGTTTCCTTCTGACATGATAAAAATATCCTATCATTGGTCATGGTGATGACTATACAAGTCCACGAATATACTAAAAACCACTGAATTGTATACATTAAAATGAGTTAATTGTATGACACGTGATTATACATCTATTGCGGTTTCTAAAACCATTACCAAAAAAAAGTCAGTTACATCCTCCCTCCAAACTATTTGAACAACTTTAAAAAGAAGATACTATCTCTATCTATCTATAGGTGTTGCTTTTGTAAAGATGTCTGTATCACATATATGTGACCAATTGCATGGTGTATATATACTGTGTGTACACAGATTTGCACAAGTAAATATATGTCAGGAATCTTGCCCAGGGTCACTTACAATCAAGACAAATAGATAGGAGGGAAAATTTTATTTTTACTTTATATACTTCTATGTTGTTTGATTTTTTAAAAATCAGTATGTTCTATTTTATTAGTATACAATAAAAAATAGGAAAAGACAAAATTTGGGCTTCTTTACTGACATCTATCAATTATTTACCCTTTGCCAAGTGCCATATACTGTTCTAACCTCCTGTGTACCTGATCTCATCTCATCCTTAAAAGACCCTTATACAACCCCACATAACATTTTCCCTTGTTGGGTAGGAAGACTGAGTCTCAGAGGAGGTGAGGGACTCAGCCAGGCTCTCTCGCACAGGTAAGAGGTGGCTACGTCTGGAAGCTGAGCCCCTGTCCTCAGCCCAAGCATTCAGCTTCACCCCCTCCTATTGCTGGAATGGGACTCAAGCTATTTTTGTAATTTTCCCCAAACCGACCTCCTGAGAGTCTACTTCAACAATAATAGAGGACAACAATAATCCTGTTAAAGTGTGCGTATAAAATAAATCAGGCTTGGGCAACAAATTTCAAAGTTCACCAAAATCAAGTACCAGCCTAAATAACATCAAAGAAGGCTCATAGCAGCTGGTGATCAGGCTCCGAGGCTTGACAGATTCTTGTCTTTAAAATGTTCCAGTCAGTTAAATGTTCATTAGGAATTCAGAACTGCTGGGGAGATGGTTGAATGGGTTAAATGTACTAAAGACCGTGAGTCATGTGGAGAAACATCCAGGGCTGCTCGCTGATTGCTGCCGTGTCTGCAGGGAGCAGGGGCCGCGCTCATGCCGCGCACCCAGGGGCGTGTGAACAGCGTGTGCCTTCCGGAAACTGTCTTCAGAGAGACTTCTGTTCCCTCTGGTTTCGAAAAATGCTTCCAAAACATCCAATAGTGTCTCAGTGGTTTTCTGTAGAAATACAAAATAAAACTAGTCTGGTGTTTTTAACTATGTTCTATAAAATGTTTCTCAATCTGCTACAAGCATTAGCACATTATAAGAAAGATTACTTATTTGCTTGTGTATAACTGTGAAGGGATTTAGAAGTGTTTCTAAACGTATTTCTGTACCAGTACCCACGTATTTCAATGGACATGAACTTGGGCAAACTCCGGGAGTTCGGTGAAGGACAGGCAAACCTGGGGTGCTGCAGTCCTTGGGGTCGCAAAGGCCAGACACGCCTTGACAACTGAAAAACAGCAACATTCCTCAGATTGGCTCCCCCCATCATGCTAGCTGGACCATAAGGAAGGCCAGCCATCTAAGAACTGATGCTTTTGAACTGTGGTGCTGGAGAAGACTCCTGAGAGTCCCTTGGACTGCAAGGAGTTCAAACCAGTCCATCCTAAAGGAAGCCAACCCTGAACATTCCTTGGAAGGACTGATGCGGAAGCAGAAGGTCCAATACTTTGGCCACCTGATGAAAAGAGTTGACTCATTTCATTGGAAAAGACCCTGATGTTGGGAAAGACTGAGGGCAGGAGAAGGGAGCAGAGGGGATGAGATGGTTAGATAGCATCACAGACTCAACGGACATGAATATGACCAAACTCCAGCGGATAGTGAAGGATAGGGGAGCCTGGTATGCTGCAGTCCATGGGGCTGCAAAGAGTCAGACACAACTTAGTGGCTGGACAACGGCAACAGAATTGTTCTGTCCGGGGTCCTCTCTCCCTTCACTCTCTAGGGTCACATTCACAGTTGCTGCTATAACTTCCCAACATCTTTCCCAGTCCTTTCTCTGCTAAGCGCTAGATGTCAAACCCCAGCGGTCTAATCAGGAAATCTTCGTCTTCAAATGTCTTAAGCCGAGTACAATTGCTTGAGAAAATAGGAAGTATATTGGTTCCTCTAACTGGAAACGACGTGTGCAGCTTCAAGCCCGGCTGGACTCCAGCGCTCAGTCAGTGACAGAGGCCCTGTCTGCATCTCTTGTAATTGGTTTCTTCTGTGTTGGCTTCATTCTCACGTAAGCTGACCCAGAGTAGTGACAGGATGACCAGCTGCTTCAGCTGACCTCTCAGCAGCACAACAGCCCTAGCAGAAGAAAATTGTACCTTCCCAAATGTTCCAGTGAAAGCCTGAGGGCCTGACTCTCGTTGGCTCAGGTTGGGTTGTGTCCATTTCCGAATTAACCACATTGACTTGGGTTGATTAGGCCTGGAAGACATGCACATTTCTGAAATTGAGAAGAGGGGGACTCAAGCCTATTGCAACCCAAGGGACTGTGCGTGGGAAAGAGGTTAGTTTCCCAAAAGGAAAAGAGAGGACCTGTTTCCAGAATACAGAGAGGCTGAGTAGCAAAAACCAAAACAAAACCCCATCAGTTGTCCCACATCTCGAGAGCATCTCCAGCAACTCATAGGCCACCTGTGGTAAACCCACACACCTGCTCCCTCTTTCTCCAGCTGGATTCCCCACAGTAATTAAAGTTACGGTCAACAACCTACTTAGTTTGGAAACGTGGGGACAGCCGATCACTCTTTCACCACCTTCTCTGATTCTGCTTCTGAAACACTGCTCATCTGCCCTTTTCTCGACAGCGCTTCCGTCCTAGTTTGGAGTTTCAACGTCTCTTGCCTAGACTATCTCACTAGATTCTCCTGTAATCCTGCCTCCACTACCCCCTCCTGAGAACCGCCCTCCACACTGCTGCCGAAATAAGCTTTCTGGAGTATGAATCAGACCCCGTGTCTTCCCGTGCGTTTTTGGTGTGTTTGGGCTGCCCAGCATCTTGCTGTGCTTGGAGATCCCCACCTTCGGGCCCTGGTGGAAGCCGAGAATCGATGGCCAGGGAACCCACACCTGGGCAATTGGATGCCTTACCCAGCCCTTGACTCTCGACCTCTTGGCGTCAGGATAAAGAGAGCACAGACACGGTTTTCTGTGGCCCCAGCTGTGGCAGCTACATCCAGTTTCCACTGGCAGCAGGGCAGTCGTGCCAACCACAGGATCCAGCGGCCAGTGAGGCCACCAGCTCAGTATCCGTGGCCATAGAGTCCCTCCAGGACTGGTCTTGTGTGACTTGAGCTCTTCCTCCGGCTTGGAGTCTTGTCCCCCACCCCCTTTTTTTTTTTTTTTAAGCCAGCCAGCTTCCTCAGCCTTTCTGGCAATTCTGTGAGCTCCCTGGCTTCCCCTTCCACTTTTCCTTTTGAATCTGTCTCATCCAGAGTCAGCTCTGTGGCTCACAGCTGGGAACCAGGACTGAGACACCCCTGCATGCCTTTAAGATAAAGCCTAAACTCCTCAGCCGGGCGTCAGAGTCCTTCCTGATGTGGGGCTCCCTCCCCTCTCCACCTGGCTGCTGTCCACTCCACGGCGCTCAGCGACCAGACCAGGCCCTCCAGGTCTGTAGGCCTTTGCCCTCCTGTTGGGCCCTCCTTCATCTGGTAAATGCTGCCAACTCAAACAGCTCCTCTTCTCATCATCTTTCCGCACCGCGTCTCCCCAGCAGCCTGGTGGGCTCCCGCTGCGGTCTCCCGCAGCCTTCTTTCTCCGTAGCCTCGGAACAAATGCCAGCATCTGTGTCTGTGTGTGTCCGACTCCTGAGAGTGTCACGCATGTGTGAGTGCTCATCGCCTCAGTCGTGTCTGACTCTTTGTGACCCCATGGACTGTAGCCCGCCAGGCTCCTCTGTCTATGGGATTCTCCAGGCAAGGTTACGGGAGTGGGCTGCCACTTCCTACTCCAGGGGACCTTCCAGACCCAGGGATCAATCCCACATCTCTATGTCTCCTGCAATGACAGATGGGTCCTTTACGACTGGCCCCAGGAGGGTCATAGAGCCCCTCAGAGCGGCAGCCCTGCCATCTCTCGCGTCTCTGTGCCTCCTGCCCCAGAGCCTGGCACAGCGCGTGTCACCCAGGAAGCCAGCTCCCAATAACACAGTGGTTGACAACAGAAGGCTCAGCTCTCAGCGGTCAGCCCTTGCTGAAGGGGCAGTGTGGCATTCTCGCTTAATAAAGCATGTTGGGAATGCATTTAAATACCTCGGAGAGATGTGCTTAGTACAAAGTGTTGCTGACAATTTCTTAGCATCTCCCTTTGGGGAATCAGTTGACCTGCTGGAGAAAAGTATCTCCCGGGATTCTCGGGAGCTGGGAGAGCTCTGGGTCCATGGAGGAGAGGAGGCCCTGTGGCCACTGCGGTGGCCAGTGGCTGTCCACTCCTGCCGCCTGCCCTCCACCTTCTTCCAGGAACAGCCCTGTTCTTAGGGCTTCACCTCTGCCCTACTCTTGGTTTGACTGGGATCCCAAGCTCTGCTCTGCGGCAGCTGAAACTCCCAGCGGCTAATCAGAGCCCAACACCCTCAGGCGAGAGAGATGGGCTTTTCTTAGGTCAGTGTGAGTTAGCTTTCCTACCACCTGGAGCCAAAATGTCAGCCACCAGACACAGCCCGGTGCTAGGCAAGATTAAGTGGGCGTGACTCAGCAGCTGCAGGGCCTGTGGGAACGGGGGCAGCTCCCTGAACTCCAGGCACCCCCGCCCCAGCCCGAGACCTGAATCAGCTCCCCGCCCCACAGGAGCTGACTGTCGAGTGCAGCTCATCTTCCTCCTGTGTGTGTCAGCTGCTCAGTCCTGCCGACTGCTTGTCACCCCGTGGACCGCACTCCTCCAGGCTCCTCCGTCCATCGAGCTCTCCACCTTCCTCTAAGCCACCCCCAAATACACCCCCAAATACACATGCCTCGAGGCAGCCGTGCACAAAGTCAGATCGGTGGCCATTTCCTTAGGGAGAGAAGGGCTTCTGTCCCTGCCAGCAAGGGTTTGGGGTTTTCCGTCTTCTTCACGTTTGTCTACAAAGCCCTCAACAACAACCCCCCTCCTCCCACCACCTCTCTGTCCCCTCAGGCTCTCTGCCTCCACCCTTCTGGCAGAAACACTTTCCTGTTTTATCCTCAGACAGCAAACTCCTCCTCCTTGTCTCAATTCCAGGCCAAAAATGGGCTGCAGGCTGCGGGCTTCCCTGGGTTAGCGTTCTGGGCTAGGAAACTCTGCCTAGCTCTTCATGTATGTTAATGAGTTCTCAACAAGCTTCCAGAGGCCAAGCCTGCTAGCTGGGGTCTTAAAAACACTGTTGACCTCAAACTTGGTGCTCTGTGACAACCTGGAGGGAGAGGGCGGGGAGGGAGGCAGGAGAGGGGTTCAGGATGGAGGGGACACATGTATGCCTATGGTCGATTCATACTGATAAATGGCAAAAACGGTCACAATATTGTAAAGTGATTATCCTCCATTAAAATAAATTTAAAAATAAAAACAGATTCTGGAGAGATTAAGTTAAACATCTTAAACTAAGCCACTGGAAAAAAAAGAAAAAAAACACTGTTGTAGAGAGTAGAGCAACTAGCCTGTGGGCCCAAGGCTGCTGGGCCGCCAGGACTCGAGCCCGGCCTGCCTCCGTGACCCGGAAGAAGCTCAGAGAGCAGCATGCCAAGCCGCGAGCCGGTGGGGACGGGCCGAGGCAGCCGAGGCGACTGGGAACGCCGGGACTCACTTCATCAGACACGGAAAAGCTGTCAGAACACATTAGGGCTTTCGGCAAAGACAGGAATGTGTGTTGTGGAGTCTTGCCTGAGAAAGGGGATTGTAATGGGGATGTGTTTGGGGAAATCTCTCCACCTCCCAACTTGTTCAGCTTGCCACAGTGATTGCCGCTGCTTCCCAGGGAGCTTGATTTGCTAGTAGAGTGAGGGACGCCCGCCCTGGTGTCCAGAGATGCAGCCTGGAGCGCGCCCTTGGTGGCCCAAGCACATTCCTACAGGCTGTAAGATCTCAACAAAAAAATGCCCCCCAATTCCTTTACTGAACACAGTGAACTCGGGCACGTGTATGTTTGAGAAAATGCTTTGAAGGTTGGCCAGACAGAAACATGTGCGTCACTTAATGGGATGGGGACACAGAAAAAAAAAAGATGGCTGTTTTCTTTGCCACCAACTCAATAAGCATGGTTCAGGGTGGAAATTCAGAGCGGGGTATGGACACTCACTCCCTCCTTAGGATTTGTGTGGCTGAGAAAGTACTCAGTCCCACAATTCTCAGTGTTTCCATCTACAAAATGGGGGTGTTAATAACAGCTTCGGAGAAGGCAATGTCACCCCACTCCAGTACTCTTGCCTGGAAAATCCCATGGATGGAGGAGCCTGGTAGGCTGCAGTCCATGGGGTCACTGAAAATTGGGCATGACTCAGTGACTTCACTTTTCCTTTTCACGTTCATGCATTGGAGAAGGAAATGGCAACTCACTCCAGTGTTCTTGCCTGGAGAATCCCAGGGACGGGGGAGCCTGGTGGGCTACCGTCTATGGGGTCACACAGAGTCGGACACGACTGAAGCGACTTAGCAGCAGTAGCATGTTGCTATTATGAGGATCAAAATGAAAGAAAATAAGGAGCAGAGCCCAGATCCTGGCATACCGTGAATCTGTCTGGAAATGTTCAGGATTATTATCCTTTATTATTATCTGGAGTGTCTCACTGTTACTTGAAGGACATACGTTACGGTTCCCATCAGGAAAAAGATGAAGCTTGGTTTTAAGTTCCTCTGCAGAAAAGCAGAGCATCGGTTTCTTTGGCCTTTCTTTTGGGTCCAGCAGTTCTGAGAAGAAAATGAGTATTTTTTACTTTGCACTTCAGCTGGAAAAGAGAGGTGATAAACAGCATGGGAGACAGATGATTTGTAATACAACTCAATTCTGTCCTCCAACTCTTGAGAATTCTTAGTATGAATGTTTCCTTGGGTATTCAAAGAAACAATAACTCACATCACCTCCAATCACTTCCCACATGCGAAGAAAACGCAACGAGCTCAACTAGACCCGCTGTGACCCACCCGGTGAGACACTGAGCAGCCACTCTGGGTGGGTCGCTGTGTCAGGGGCTTGCCCACACTGCCTCACTTAATCCTCAGCCACCCTTAGGAAGAAGCCCCCAAGTCCAGACAGTGGTGTGGCCTATGGCGCAGGATAAGACACCAGACCCCAGCCCGCCGGATGGGAACTCGAGCTAGCGGCCGAAGGACAGTTACTCAGCCTCTCTGACCCTCAGCATTTGAACAGGCAGCGTGAAAGTGATACGCCTCTCAAGGGGCACAGTGAGAATCCAGAGGTGACATCGGGGGGCGAGGCTGAGGGCAGCGGCTGGCGCAGAAAAAGTCCTTGATACACACTAACAGTTGCTGTTCTCACGCCCGCCTCGGGGCAGAGAGTGCGGATGCCCATCTATCATTTGTTCCGTTCAACATCCATATTCCCCTCTTCTAGAAACGACACCCCAATTTTATTTTCTAGTTCCTTTCCATTTATTGAGCAGAGTCTTGGACAGGTTGTCAGTCAAACTACTCCAAGAAAGATATAGATGACCCAAGAAATGCCAATCAGCTATTCTTTCCTGGAATTGAACTCTGAAGGGTATTGACAAAATTGACATGGCTCACAATGAAAGAAATCACTCAGCCCATCTATTGATGTTTTTGCGTTGGCGATATTTGGCATTTTCTAAACATCGGATTATTTCTTTAATAGTTTGTTATAGCTTCACAGGAGCAAGACCATCCTTGCTCTCTGAGGTTATTACAGCTCGCGTGCTGCCTCTGCTCCACGAGCGCCTTTTGCTTCCTGGCATTAGTCATTGTCTTTGTAAAGTCCGGGGCCTCATTGCACGTGCTTGGTTTTCTTCAGTCTAGCGATCTCAGCCACTGGTCCCCACCAGCCTGTGTGCAGCCTCCCTATCCCGAGAGTGCGGAGCGGCAGTTTGTACCAGGCGGCTCCAGAGCACGAGGGCTCCTGTCCCAGGCCAGGGGCCTCACAGGATGCATCCCACCCACTGCCACAGCCCAGCTGCAGGGAAAGACCCCAGACCACCAGATCCCCACGGGGCCAGGAATAAGAGGTTACTTTCAAGGGAAGTAGTGTATCCTTACAGACAGAGGCCAAGCAGCCTTGGCGAATGAGCTTCGAGGTTCATGAATATTCCTCATCTGTAAAATGGGCACATTCCCAGCAGGGAAAGCCACGGTAGAGGCTAAAGAATATCTAGTAAATACGGAGAACCCCCAGCAGAGGGCCCAGGACACATGTACTATCAATGGCAGCTCTAATTGTTTTTATTTTGTATCACTTAGAATGCTCCTGCGTGTGATTCCGTACGTACTCCAAGAAGCTGTATTCGAGCAGATGGAATTTTAACACTCTGTCCTCCAACTTCAGACTACTCTTTCTCTTCAGGTTTCCCCACCCCAACCCCATGATCAGTATTCCAGCTTTCCTGTAGGACACTTCCTTTAAACACCATCTCCTCCGGGGAGCCTTCCCTGACTCCCACAATCCTCTGCACTTACCTCCAACATAACCCATAACTCAGGGAATTACAGTTGTCCATCAGTATGCATGGGGGATTGGTTCCAGGACCTCCCTGAAGGTACCAAACTTCACACATGCTCAAGTCCTTCATAGGAAACGGTGTAGGGTTTGCACGTAATTTACACACATCCTCCCATATACTTTAAATCATCTCTAGATTCCTTACAATACCTAGTAAGGTGTAAGTGCCAAGAAATCATTGTAAATACAGTGTAAATACCCTGTAACATAGTAGCTGGCGGATGACAGATTCCAATTTTGCTTTTAGGAACTTTCTGGAATTTTTTCCCCCAAGTATTTGTGATCCATACTTGGATCCATGTGGAACCCGTGGGTATGGAGAGCCAACTGTGAACCGTTTATAACGTCTTTCCTGCTGTGCTCCAGGACACGTGCTTGTTTCACCCTGGGTCCCAGCGCCTAGACAGAACTGCTCTGAGAAGGGAACAAGTGAGCAAATGATTTGTAGAAAGCAAAGCACCCTTCCTGTGCCGCTTCTTCCTTGGCATCTTTGCAGGGATGCAAAACCAGCAGAAGGCTAAAGAGTGGAGATGCCTTCAGATCTGTAAACATTGCCTGATGCCCAAAGGGAAACCTGCCCACAGGAGGGGTACGTCTGCCCCTCTAGCTTCTCTTTCTTCCCATTCTCTACCCTCCCTAATCCATCTGCCCCTACCCCCAACTTTACAACAAGGGGTGACACCAGGAAGTCTCTCTTAAGCACTTTTTAATTTCTCTGTTACTTGGTTTTCTACTTTGGTACATGGTAAATATGACCACATTTCACACAGCTGGCATACCTCATTATGACACGCCCCATAAAACAGAGCCCATCTAAATCACCTGGCCTGGCTCTGCTTCAGCTGGCTGTCATTGCTAAAATCTCCATTTCTAAGAGCACAACAGAGAACACTGCTCGGATCTACAGATGAACGAGGGCAGGGTGAGCAACAGCCAAGCCTGCCGGGCTGGAGAGAGACCAAAGACACGGGCTCCCCGGTAGCTGGCTGGCTGGCTGCAGAGACGTGAGCGACAGAGAAGCCGCATGAAACCCTGGAGACCAGGGCGGCCGGAGGGACACTCCACAGCCGCGGCCCATCTATCAGACACCTCCGGCTTTCTCAGCCCTGGAGATTCTGAAATAAGCACAGAGGCCCAAGACGGCTTAATACCAAAGCTGGTGGTACCTACCTTTGGGCCTCAGTCACCATCTGGGTAGGTTTTATCTTGGGGCTCCTGACAGTCTCTCTCCTGGGCAGCAGAGCCAGCCAACCCCTAACATCCTCCACGTCCCCAGGCAACCCCACAGCAAGACTCAGAGAGGCTCTAAAATGTTTTGCCCTCAAAGGCCTGGAGATTGAAGGCGGTATCCAGAAACTTCTTCAGAGACACCAGGTGCGTGTTCCTGTTCCCTGTGGCTGGTGCAGCCGCTGGGTCTCGGCCAACATACCTGGAGGAGGAGAGACGAGCTCATGGGAGGGGCTGGGCTGGCTTCGTGGCTACGCTAGGACCGCACGGGGTCTATGCTTATCGTCACCCAGCGGCAGGGATGAAGAGCCTGAGGCTCCACGGGGCTGAGTCAGGGGCCTAAGATCAAAGGTAGGAGATCTGAGACATGCAGGAGGTACTCTAGTTCAGTTCTGGCCTCAGAACAAACACAAAGGCTTGCTCTCCATAAGGCCACATTGAAGAGGATCCCTGATGGGGAAGATGCTCTGTCACTGACGGTCCCAGAGCCAGCAGGGACTAGGGGGCCCAACTCCTCGGTTTTCAATTCAGCCCGGAGAAGGGCAGTGGCAGGTGCCGGGTCACGCAGCAATTGGGGCAGGTCAGGCCAGGACGGGGCCCTGGCGGACCCGAGGGGTGGGTGGCGGGCAGCCCCCGCACCAGGCCTTGTACCATATGGGCCGCGCTCGGCCCAGGATGGTCATGAAGCGTGGGCTGATATAGTCGTAGTAACCCATGTTCTTGTGCTCCTCCTGACACCACACCAGCTCCACGCCTGGGTACTTCTCTGCCTCTCGCTTGATCAGGTCGAAAGGAAACGGAGAGATCTGGGGCAGGGCAGGAAGAATGAGGGGCACAGCCAGGGGAAGGGGGGCACGCCCACAGACAGGCCCCCCGGAGAGCAGCCACCACCCTCCTCCCTGGCTCCAGCCCTGGCACGCTGCCCAGAGCCAGGGGGCTGGCACCTGGGCCCCGCCCACCAGGCGGAGCAGCGGCGGGGCCCAGGCACACCTGCTCCAGGCGTGTGATGGCCACGTGCTCGTCCAGGCCCTGGCTGCTCCGCTCCTTCACCAGGTCGTAGAACACCTTGCCCGTGCAGAAGATGAGCCGCCGCACCTGCCCGGGAGCCCGCGCCGCAGCCCCGTCCTCAGGGATCACCCGCTGGAAACTGGTTCCTGGGGACCCACAGGACATGGAAGGGGCGTCGGCCCCCGGCGGGGCCCGAGCAGCCTGGGAATCAAGTCCCCACTCCCGGCTCCTCCAGGCTCTCCTTGGCCTCTGAGCCAAGCCCCAGACTGAGATCCGCAACATGACCCTCCTGAGCCAAACAAGAGAACAGGAGACAGTGGACCCTGAGCTGCCCCAGGGAGAGGAGTGGAGGCAGCAGCTGCAGCCCAGGGCAAAGCCCTGGGAGCACCAGGCTTACAGTGACGCGGGGCTGACGGGGAGAGCCCCTGGAGGGACAGAGAAGGCGACATCACACTCCCACCTACAGAACTGTCGTCTGTCCCAGACCTGCCCTCCAGCCAGTCATGCCCACCTCCCGGGCACCCTCAAGTCCCCCAGCCATCAAACTGGAAAGCAAACCCTGGCACGGCTCTTCCTCACTCAGCCCCAGAGCCCAGCTCCCAGCTGAGTCCCACCCACTTTCCCTTCCTGATCTCATGCCAGGTGCCAGAGGAAGCTACTGTGGGGTCACGGCATCCCAGGTGAGGACCCTGAGGCAGAGGGTTCACGGGCTGCCAAGCCCCACCAGCACGGAGTGTTCAGCCCAGGCGGTCCAGCCCACTGCCAGGGCTCTGCACTGCTGGCTCAGCCACTGGCCACATCGGAGGAGATGCCCACACACGCGCAAGGGAGAACAAGCGCCGGCCCACGCCGCTGAGGTCCCCGGACCAGCTCCTGCCCCTCCCCTCCAGCCCAGGACCGTGTTCCCAGACAGCTCTGCTGTGACCAGCTTCAAGGCCCTAACCTTGCCCCCCTTCAGCCTCTACTGGGTCACATCTCACTTCCAACACCAGGGCTGAGAGCTCTTGGAGGGGGTGCCAGGCCCCAGGGCCAGGGATGCCTGTCGGGCTCAGGAGTGAAAACGATGGATGAATGACTGGACTCGGCATCCCATGAGCCAGGCAGAGCTGCAGCAGGCCTCCAGCCTCTGAGCTCTTCCGGCGCAGCCAGGCCGGCCCTCCTGGGCAGCCGCGGGGTGCCAGCGCACGCTCCTGAGCCTGGTGCTCAGCCCAAGTGACCCAGGCAGGCCCAGACATCTGGCCGCCGCACCAGCCTCCCAATCCGGCTGCTGGCAGGGACCGTGTCAGAAGCTGCAGGGCCAGCAGAGCCACAGAAACAGAGGCTGCCCCACGGGCCCCCCAGCCACCTCCCCACCCGCCCAGGCACGTACCAGACACCATCTGGTCAAAGCTGGACTTGGCCTCTGGGTGCCTCAGCAGAGATTTGGGTGTGAAGATGATCAGCTGGAAGGGAAACACGGTGGCTGGCTGCCCGCCTGCCCCCACTTGGCCAGGGCGCCCTGCACTCGACCCCCGTGTTACCCCAGCAGTGACCGGCCCGGGTGGCTCACCGGCTTGCGGAAGGGCAGCAGGATCTGCCGGCGCAGCGCGTGGAAGTAACTGGCCGGCGTGGAGCAGTTGACCACAGTCCAGTTGCAGTCATAGAGCTGTCTCACCTCAAAGTCCTGCGTGAATGCCTGGAGGGACGGGGTGCAGCTGGGAGGGGAGCTGCCGGTGGCACCCACACCCCGGCCTGGCCAGGAGTAGCAGCGTCTGGCCTTGTCCTGGGGAGGGGCGGGCGCAGGCAGTACTCACAGGGTAGGCGTCTGAGTCGTCATTGCTCATCTGCAGGAACCGCTCAGGCCTGGCCGAAGAGTGCTCTGGGCCCTGGAACAACAGCCAGAGTTCAGGGGGCTCAGGGGTCTGTCACACGAGACGGGGACCTGGGGCTCGGGGCAGGGCCTAGAGCGCTTCTGGAGGAGATGCCCCACCTCCAGAATCTGAACCACCTGCAGGATCTGAACCACCTCCAGAATCTGAACCACCTGCAGAACCTGAACCACCTCCAGAATCTGAACCACCTGCAGAATCTGAACCACCTGCAGAACCTGAACCACCGGGAAAAGCAAGGAAGGTGGGACGAGAGCAGGAAGGAGGGTCCAGCCAGAGCCAAAACGTGTGAACACTTAGGCAGAAGGAAAAAGTGAAACGGCCAAGTTAAGATGCTCTTTCTCTAGAACGTTCTGCCTTGCAGCAGGGACCATTTGCTGAGTGCTTCCTGCGTGCCAGACATCATTCTACAGACCTCACACACAATATTCTCTGTCTCGAAAGCAGCTCTGTAATGTAGATGAAGGTGAAGGGCGAAGATACTAAGAAGTAACCTCAAGGTTCCTCAGTCAGAAAGAGGCAACTGCAAACCCGGGTCTGACTCCTCCTCCTCCCCTCACCCACACGGCTCCTCTGCTCCATAAGCGCAGCAGGACACCCCACTGTCCTCCAAGCTGGCTCCCCACGGGACAGGGGTGGCCCGCCCCTCCCTTAGGGGCAAAGCCCCGCGGACCCACAGCCACAGGCACCAGCCAGGCCAGCTCAGCTCCTCATCCAGCCTGGCTCCAGGTGAGAAGCCAGCTACCTCCACAACTGGGGGGCCTGGGGCAGTCACAGGACTTCTCTCCTCGCATGTGAAATGGGGACAGAACCGATCTTCTGGTGAGGATGCCACGGGATAATACATGGCATGGGAAGTGCCCAGCACCACAAGAGCTGGCTCTGAGCAGCGCTGATCAACCCTGAGCACATGACCGGTCCAGGCTGAGCAGGACGTCCAGTGCAGCCAGGCAGTGACCAAGGCCTGCCCGGGCTCTACCCGGCCAGGCCACACAGCCAGCAGGCTGGGACCTCACGATGCGCCTCCCTCCCCTCCCCTGGTGACCTGCACGTCCTCCTCCCCGACATGTGGCCCCCCAGCAACAGAGGCTCGAATCTCAGTGGCTAGCCGTGTGACAGGCAGGCCATGCGGCCTCTCTGCATCCCAGCTTCCTCATCTGGCAAGTGGGAACAGGATCTGGCCCTTTAGGCTGTTGTAAGGACTGGAGGAGTTGACACACAGAGAAGGTTTTAAACAGAGCTGGCACACAGCAGGCACTCGGACACGTCCGTCCATCTCTGACCTAGAACAGGAGCATCCTCGTCTTCGGTAGGGCTAACACAGACCCACGCAGGCCCCACCTGCATCCTGTGCAGTTCCAAGGGGCTGGAGGGCACACAACTCCCTCGACTCTGCAAGTGGCTGAGGGTCCAGCCACCCTCTTCCAGGCCAGCCAGAGCCCGCCTATGGCGGCTCTCACCATGCCCTCCATGCCGTGGGGCAGCAGCAGCACGATGCCGTTGTGTCGAACCCACTTGGCCTGACCCGCGCTGATGAACTGGTCGATGATGCACTGGGCCGTGTTGTGGAAGTCACCGAACTGAGCCTCCCAGAGGACCAAGGCGTTGGGGCTGGCCATGGCGTAGCCCAGCTCGAAACCTACACCGAAGACACGGGGAGGTAGGGCCTGCCCCGCGCTGTCACCCAGGGCTGGGGCCCCGGCCAGCCCCAGCCCGTCCTCACCCACTGTCCCTGCCCTGCCCATCCTTCCCTGGAGGCCGGAAGACCCGGGGACTCCATGGGACCAAAGGCCAGCATCTCCCTTTCCGGCAGCTGACAACAGGCCCAGAGATGCCGACCTCAGCCCCGACCTCACGTACAGCTGGCTTCAGCCTTAGCTAGACCAGGAGCCAAGTCCAAAGATACCCTGCAGGGGCCGCAGGGGCCACCTGCCAAGGAGTCCCCCCAAAACGAGCAGGCGTGCAGGACCAGCCCCAGGGGCTGCTCCCCAGGCGGGTGGCCAGTATCGGGGGTTCCCGCTTCTGGGAGGAGGCAGGATCAGAGGAAGCAGGCCAGCTAAGGGTTTAGCCGAGGGAGAGCTGAGGGTGAAGGCTGGGGAGCCAGGGCCCAGGAGGAGCCGAGCCTGAGGACGGGCCTCTGGGCGGGAAGATGCGGCGGGTGAGCAACATGGAGGCGGCCAGGCCAGGAGGCTCAGGGCCAGCCAGGGCCAGTGGCCCCCAGGGGGTTCAATGGGGTTTCTGTCTGGGCCCAGTGATGCCACCCAGGGACAGGCTCTTGTATCCAGAGTCCCCATCCAGGCAAGACTGACCCTCAGCTGGCCCCCTGAGGGCCAGATGGGACAGGAGCACATCTCTGATGTGGCCTCAGGTGGAGGCTGCCCAACCACTGTCCCTCAGGGCCGTCTCATGACCCAGGTCCACCCGGGGGCCTCCGAGCTCCTTCGGCCCCTCCCAGCTCCAGACGCCCTGAGGGGCCAGAGCCTCTCTGGCCTGCAGGCAGAGCTCTGACCCACCCAGGACTCCATACTCCGAGAGGGAGCTGTTGCACACGGTGTAGGGGGCCTGGTCAGGCCACAGGTGGTTCATCGGGACACACGTCCTCCGGTCGACGTCCTGATCGTGGAGAACGTGGTGCCGGTGGCTGGAGAGACAGACCAGGAAAGGGTGGGAGGCGGTGGGCCGGGCAAGACACCTGCCAGCGCCCACAGGCTGGTGGGCGCCACGGAGAGCCAGAGCCATCCGGCCCCTGCTCCGGGCAGCCTCCCCTCCCAGCGGCGCCTGCCTCACACGCCCTGAGGGTGCTGGAGCACAGACAGAAGAGTCTCAGCTTCCTGCATAAGGAGGGCCCCGCGAGGCCAGCCATGCCAACCTCCCAAGCCCTGGGTGGAACCCGAGGCCCTAGGAAGCCACGCTCCAGTGGCACTGTCCTAGGCCACAGGTGGTTCATCGGGACACACGTCCTCCGGTCGACGTCCTGATCGTGGAGAACGTGGTGCCGGTGGCTGGAGAGACAGACCAGGAAAGGGTGGGAGGCGGTGGGCCGGGCAAGACACCTGCCAGCGCCCACAGGCTGGTGGGCGCCACGGAGAGCCAGAGCCATCCGGCCCCTGCTCCGGGCAGCCTCCCCTCCCAGCGGCGCCTGCCTCACACGCCCTGAGGGTGCTGGAGCACAGACAGAAGAGTCTCAGCTTCCTGCATAAGGAGGGCCCCGCGAGGCCAGCCATGCCAACCTCCCAAGCCCTGGGTGGAACCCGAGGCCCTAGGAAGCCACGCTCCAGTGGCACTGTCCTCCTGCCCCCTGCTAGCTCCCTACCACTTGCCTGCCTTGCCCAGGATCACAGGAGACGGCAACTGCACCACATACGGAGGGGCCCCTGGCTGAACGCCAAGCCTCACGAGGACCGACATGCAACGGAGGCGCAGTTCAGTGGGCCCCTGAGCCCTGGCTGGAACAGGGCCAGCAGTGATGAGGGACTGGGACAAGGGAGGGAGAGCCTGCCTGTTGAATTCTGGAAGCCACATCTCCAGGACTCACTAACATGGCAGAGACTGAGTTGAGATCCCAGACATCCAGGGTCCCAAGCAGAGGAAATGTGAACTCTAAACTGCAAACAAGAGAGACGGCGGTGGGGAGTCGGCTTGACAGGAGTTCAAAGGGCAACAAGGATCTTGAGGACCACTGATGACCACAGGACTTGACACCAACCAAGAGCTTACGCAGAGCAGCCAGCTCTGCATGCTGGCCCCATGGGGGCAGAGTGCAGGCCCAGGGGCTTTCAGACGGCCTGGCTTTCTGAACAAATATTTCTTTGAGCTATTCTCCATTTGCTGAATCATCGGTGTTCCAGATCTATTCGAAGGGCTCACACAGCCAATCAACTGTTTTAATCCCCTCTGACTCTGAGATTTTCTTTCCTTAGTTTTGAATGGTGGAGCATGGGGGTAGAGCCTGGAAATACCATGTCCATCTCCTCAGTGAGGCACGGATGCAGCTCATTGTAGCACCCGGTCCGACAAGGAAAGTCCTTTGAGGAAGTTCAGCAAAACACACAATGAGCAAATCAACCTGTGGACACTGGAGTTAACAATCACTCGCATTGCCAAGTTATTAACCTTCATTCCTGAAACGTATCCAGCCTTCAAGCTTGGGGGGCTGATGAGGAAATAGTGATTAGGACACCAGCGAATTTAACGTACAGGGGTATGTATAGATCAATGTGTGCCAATTTCCAGTGGCCCTGGACCTGTCCTTGAGTTGCCACAAGTTTAGTGGAGCCGCGTGGAGGCAGCTGTCCTGCCAGTGGGCTTCGGGAAAACACAAGTGGGTCTTTCCTGCACGGCGGTCGGTAGCTGTGGCTTTTTCTCCAGACCACAACACTCAGCCGGGATTGAAAAAAAAATCAGTTCTAAGAAGCTTTCCTCTTAACCCTCATTGAAATGATCATCCAGAGTCCCTGGGCCAACTGAAAGACGCGCAGCACAGCTGAACTCCAGCTTCGTGCCCACAGGGCCTGGGCTCCTCCGCCCCAGCCTCACCTGAACGTGCCCCTCTCCACGTCCTGCCCGCTGAGCCGCACGTGGATGCCCTCCTTGAGCAGCGAGCCGAAGGCCATGTACTCTGCCAGCGCCCAGTCCACCGTCCTCCTCCTGATCATGTCTGCACGGCCCCGCAGGATTCGAGAGAGGCCTGGCGGAGGGAAGGGCCAGCCTGAGGGGCGCAGGAGCTTGGCCACCTCGCCTGGGACAGCTATGGTCCCCGGGCCCTGCGCCAGGTGTGAGCATCTTCATTGTGGACCCCTCCCCCCAGCCAGGGGCCCGGCAGGGCGCAGGGGACGCCCCTCCAGCCCCACCACTGCAGCCAAGGTCCTAAGCTGGCCCGCGCGTATGTTCCCACCGCCTCTGTCCCTGCGGGAAGGAGGAGGTGAGCATCGGCCACGGCGCGTGCCACAGACGCTGAGCAGGGGACGTTTCTCCAACGAAACGCAGGTACCGACTTTCACTGCCTTTCAGATGAGAAGACAGGTTCAGAAGAGGGAAGTCATCACTCACCCTCACACAGAAGGCGCCTGGATCTGAGCCCAGGCACCTGGCCCAGGCTGGCCTGCTGTCGGCCCCACACCCACACAGACCGGCTGTGACTGGGCACAGAGCTGGTGCCCAGGACACCTGGGCTTGCCCAGAAGTGGTGCAATCCTCTTGGAACACCCACAGCCTGCTCAGAGGGTGCACGGGGCCCACTACCACCTCGGGGGCTCTTCAGGCTGCCTGAGTGGAGCCCCACAGCCAGGAAGCACGCCAGTGGCCGCCGGCGAGACCAGGGTCCCCCCTGTCATCAGTACAGTGTGGCACACTTGCCCCCCCAGCATTCTAGACCCAACTGCCCCTCCACGGGAAGCTTTCCCCTGCTTTCCTCCTGTCTGATCCAGGGGTACCCCCACCAAAGGCACTGGGGAGACCCGAGGCGTCCGTGGAGGCCTGTCAGTGGCACTCACTGGGGAGCAGGGCACCCACATCTGTTCACCTGAAGAGTCATCATCACAGATCCCTCAGCGCGTGAAGGAGCACAGAGACCTCAGCCGTCTGCCCAAGGCCAAGCAGGGGCGAGGCTGGGCCTCCCTGACTCCCAACGCCGCCTGCCCTGGGGCCTGATGTCTAGGACAGTGGCCTGTGCCAGGCAGCAGCCTCACCCACGTGGATCTTAAAGTCCTCCAGGGGCACAGAGCTGGCCACTTCACCAATGTGGGTCAGCGTGTCCTCGGGAACACCAGTGGCTGGGCACGTCATGCTCTTGGGCTCCCCATCCATGTTGAAGAAGCCTGAGAGGGCAGAGACTCTGTGACTTCTGGGAGGCGGTGGGGCCTCAGTTCCCTGGACCAGCCCATCTCCCTAGGAGTCAGAGGCCTGCCTCTCCCACAGCCTCACGGGGCTCTCAGCCACCGCCGCTCGCTCACCAGGCCAGGGAGAGTCCAGCCAGTGCTTTATATGCAGGATTTTTTTATCCTTGGACCTGCCATACGCCTCCTCACAGATCCGATCATATTTGGCAATTTCTTCCTGAAATAAGGGTGAAGGCCTGGATTGAGGCAGTGACGCCCTCGGCAGTCACGGGCTGAGTGACCGTGCTCTAGAGAAATGGTCTTCCCCTAACCCACAGGGACGTTATGGCCAGAGTTTAAAGTCCCAGAGTTCAGGGGATCCTGGAAAGAGTCCACGGGATCACACTCGGCAAGGGACTTGTAGGAACCCAGGAAAGACTCTTGGTCTTTGCTCTCAGAGCAGATGAAAGAGGGAGGGCCGGCATGTCCACAGCAAACACTGGGGACAGCCTGGCTCAGGGCCACCTCCCACAGGAAGCCTTCCTGGACTCCCGCCAGGACAACCCAGCTCAGGGCCACCTCCCACAGGAAGCCTTCCTGGACTCCTGCCGGGAAAGCCCGGCTCAGGGCCACCTCCCACAGGAAGCCTTCCTGGACTCCTGCCAGGACAGCCCAGCTCAGGGCCACCTCCCACAGGAAGCCTTCCTGGACTCCTGCCTGGGATGGGCTTCCAGGCATCGCCACACTGGCTGCATCCCAGAGGCTGTAAGTGTCTTTGGTCCTCTGTCCCCCTTGATAGCTGGGGTTGCTGGGGACAAGGATGGTACTGGCTGCTTCTTTACATCGCCAGCACCCAGCCCTGGGCTGGTCACATCAGCAGCCCCCTCAGAGGCTCGGCTCCAGCAAGGTGCTGACGGGGCCCACCTCAAATTCCTGCAGGGTGACTGTGCCCTCAGCGATGAGCTTGTCTGCGTACTTCTTGAGCACAGGTGCCTGTCTGTGGATCTGCTTATACATGAGAGGCTGCGTGAACATGGGCTCGTCCATCTCGTTGTGGCCACGCCGGCGGTAACAGACCTGCAGGGGCAGAGCGTGGGTCCCCGTGCCCAGGCAGTGTGGCTGACACAGTCACTGCCCACTGGGGCACACCTGGCAGGCCACACCCTTCAAAACCTCACCAGCCCTCATGATCACCCGTCACCAAATGCCCCCCGCCCCCAGGCCTTTGCAGAGACTGTGCCCAGTGGCACTAAGCCTGCTGCCCAGCCCTGACCGCTGAAGATGCTGCAGCCCTGGAGAGCTTGGCGCAGCACGGACAGCCGAGCCCACCCAGCCGGGGCCCCCACACCCACCAGGTCTACCACGACGTCTTTATTGAAGGTGTTTCTCCACTCGGCTGCCACGCTGCACACGTATATCACAGCCTCTGGGTCGTCCGCGTTCACGTGGAAGATGGGTGCATTGACGACGCGGGCCACGTCGGTGGGGTACGGGGAGGAGCGGGCCATCCGGGGGTCCGTGGTGAAGCCAATCTGCAGAAGCAGGAGGCACTGAGAGCTGGACAGCTACCGCTGCCTGGAAGGCCGGGGGCCCGGCGGCTGGGGAAGGGGTGCCTTTGCCTTGAGGTCCATCAGGCGTGGCCGGGAGGTGATGGGGACATGACCAGGTAACAGTGGGTGACCCTGAAATCACGGGGACAGCAGCAACACCAGGCAAGTCACACCTGCTCTTTCTCCTGCAATCCTTTTTATACAGGGGAGTAGGGAGCCCAAGTTGGGATAAAACCGTCTCACCAGTTACTAACTCTACAGCCGTGGGCCAGGCACTTGAATTCCCAAAGCCTCGGTTTCCTCATTGATTAAAAGGGCTCATTAAATTCCTGCCTCACGGGCTTATACTGTGAAGATTAAATGGCTTAAATGACTATGCAAATAAAGTCGTTAACCCAGGGCTTTACAGGCTCAGAAGACGAGCTGTCATTAACCACAGTTGCCTTAAAAGCAAAAGCTGTGAGAGCTGTGTTCTAAGACTGGGTCGCACAGAGCTAAAGGCAGCATCTAACTTTGTACGGGCAGCCTCCGGGGTGGGCTCTGGTCATGTACGGGCAGCCTCCGGGGTGGGCTCTGGTCATGTACGGGCAGCCTCCGGGGTGGGCTCTGGTCATGTACGGGCAGCCTCCGGGGTGGGCTCTGGTCATGTACGGGCAGCCTCCGGGGTGGGCTCTGGTCATGTACGGGCAGCCTCCGGGGTGGGCTCTGGTCATGTACGGGCAGCCTCCGGGGTGGGCTCTGGTCATGTACGGGCAGCCTCCGGGGTGGGCTCTGGTCATGTACGGGCAGCCTCCGGGGTGGGCTCTGGTCATATACGGGCAGCCTCTGGGGTAGGCTCTGGTTACGCCCATCTTCCTCTGTCCCTACAGCTTTGTCATGTATATGTGTGTGTGTGCACACATCCATGGGGATGGGGGAGAGAAGGATAGAAAGATAGATATACACAGAGACAGACATACAGATGTATACTCCTCCCAATTCCACAGACCAGGAAACCAGGCTGGGAGATCAGGCATCTCGCTGAAGTCACGCTCTGCTAAGTGGCAGAGCAGTGGGGTTAGAAGCAGGACTGTCCCACTCTGCTCCTCAGCGTGCTGCCTGGATCCAGGAACAGGGAATGCTGGCAGGGCCAGCACGCAGCCCGAGCCCTCACCTGGTTGTTGACGACAACGTGCACGGTGCCGTTGGTGGTGTAAGAGGGCAGATCGCTCAGGTGGAAGGTCTCATAGACCACGCCCTGGCCGGCAAAGGCGGCGTCCCCATGGACCAGGATGGACATGACCTGCAGGACAGGGTGTCAGTCAGGAGGGGCCCCCACGCTCCAGCCTGCGCTGCCCAGTCCCAACCCCGAACCCTGGAGTCTAGCCCTCGGAGCTCACGCCTCAGGAACCCAGCCCACAGAACCCAGGTCCTCAGGGCCCAGGAGAGCTCACCTTCTTGCCCTGGGCGTCCCCGCAGTAGAACTGCTCCGCCTTCGTCTTGCCCTGCACCACGGGGTCCACCGCCTCCAGGTGGGAGGGGTTGGCCACGAGCGACAGAGTGATGTTCCTGTTTGTGACTCGATTGATCCGCTCGTGGTACATGCCGAGGTGATATTTGACATCTCCGGAACCCTGAAGGTCGAGGTGGCCCGTGATGAAGTCCCCACCATCCCAGACATGCAAGTCCACAGGGGGGCTGGGCCATCCCCCGGAGTCTGCTCCCTGGGAAAGTCGTCCTGTCCCCGACTCACCCCTGCATTCCTCCCCCAACCCTGGCACACGCCCTGCTTGTCCTCCAGCTGCTCTAAGAAAGGCCGGCGGGTTCCCTGGGTCGTGATCCCTTATCAGAGCCCCTGCACATTATCAGCAGCCATACTCTCGGCATGAGTGATGGCAGACGGGGACGGGTAAGGCACCCTTAGGAAGGGGCCACCAGCGACAGTGAAGGCCGAGAAATGAAGGACAGCCCTTTACTGGAGTTAAGATCATGGGCCAGGCCCCTGGGAAAACACTAGAGCAGGACCCCTACTAAATCCCTTTCACCAAAGTAAGCAAAAATGCACACACAGCAGACAAAACACAGAACCAGGGAAAACATGACACACTTCATGATCTTAGAGCAAGGAGCCTGTCTAAACAACATACAAGCCTCAGAAGCCACAAGGGATAAGACAGCCAAAATCCAATAGGCTTGTCAAGGGGGAAGAAGATCCATGCACAGCATTAGGGGGCAAAAAAATCAAGCTGGGAAAATATTTATCACACAAATGCAAGCAAAGGGCTAACTCCTTCAATACATAACGCACTTTTCACCAAGACCCCAGGGAAAAACAAACAAAAGCCAGGAAAAGGAATTTACAGGAAAAGGCATGATTTAAAACCATGGTTTAATACATGGCTTAAAAACGTGAGAAGACACTCAACTTCATAGCAGAGAAATATGTTCAAATGCAGTCACTTCTGGACCTATCACATAGGCAGAGATGGAAAAGGTGGATGGGGTAAGGGAAGGGGGGCCTGGGACTCTGGCACCCAGCAGGCAGACTCGCTGCTGTCTGCAAGCTGTTTGGAGGGCAATTCAGTCCTGCCTCCTCAGCTTCAGCCACTGCATTTCTCAGACACTATCTAAAAATGCACACACGTGTGCAAAAACACTCATCCCACCACCTAATGCTCATCAACAAGAGACAGTGGAAACCAGAGGGGCATTAGAAGCCTGGGGAGCTTGGCCTTCAGTTCTAAAATAGTGACGGCTCATTAAGTGAAACCAGCACCGTGCCCAGCGGCATCTCGAGCTGCTCACCTGGCCTCTTACAAATAAAGCTGCGCTGGACGCCTACATGTGCTTGCGCTGGTGGAACATTTCTGGAAGTACACCCCTTAACATGGAAACTGACCACACGGAGCCTCCCGGAGCAGGAAAGCAGTCTCAGAAGGGAAACTCACTCTCGCTATGAAACCTTTTCTCCAAATGATGCGCACGTTGCTTTTTCAATGAAGAAAAAAGTAAATTTATTTAAAGAGCTCTTTGGCCAGGTTTCACAGTTTACTCATGTCACCTGTAATTGCTCACAACCTATTCCGGGACCAGGAATTTTTATCCCCGTTTTACAGGAAAGGAAAGTGAGACTCAGAGAATGAAGGTGCTTGAGCAAAATGCACGTGATGGCGGAAAGATGATGAGTTGGGAGCCAGCAGATGTGGATTCTAGTCCTGCTCTGGTCTAACGTGCTGGATGGTTCTAGAGCAGTCATTTAACGTGGCTCATTTTAACAAAGCATCCTCCAGTACTGGGTGCTGAGGCTTCGGGGGAAAGGTCCCTGTCCTCACCTTGCTACCAGCCTGGATGGGAAAACAGACAGACAGACAGACACACACACACACAGAACGGAAAAGGCCAGAGCAGACACGGTTCTTCAGGCAAAAGGAGCAGAGGAGGCACAGGCAGCTGTCTTCCTGGAGGCCCAGGAGAGCCATTAAACGGGGTGATGGTCAGGACATGAACGAGAGAGAGGAAGAGAGGGCGGCAACGTGGCTGAGGGCCCAGCACGCACAAGAGCATGAGATACGAGGCCTACATGACACGTAAACATACCAGGAGGTGGGTGAGGGTGGAGAGCTGTGCCCTCTGCTCACCACTGGGCACAGGAAACTGTCCTGACCTCCCAACACTGTGCTGGGCAAACAAGCGAGGGAGGGGTCCCTGTGGGCAGGCAGGCCTCTGGGCACAGAGACACGGCCACATGGGCTGAACTGAGCAACTTCAGGCACTCCCTGGCACCTCTCTGGGCCTCAGTTTCCCTGGCTGGATAGCAGGTTGGCCCAGATTATCCAAGGATTCTCCTAGTTATCCGAGATCAGAGCACTTGGCTCCAAAGCACATCAGGAGCCTCACACTGACACCCCCAGCCTTTCTCCCACTCTTCTGCATGCCTGTCCATCCCCCAAACACCCAGCTCTCCAGGGGCTCTGGTGCCCACACTTGGCACCCACCTCGTCCGCCGCCTCCAGCTTGGGATCAAACTGGCAGAAGATCTGCTCCAGGTCCTTGCGAATAACATTGGCCAGCACGTTCAGCCTGCCCCTGGGGTCAGAGGGGACGGGCTCTCACCTGGCACAGAGGCCACCTCCCTCAACACACCCCAGCATCACCATGCTCCCTGCCCACCTAGGACCCAGCAGGAACGGCGTGGGCACTGGAAGCCCAGCCCTCTGCTCCTGTCTCAATCTGCAAGGCATGCGAGCAGCTCCAGCTGGCCAGCAGACACCCACACCCCCAGACTCAGGAGGCCTTCACGAGCAGGGGGCCACCCAGCCTCATGGCCGAGTGTCCACTCACCCCCTCCCTGACCCCAAAGCTGAGCCCAGCCCAGAATCTTGACCCCAGCCTAACGCAAGGCAACCGCCCGCACACGGCTCCCCAGCCCAGCCTAGCGGCATCTGGGAGCAAGATACAGAAGAGGTGACGTTTCTGCCCTTAGGAGTCACCAGAGCACCTGTCCAGACGAGCTGAGGTCTGGTGGGTGGGGAGGGGGCTCCGGGGGCTTGTGGGGAAGCAGCTAGGTCCAGGGATGCTCCAGTCCAGCCTGAACTTGCCATCATGGGGCAATACGTGCAGGGGTGGACACCAGCCTGAGCCAGGCGCAAGGCGTGACTCAGAACTCGCTTCCCAGAGCCCCGCAGCAGACGGCAGCCCTCGGCCTGCACATCTCCGGCGTGGCCTCCAGCCCCACGGGGCCCGTGACAGAAGGGCCGCCCTCGTGCGGGGGCTCCTCTCTCGTTCTGTGGAGGGAGGGCTGTGTGGACACAGGAACCGGGTGAACACCCCTCCGCCCCTTTGGGGAAAGCTCTCAAGCCTCAGAGGCCCCTTCTCCACTACGGAGGCTTGGCCGAGGGCAGTCCTTGGCCCCGAGAAGCCTCCTCAGGCCAGGAGCCTCTGCAGCGCCATCACAGAGCCCCAGAGCTGCCCGCCGGGCCGGCCCCGTTCTCGCCCCGCGCCACACAGCTCTACTGAAGCCATGCCATCCTGAAACCACGGGGTCCTCTCTGCTCCCTGCAGGGCACAGAGCCTGCGAGACAAAGCCTGGACTCCTGGAGGCCAGCCCACGGGGGGGGACCCTCCTCACACTTCATCCTGATGCCCCAGTGCTGACGCAGCAGGGGACTGGCCCCCTGTGAGCGGCTGGAAATGGGCACGGGAAATACCGAGGCTGTGCCCCTCAGACAGACAGCGTGTCCGGTCCCGGCCCGTTCAGCAGGACCCCGGGCTGCCTGGGCTCTATTCCTCACTATCCCACAGGCTCCAGCTCAGAGGTGACTGCCCAGTGGCCAGGCCAACCTTCCAAGTCTTTATCAAGGTCCCAGGGAATTGAGTGGTCAGCTAGCAGCCAGGGAAAGAGACCTTCAGCTGACCTCCAGAGACCTCCCACCAGGTGAGGCCAACCCAGACCCACGTGTCCGGGCTCTGCCCTCACTTTCTGGGCTGTGCCACTCCACAGGCACCTCAAGTAGGATGGCAGGGCCCCTTCTGTCGTCTCAGTATTGCTGGGGATGGCGGCGGCATGGTGAGAGAGAAACAGCCCAGGAGAACCGGGATCCAGAGGCTGTGGCCACGCGCTCGGCTCTTCCTGTGACGAGCAAGCCAGGGCCCAGGGACTCAGAGCTTTCCAGGCCCCTTTGCCTCTACCCCCGGGTCCCAACAACACCCCTACTCTCACTTTCAAAGCCTCACATCCATCTCAGCTTGCCGGGCCTGGGGGAGAAGCACAAGGCTGAGGCAGGGGGGACCCACCTGTGCGGCATCCCCAGGATGACGTTCTCGATCCCCATCTCGCTGGATTTGTCGATGATAGTCTTCAGGGCCGGAATCATGACCTCACAGCCCTCCAGGCCAAACCGCTTCTCAGAAGACCACTTCCTGGCCAGGAAGTCTTCAAACCTGCTTGGGGAGGGGAAGAAAAGGGTGGAGAGGCAGGGGCTTGTGGGAACTCCTCCTGAGGGCTTGGAGTAGGGTGCCAGGAGGGGAAGCTATGAAGCCACGTCTCTGCACAGTCCAGGGCCCAGCACAGACCCCATGATGCCCCACCAGCAAGGAGCGTAGGTCTGGGGGAGGCTGAGGCTCCTCCCAGCTTAACCAGAGGCCTCTGGCTGCATCCATTCCCAGGAACCACCTCTCTTCCCCTTCCAGTCAAGCTGCTGCAACTAGCCATTCCACTGTTCTCGGCTCACTGCCCTGCAGCGCACACGTGCCCTGGAGCTCTCTCATCATGTTCCAAAGACCTCCTCACGGCTCCATTCAAATTCCAGCCCACATGTCACTGCTCAGGGAGCTACTTTATTCCCAGCAGCTGGGCCAGGGGCTGATCCAGGGCCCCACGGTCCTGGGCAGACGCAGCTTCGCGGAAGTCCAGCTCTGCCCTACCTGCAAGAAGTCCCTGCTACACTCACGCCACGCAGGGACATCTTTATGTCACGTCCATCCTCGTTCGGTGTCATTTCCTGGAGCCCCGCCCAGCCCTGCCTTCACTTGCCAGGTACCTCCTCATCAGCTAGGGCTTGGGATGTCTCAGACAGCCCTGGAGCAGGCCCCCCAGCCACTGGGGCTTCCCAGGGAGGTGTCGGGGGCCTGACCTCATGGAGCGCACTAGCCGGGCCAGCAGGGTCCGCTTCTCCTCGCTGGAGAACTGCATCACGCCCGGGGTCTCGAACTTCTGCCGGATCCACTGGCACTGCTCCACATCGTTGATGAACATGAACTCCAGACCGATGTGCTGGCAGTATGTGCTCTGTGGGGACAGGGGAGCACGCCACGAGGAGCCAGGAAGAAGTGGGCAGCCTCAGGGCCTGGAACAGGAAGGGCAGTGCCCTCCCTCCCTCCAAGGCACGCTGGAGAGCCTCATCACGTGTGCCCGACACGCCTGCCCGTGCTCACCTCCAGGCGCCTTATGATCTCCCGTAGAGAAAGGGTGTTTTCGGAGCCTCCAATAAAAGTGGTTGTGGGCAGCTGAAACTCCTTATCCAGGTCAGCCTCCCGCAGGTCGTAGAAGGCTGGAAGGCCCATGGGGCAGAGTCCGGGCAGCAGACAGGAGAGAGGGAGGTGAGGCGCAGGTGAGCCTAGCCGCATCCCTAGACCTCCTACCAGTGGCCCCAGCACCCGCCCACCAGGTCCAGCCTAAAGGTCAAGGGCCCTCTGTCCGCAGGGCACAGGGCATGAGAGTCAGAACCGAGCTGGCCACCACAAGGAAGGGCCTGGACAGGTGTCTCAAACTTGCTGAGAGGGTGCACCGGCTGGGGAGGATGGAGAGCCCTCCCTCGCAGGGACCCGACGCATAGATGGGCAAGGGCCAGAAGAAAGCCTCTCAGGCTGATGGCTGAGACCCGAGACCCAGGGGCACCGCGGGCTCGGTGCCCGTCACTAGGCACAGGCAGCAGCTGGCTTGCGTTGCCAGGGCAGCAGGAGAGGGTGTCGATTCTCACCCAGTTTATCGATGGTGGTGATTAAGTCTGAGGGCACGAAGGAGTCCAGGTCCGCGTCCAGAATGCCCAGGGGGTCCAGCTGGGCCACATGGTGGCCCCGGATCTGGGGAGGAGAAAAGGCCAAGGCAGGGGGGAGCACAGCCGGGCAGACCCCCACCAACACTGAGGCTCCGGGCCCCTCACTTCCGGCTTCAGAATTTCAAGTTTCCACGTGCCCAGCACCCAGGCCCTAGCAGGCCTGTGAAGCCCCAGCACGGGCGCCAGGAGCTCAGCTCGGCTTAAAAGTACATCGTGCAGCTTTCAGAGACAGAAAAGAACGCATGCACAAAGGTAATCACCACGGTACTGTCAGCAATTGCAAATTCTAAAAACTTCCCAAACGTCCATCGGCAGGAGGCTGACAGACGGATATGGGAAACCCACGCAGGCACAGAGCTGCTCAAAGGAAGGAGGACAATTCCTAACTGCTTCAATGAGATTGTCTCCCCAAAATATTCTTAAGCAAAAAAGCAAATTATATAAAAATGCTTGCGATAAACTACCTGTTATCTAAGAAAGGAAAGACAAAAGTAAATATATGCACTTGCATATATTTGTCTATTTGAATGTCTACAAATAAATGTGAGCATTAGAACAATATGTAGTAAAATAATAAAACCAAAAAATAAGAAAAATTATTACCTACAGGGAAAGGACAAAATAGGGCAGAGTGGCAGGGCTGGAAGCTAGATTTTTAAGACTATATCTTGCCTTTGGAATCTTATAAATATTTTATATCACTATAAAACAAAATTAAGAATTCTGTAAAGCAATTATCCTTCAATTTAAAAATAAATAAATTAAAAACAAAATTAAGTTTTAAAAATTGAAAGTAAGATAAATGAATTAATGCATCCATTTTGTGGCATAACTATATAGAGAGGAACTATTCCAATTGACTAGCAGAATGCTTCCCAAAGGCAAACAGGACTGCAGAAATAGAAAGATCATAAATTCATTTATGTTACCAACCTGCAGTGGTAGTACTAGAATTGTATCCTTAGCTTGTCATGTATGGATTATGAGAAAAATCAAATATGTCATTGTATTGCATCTTTGAGAACCTCTATTTTTGATATTTTTAAAAGGAGATGGTGATATAAGATTGACGAGGTCAAAGACAAACCCTAAGTCCTATATCTGACGTGTATAGAAGCATCAGTACAAACCTATAAAGTATGGTATCTTTAAAAAAATACATATTTCCTGTCTCTAACCATCAAAAGAACCCAAAAGTCACGTCCAAACCAATAACAGCAAATACTCCCTCACTCCCTGGAGAACTGGCTTATTAGAAATGTACAAGATGAGCTCAAATCATCTTCTCCTACCAAACACCACTGAGGCTGGGAATAAGGACACATTTTGAGCAACAACAAGGAGAATATCTGTAGCAGACTGGAATTCATCAAATGTGTTTAAATCCAAGCTTTCATATCATACTAAGAAAAAGAAGAAAAGCCCTTATTTGTCATATTTGGAAGATGCTAGGGAACCAAATCATAATTTTGAAAATCCATCAATAAAAGGAAAAAAAAAATCAAGCACTGACCCTACCTGCCCTGTACAATTTGTACCTGAGGCCAAATGAGCTAACAAAGGAAAGTTTCTCCCCACGGAAATATTTCAGGTACCAAACAAAGACAGAATGAGACTATCACCACTCTTTCCGCTCCTAATGACTTAATGCAGCCAGGAAATAATTATCCGTAGCTACTAACTGATGAAGTGCCATCACCACCAGGAGGCTGATTTTGCAACAAAGAAATCAAATCTGTGTTGGGTCAAGCAGCTAGACAGAACCACCACTTTACAGAAACTACATGGGACAAAGGATGAGATAAAGTGCTACCATGCGGATGCAATCAGCAACATCCAGACTCAAGAAAACTCGACAGGACAAACAAGGAGCAGAAAGAGAAACGGAGAAGAACCTGCAGGGTAGACTGCAAGAGCTGAAGAGCCGCGCCAACACCGCAACCTGCGGCTTTATTGGAATCTCGATTCAAATAAGCGGAAAAAAGAAATCCTAAGACAAACAGGCAGAAATGAATGCCAATCGGGTATTTGATGACATTAAAGATTATTACTCTTTTTAGCAGTGATAATGCTATTGTGTATATTTGTAAATTTTTAAAGGAGACTTTATCTCTGGAAATACATCCTGAAGCGTTCAATGAATGAAATGAAATGACATCTGGGATTTGCTTCAAAATAATCAGTGGCCGGTGGGTGGAGCCGGAGGTGGGTAAGATGAATCACGAGCGGCACTGTAAAGACGGGCTTGAGGCCTTGAGACATGATTCTTCTATATCCTATATGTTTGCAAATAAGCAGCAGCTGGGGTTTTTTCCAGCACTGTATGCAGGTGAGTCAAGCCAGAGCTCAGCCCCCAGCTGGCCTGTGAGGCGCTGCAGCCCACCCCATAAGTACTCAGCATCAGGCAGATTTTTATCAAGCCAGCACAAAGTAACCTTCCTGAATCCAGAGGCCAGCCTGCTGGAAGGACCCTGGTGCTGTGATCTCAGACAACGAAAGACCAAAGGCCCGCTGCAGAGCTGAGACTCTGCTCAGAAGATAAGGCCCTCGGGCCGCACTCTGAATGATACCTTATATTTCATAAATGGCAGCTGAAACTCCTTATCCAGGTCAGCCTCCCGCAGGTCGTAGAAGGCTGGAAGGCCCATGGGGCAGAGTCCGGGCAGCAGATAGGAGAGAGGGAGGTGAGGCGCAGGTGAGCCTAGCCGCATCCCTAGACCTCCTACCAGTGGCCCCAGCACCCGCCCACCAGGTCCAGCCTAAAGGTCAAGGGCCCTCTGTCCGCAGGGCACAGGGCATGAGAGTCAGAACCGAGCTGGCCACCACAAGGAAGGGCCTGGACAGGTGTCTCAAACTTGCTGAGAGGGTGCACCGGCTGGGGAGGATGGAGAGCCCTCCCTCGCAGGGACCCGACGCATAGATGGGCAAGGGCCAGAAGAAAGCCTCTCAGGCTGATGGCTGAGACCCGAGACCCAGGGGCACCGCGGGCTCGGTGCCCGTCACTAGGCACAGGCAGCAGCTGGCTTGCGTTGCCAGGGCAGCAGGAGAGGGTGTCGATTCTCACCCAGTTTATCGATGGTGGTGATTAAGTCTGAGGGCACGAAGGAGTCCAGGTCCGCGTCCAGAATGCCCAGGGGGTCCAGCTGGGCCACATGGTGGCCCCGGATCTGGGGAGGAGAAAAGGCCAAGGCAGGGGGGAGCACAGCCGGGCAGACCCCCACCAACACTGAGGCTCCGGGCCCCTCACTTCCGGCTTCAGAATTTCAAGTTTCCACGTGCCCAGCACCCAGGCCCTAGCAGGCCTGTGAAGCCCCAGCACGGGCGCCAGGAGCTCAGCTCGGCTTAAAAGTACATCGTGCAGCTTTCAGAGACAGAAAAGAACGCATGCACAAAGGTAATCACCATGGTACTGTCAGCAATTGCAAATTCTAAAAACTTCCCAAACGTCCATCGGCAGGAGGCTGACAGACGGATATGGGAAACCCACGCAGGCACAGAGCTGCTCAAAGGAAGGAGGACAATTCCTAACTGCTTCAATGAGATTGTCTCCCCAAAATATTCTTAAGCAAAAAAGCAAATTATATAAAAATGCTTGCGATAAACTACCTGTTATCTAAGAAAGGAAAGACAAAAGTAAATATATGCACTTGCATATATTTGTCTATTTGAATGTCTACAAATAAATGTGAGCATTAGAACAATATGTAGTAAAATAATAAAACCAAAAAATAAGAAAAATTATTACCTACAGGGAAAGGACAAAATAGGGCAGAGTGGCAGGGCTGGAAGCTAGATTTTTAAGACTATATCTTGCCTTTGGAATCTTATAAATATTTTATATCACTATAAAACAAAATTAAGAATTCTGTAAAGCAATTATCCTTCAATTTAAAAATAAATAAATTAAAAACAAAATTAAGTTTTAAAAATTGAAAGTAAGATAAATGAATTAATGCATCCATTTTGTGGCATAACTATATAGAGAGGAACTATTCCAATTGACTAGCAGAATGCTTCCCAAAGGCAAACAGGACTGCAGAAATAGAAAGATCATAAATTCATTTATGTTACCAACCTGCAGTGGTAGTACTAGAATTGTATCCTTAGCTTGTCATGTATGGATTATGAGAAAAATCAAATATGTCATTGTATTGCATCTTTGAGAACCTCTATTTTTGATATTTTTAAAAGGAGATGGTGATATAAGATTGACGAGGTCAAAGACAAACCCTAAGTCCTATATCTGACGTGTATAGAAGCATCAGTACAAACCTATAAAGTATGGTATCTTTAAAAAAATACATATTTCCTGTCTCTAACCATCAAAAGAACCCAAAAGTCACGTCCAAACCAATAACAGCAAATACTCCCTCACTCCCTGGAGAACTGGCTTATTAGAAATGTACAAGATGAGCTCAAATCATCTTCTCCTACCAAACACCACTGAGGCTGGGAATAAGGACACATTTTGAGCAACAACAAGGAGAATATCTGTAGCAGACTGGAATTCATCAAATGTGTTTAAATCCAAGCTTTCATATCATACTAAGAAAAAGAAGAAAAGCCCTTATTTGTCATATTTGGAAGATGCTAGGGAACCAAATCATAATTTTGAAAATCCATCAATAAAAGGAAAAAAAAAATCAAGCACTGACCCTACCTGCCCTGTACAATTTGTACCTGAGGCCAAATGAGCTAACAAAGGAAAGTTTCTCCCCACGGAAATATTTCAGGTACCAAACAAAGACAGAATGAGACTATCACCACTCTTTCCGCTCCTAATGACTTAATGCAGCCAGGAAATAATTATCCGTAGCTACTAACTGATGAAGTGCCATCACCACCAGGAGGCTGATTTTGCAACAAAGAAATCAAATCTGTGTTGGGTCAAGCAGCTAGACAGAACCACCACTTTACAGAAACTACATGGGACAAAGGATGAGATAAAGTGCTACCATGCGGATGCAATCAGCAACATCCAGACTCAAGAAAACTCGACAGGACAAACAAGGAGCAGAAAGAGAAACGGAGAAGAACCTGCAGGGTAGACTGCAAGAGCTGAAGAGCCGCGCCAACACCGCAACCTGCGGCTTTATTGGAATCTCGATTCAAATAAGCGGAAAAAAGAAATCCTAAGACAAACAGGCAGAAATGAATGCCAATCGGGTATTTGATGACATTAAAGATTATTACTCTTTTTAGCAGTGATAATGCTATTGTGTATATTTGTAAATTTTTAAAGGAGACTTTATCTCTGGAAATACATCCTGAAGCGTTCAATGAATGAAATGAAATGACATCTGGGATTTGCTTCAAAATAATCAGTGGCCGGTGGGTGGAGCCGGAGGTGGGTAAGATGAATCACGAGCGGCACTGTAAAGACGGGCTTGAGGCCTTGAGACATGATTCTTCTATATCCTATATGTTTGCAAATAAGCAGCAGCTGGGGTTTTTTCCAGCACTGTATGCAGGTGAGTCAAGCCAGAGCTCAGCCCCCAGCTGGCCTGTGAGGCGCTGCAGCCCACCCCGTAAGTACTCAGCATCAGGCAGATTTTTATCAAGCCAGCACAAAGTAACCTTCCTGAATCCAGAGGCCAGCCTGCTGGAAGGACCCTGGTGCTGTGATCTCAGACAACGAAAGACCAAAGGCCCGCTGCAGAGCTGAGACTCTGCTCAGAAGATAAGGCCCTCGGGCCGCACTCTGAATGATACCTTATATTTCATAGTTTTACGTTCCTTGTTCTTCTTTTTCAAAGCCAACAGTTAGATCGCTTCCTGCCTATTAGCCAGCGAAGACAAGCATCATTACCACCAATGCTGTTTGCTCCCAAGTGGCCCACGACCCATGGGTCCTGAGGCCAATAGGGAGCCCAATCCCGTGCACCATCCCTCTCCCACCCCAGCACAGCCGGCACACCCTGGGTGGGCAGCTGCCAGCCCACGCGCAGAGCCTCTTTCAGAGGCAGGGCGCCCTTTCCATGTGCTGAGGCCTCCCCCCTCCCCCCGCCCAGGTTCCTGCAGTGGCTTGTGTGGCACCCTCCCGNCAATAGGGAGCCCAATCCCGTGCACCGTCCCTCTCCCACCCCAGCACAGCCGGCACACCCTGGGTGGGCAGCTGCCAGCCCACGCGCAGAGCCTCTTTCAGAGGCAGGGCGCCCTTTCCATGTGCTGAGGCCTCCCCCCTCCCCCCGCCCAGGTTCCTGCAGTGGCTTGTGTGGCACCCTCCCGCTCAGTCTCTGCCAGGAGGCCCTAACCCTTCCTCTGCATGTCTTCAGGACAAGTTTCTCTTATGAAATACCTTCTGCCACCGATTCCCAGAGAGATCCTAAATGATGACATTTTTATGGCGTGAACACCCAGAACAGCCCTCCAATTAGTACTGTGAGTCAAGACCAAGAACAGGGAACATCACCAGGACTCTGACGTAGTGGGGCCGAGCCTGGGAACCCAGCCACAGGGAGCCTAAGCCTCCAGGACAGAGCAGCCGATGGGTGGGAGGGCTGCTTAATGGACTATTCATTCATTCATTTGTCCCACAAACACCAGTTAAGCTCCTGCTGGACATCAGCCCTGTCCGCTTGGAATGCCCAGTCAAGAGGAGAAAACGGACATTAGCAAGGATCAACGTATTCACCTTTCATTCCACACTCACTGAAACTGATCACCCACTAAGTACCCCTCCAGGTACGGGGGCACAGTGGTGTGGGAGGTATATAACACTCCATGAGAATGGGGGCAGAAACAAGAAAACAGCCGAGTTAGGCACTAGAGTAGTTGAGTGTGGCCCAGACTGGGACCACAGGGGACACTGGTCTTCCATCACTATAGCTCTCAGGACCTTCCTAAGACCCTGTCCAGGGATCCCTCTCAACAGCCCAGGCCCCCGTCCAGAGTCAGCTCTCTCCAGGACCCAGCTTGGTAGAGGGTTGGCAGGGGAGTTATAAGTTGTGATCAAGGGGCGTCAGTTATGAAAGAGACTTCTATCCTTGGGGAAACATGCCTTCACACACTGGGATTAGAGGCAGCCTTTGTAGAGGGCAATCTGGCAGGCAGGTCCTCAGCACTTTCAATGTATGTATCTTTTGAACCAGAAATTCCACTGCCAGCAATTTATTCTACAGATGTACTTGGACAGGTGTGCCTACAGGTACAAGGATGTTCCCCACAGTTTATAAAAACGGCAGCATACAAACAATCTAAGTGGTGATCAATAGGAAACCATTTAAATAAATGGTAAATTTAGATTCTGGAAAATCATGTAGTATTTTTTGTTAAAGATGCATCTATTATTATGGATGTGGAATATCGCCAAGATACGCTGTAAAGGAACAAAACGGAAGAGGATGTATGGTTTGCTACTCTTTGTGCAGAAACAAAAAATCAGACGGGCAAACGCACCAGCACCTCCGTGTCCCAGCAGGGCACACAGGAGACGAGCTTTCCCTGGCACCCTCCCAAACAGCCCCGGTGGGAGGATAAGATGGCACGCTCCCTGCGGGAAGCAACTGGGCAACATCCGGCACAACGACGTGTCCAGATGCCCTCTGACCCAACAACTGCACGTTGTGGAGTTCACCCCATCGCGAGCTGCACGCCCTCGAGGTGATGAACGCACAGGTGATGCAGTGCAGCACCAGGGGCGGCAGCCAGAGGCCCGTCCTCGGGGGTGGATGTGGCGCGTCCATCTAAACACTGGAACACTACACAGCTGGGGGGAAACGGGGCTCCTAAGGAGCTGACATTGAAAATCTTAGAGATGCACACTAAATGAAAAAAGCCTGTGGCAAAACGGTGGACATTACATGCCATTTTTTTTGTGTAAAGGTGGGGGAAATCCAGAATTATGTTTGCAATAAGTTTATCTAAAGAAAACCTGAATAGATACAGAAGAAATTAAGACTAGGCTGGGGACCAGACAGGTAGGAGTTGAGCAGATGGAATGGGAGGAAGGCTTTTCACTGTAGAACGTAATACTTTCCATTTTGAATCATGTGAACGTGTTACTTTCTTGGAGAGAGACAAGCTTCCCTTTTTACTTTTGCCCTGGAACTGATTTTATTTTTCCATTTTCATTATTATTATTTTTTACCATCACTGTGTACTTATTTCACCAGCTCTTTCTCTCTCTATGTATAAACATTCATGCTCCTAATCACAGAACAAGGGGCCCCCTGGACACAGTGCAGCATGACAGGGGGAAGTGGGTCTGAGCAGGGCATCATGTGGGCGTCTCAATCCAGACCACCAGGCACTGGCTGGTTCAGCAACAGCAGAGCAATGAGCTTTCCTCACCTAATATGAGGACCAGCTCTTTCACAAACAAAGACAATGGTGGACCTGAGAGGCAAAGAAACTACCCAGGGTCACTCAGCAGGCACGCTGCTTCTCCCCACTGCCCCCTCCACAGCCCAGCCTCAGGACCTTCCCTCCCACATAGAGGGGTGCCGACCTTGTGGACACTCTGGGGGTTTTCCAACCAGGCGAAGTACATCTCCTCCATATAGCTGGAACCACCTCCAACTCCGCTGCTTGTGAAGGAAGCTGGTGGCCCAGACGACCTGCTGCACCAGCTGAACGTCTGGACTCCATGTGGGGCCAGAAGCCTTGAGGCCTGTGTCCCAAGCCGGGATGGCAGCAGCCTCAGCTGACTCATCCTGGACACAGGCAATAAAAGAGAGGCATAAACCACAGGGCCAGAGGGAAGGAGGCTCTGGCAGCCGCTTGTCCGTTCACATGGCACTGAGTGGGCCTCCTGGGCAGGTGACCCTGGGCTAGGCAGTACAAGACAGAGAGAGAGAGACAATGGGCCAGGCCCCCTAGCCACCTGGGAACTCAGGCAGGGAAGTCCTTCAAGGACTGGGTGCACCATGCCTGGTCAGGAAAACGCCAGAAGAAAGGGGTCTGGCCGAGCTGTACTAGCTCAAGGCCCAGGGCACTGCTGGATCTCTGGTCATTGTGACCAAAAGTGACAAGCGACCTCCCTTGACCCCACTAAGCCCCCTGCTCTTCCCCAGGAAAAGTGCATGAACAATGGGCTTTCAGGAGTCTATATCCATATGGGGTGGGGGCCTTCCTCCCCCCTACTCCCACAGAAGACAGGATTCTAAGAGAAGAGCTTTNGACAAGCGACCTCCCTTGACCCCACTAAGCCCCCTGCTCTTCCCCAGGAAAAGTGCATGAACAATGGGCTTTCAGGAGTCTATATCCATATGGGGTGGGGGCCTTCCTCCCCCCTACTCCCACAGAAGACAGGATTCTAAGAGAAGAGCTTTCTCTTAGAACCTCTGTTCCTTCGTAATACCCCTCAAAACAACAGTAAGCAGAGCTGCCTTCTCTTCCCCAGCACTGCCCGGACACAGAGCAGCTCCCTCTGAATACTTGCTGATGCCCTTCTGACCAGAGAATCCCAGCCTGTGAGTGGGGTGCAGCCCCAGAGCCACCCCACCAGGGGCCATGCAGGCAAGAGGGCTGGCTTCCCCTTGCATAACTCCATCCCAGAAAGTGTACCTCCCTGCCTAGGCTTGGCCGGAAGTCAATGCCCCTGGGGCCAGGTGTGCCCAGCCCACAGGGCACTCCCCTCCCCACCAGTTCAACCAAGTCTCCAGAAACAGCTGGCTGGACCTTCTGTTTTACAAGGAGTCATGTTCCAAGGCAGGGCAGGGCACAGCCCTCCTGGCCCATCTCCTCCCCTTTTCCCTCCAAACTTAGAGGAGGCAGAGGAAAGGGGAGGGTGGTCTCCTTGAGTGAGGGACAGTGGGCTCCTCAGGGCAACCAGCAGCAAGTCCAAACAAAGGAAAATTAAAAAGCAAAACTGCATTGCACTGCAGGGAGGAAGGAGATGGGTTCAGCTGGAACCTGAGTCCCAAGTGCCGGAAGGTTCCTTTGCGTCCAGCCCCACCAGCCCAGTGACACTAGGCTTTAGCAAGGGCTGCCAGGGGCTGGCTCTTCCTGGACTGGCACCCTCTAGGTGTTAGGTGGGGCCTCAAGGTCTGAGATCTGCGGTCAGAGGGTCAGGGTGCCAACCCCTTCTCAATCTCTAATAGCCCCTGAGACCTGGGCAAATACAGGGTTGCTGCCCCTGCCCAGACGGCCACAGTGCCTAGGCGCTACTGGCCTGGAACATAAGAAGACTCTAAACAACCCAATGGGGAAACTCTAACATACGCAGCCCAAGGCAAGCAAGCCCGACAGCAAGATACCCACTGTGGGAATAAGAGCACAGTGAGCCAGCAGTGACCTGGGGGCAGGCACCGTGCTCCTCTGTCCCTTTCAACAGTCTCAAGAGGTGGCCACTTCCATCGTCCCATTTTACAAATACAGAAACAGGCACAGAGAGGCTAAGCTGGCGAGTGGGGGGCCCTGTGGTTCCGGAGCCCGGGCCCGCTCACTGCCCAGTCACGATGTAAACACAGAGCTGCTCCCTGCCGGCAACCACTCCCACTGGGAAATGGGATGGCTTGGGGCAGGGGGGTGGGGGCGGGGGCTGCCTGTGTCCTGCCCGGCCCAGCGCAGGGACACTGTGTTTTACAAATACCGAGTAATCGGGGAAGCCACTGCACATCGCTGTGGGCTTCACCCAGCCTTACAGGAGGGCAGCCAGCCAACCACCCCTGCCCCAGCCCCAGCAGGGCTTGGGGATGCAGGAGCTCTGGAGGTTCTGGGCACAGAGTCAGCCTCAGCATCTGCAGTCAAAGTCCCAGCCTGCCCTGCCCACTCAGGTGAAAGGGAAGAGCCCGGCTCAGCCTCCAGTGGACTAACAGGCAGGTTGCCCAGGACAGGTCTTGGTGGTCTCCTCCCTAAGGACAAAGTCAGTACCATCCCCATGCCCACCCCCAGAAGCATAACAACTGCAGAAGCCCTGGCCACCAAGCCTCTCTCACATGAGCCTGGGCTGCCCTGCTGAGGACTGCTCTGCAGAATGCCCCACTGTAGAGACCAGTCAGCAGGTCCTTCCCCAGGCCCGGAAGCCGGGCAGCAGCAGAGCCTGGACCCACGCTCCTGTCGGCCTATCGTGGCGCCCTGTTCTGGGATCTGGGTGGCCTTTTCTCAGGAACGAGTCCCAACCTTAGTCTACTGAACCCAAGCGGTCAAGGAGGCAGACCTTGTGGTGGGAAGCAGGGCAGAAAGGGGGTGTGCTTATTTCCTTGGCCGAGATGGAGGGCCTGAGCGAAAGCCCAGTGGTGGGAAAAGGACAAAGGTAAAAGGGGCCTGTCCTGATATGCTACAGGATATGTGGGGAGGGGATGCAGGGATGGGCATCATGGTACCCTGCCGGGACCTCATCTCATCCCCCACATTTCCCTGAGAGATGGAGAAGCAGTTCTCAGGCTGGCTGCCACCTCAGGCCAGCCTTGCCTCTCTCAGGGCCTCAGTTTCCCCATTTGTAAGCAGAAACCGCGATTAAAGCCGTATATAAGGGCCCTGCCCACCTCCGGCCTCCCCCGACGAGGTCCTGAGACTTGGAAGCGGCCTGCCTGTCCCACCAAGCACAGGACGCTATACCATCCCCACCCCCAGCGCTGCTCTCCGCAGCCCAGGTTCCCTCAGGAGGGGAAGGGCAGCAGGCCCCTCCCCAGGCCACGAAAGGCGTGGACGGCTGCAGTCTTGGGCTCGAGACCCCACGCTGATGCCTGAAACCCCACCGGTAGAGCTTCGCTCCTTTACGCAAAACGTTTCACAAGAACTGCACTCGCAGGGTCGGATGGACGCGAAGGGCTGGGGGGTGTCCTTGGCGAGGCCGCAGCCAGCCAAAGACGGGGCCAAGGTCACGCTCACTCCTCCCGCCTCACGGGGCCCCGGCTCCGGCTGCGGCGCGCCAGGACCCGGGAGAGAGGAGCAGAGCGGAGGCCCGAGAGGCAGCGAGCGGGGAGGAGGCGCGGGGACCCGGGGGGAGGGGCCGCCGCGCTCACCCGGCCGGTGGGGTCGGCGCGGCAGCGCGATCCAGGGGCTGCGGGTCAGCAGGCTGCGAGCAGACGATGCGCAGCGCAAGGTACCAGTCACCTGGGTCACGAGGCGCGGCGACGTGGGCTGAGCGCCGGGGAGACTCCACGCGTCTTGACGCATCTGAGGACGCCCCGCCCAGCCCTGCCCCGCTGGCGCTGTCCGCGGTGCTGAAGGCCCAGGCAGGAGCGCTCCCGGGGCCAGGAGCGAGGGTCCCATCTGTCTGGGAACTTGGCACTCCGCTGAGCCCCTGAACCCCAATGTCTTCGTTCGAACACTAAGGAGAGTGAACCAGAAAATAAAAGACGGTTTGCGTATGGAAGGAGAGTTTCCGTTTTATCGTTTGTAAAACAGGATACTGTTAAAAGTCCCAGTCTTAGGGTTATTTTGAAGAAAAGATGAGATAAGGCATATTAAGTGCTTATCACAAAACCTGATACAAATTTTACCCATCCACTACCCAAATTACGGAGGCCTACTCTGCTTTCACCTCCTTGCTGCCTCAGGGAACACTTTCCTACCCATTCCCTTAAGAACCGGTGTGGAAATTTTCTGGAATATTTAACAGGGTGCTGAATTGCTGGGTCATGAGTATGTGTATAGCTGTGCTATCTCAGTCGTCTCCAACTCTTTGTGACCCCATGGACTGTAGCCCAGCAAGCTCCCCTCTCCATGGAATTTACCAGGCAACAATGCTGGAGTGGGTTGCCATTTCCTTCTCCAGGGTATCTTCTGAACCCAGGGATCAAACCCGCATCTCCTGTGTCTCCTGCATTGGCAGGTGGGTTCTTTATCACTAGTACCACCTGGGAAGTCCAGGTTATGTGTATACTTAACTTGAGTCGGCAGTGTTACATTGCTTCTCAATTCTACGTTCCCATAAACAGTGAAAGAGAATTTTTAAATCTGCATATCCCCGCCAAAACTTGGCAGTGTCTGGCCATAGTTTTTCCCAGAAAAACAGACAGTGTCGTGTAATTGCTTTAATCCACTTTTCTCTGATTATCAGTGACTTGCATCCCTTTATCAATGACTCGTTTGTTAGTTCGGGGAGCTCCTGCTGTGCTTCTCTTGGGCTTTGATCTTGTTTATACTTAAGAGTTCCTGGTAGAGGAACATATTCATCTGTGTTTCAAACCACCATCAACTGCCAGGTGGATTATTGCAACAGCCCCCAAACTGGTCTCCTTGCTTCCACACTTGCACCTCTGAATTTTAATCTCAACACAATAGGGTTTCCCTGTGGGATGATTGAGGGAAGCAGATATGAGGTAATTAAGCAATTGCCCATACCAATACTGGTAGGGTGCCAGAATGAAGTCATATCATTAACTCTATCCTGCACCTAAAGTTCCTTTTCCAAAAAAGTTGTTCAGTGGGAGATATTTTAAGGTCCATATGGCCAAGGAGCATATCTGTTTAATATTATATCTCCAGCAGTCAGCACAGTGCCCAATTCATAGCATATTTTCAGTAACTACTTGTTGAATGAGTAAATGGATATTTAGTTTGGATTCTGAAGGATAAGTAAGAGTTTCTCTGATGCAGAAGGGCTGGGTTCATTGGGAGTTCTTTGATTAAAGGCACCAGAAAATTATCTGGCTAGCTTAGGAAAAAGGAACTGACTGGAAACTTGTCTAAAGAACAACTAGAATCACAGGAAAACTGGAGAATTAGTCTCAGGAAGCAGGACTGAGCCAGAAATGGACTAACTCTTCAAGGATCTTATGATGTTTAAAATTCAAATTCCAAGAAGAGGGATATTAAATGATCTGGCTTTGCCTTAAGTGAGGAAGAGGGGACCTGGAGTCAGCCATATGAAATACACCTGGATTGAGAAGCCATGCAGATGGTTCATGGGTTGCAGGTAGCACAAGAAATAGCAGTGGATACAGGGAAAGAAAAAAAATCAACACGTGTGCACAGAAGACTTCCAGCAGGAAAGCTCAGTATGCAAAGGCAGAGCTATGAAGCACGAGGGGAATGGTAACTGCCTGGATGCACGCGGAGAAGTCGTGACCTAGGCCTGGTGACCGGAGAAGGCAATAGCAAGCCACTCCAGCACTCTTGCCTAGAAAATCCCGTGGATGGAGGAGCCTGGTAGGCTGCAGTCCATGGGGTCGCTAGAAGTCGGACGCGACTGAGCGACTTCACTTTCACTTTTTGCTTTCACACAATGGAGAAGGAAATGGCATCCCACTCCAGTGTTCTTGCCTGGAGAATCCCAGGGACAGGGGAGCCTGTTGGGCTCCTGTCTATGGGGTCGCACAGAGTCGGACACGACTGAAGCGACTTAGCAGGCCTGGTGACACTGGGCTTTGTCCACCACGTTAAGGGGCTTGGACTCTATTCAGGAGGGTACTGGGTACCAGCAATATTTTAAGCTGTGAGGGACATGGTCAGATTTGTTTTTTAGAAAGATTTCTGTGGCATTTGGAGGGCGAATGGAGCAATAACCCAGGTAAGACGCAATAACGCACTGGCCGGCAGTGGGGTTAGAGAAAGAGGGGTAGTCTCGAAAGACATTTAGGAGTCAGTTCTAAAGGGTGTAATGGTTGACTGGGTGTGCATGTTGGGGGCAAAGATAACCGATGGATTTTCTGGCTTTCGTGACAGGTGGACAGTGGAATCTGTTAATGAACTGCAAAATAGGATACAGATTCAGGAGAAAGAGCAGTATTCAAGTTGGAGCCCCAATGAGCCACTTAAGAAAGATGGAAAGATTTAAAATGGATAACTAACAAGCACACACATGGAACTCTGCTTACTGTTAAGTGGCAGGCTGGATGGGAGGGGAGTTGGGGGGAGAAAGGATACGGGCATGTGTATTGTGTATGTGTATGGCTGAGTCCCTTCGCTGTTCACCTGAAACCATCACAACATTGTTAATTGGCCATACCCCAATATAAAATAAAAAGTTTCCAAAAGAGATGAAAGAGCAGGCAAGAACCAAGCTCGAGCAATCAGTAAGCTCCAGAGCCTCCCATTTGCCCACAAGAGCCCTGGAGGGGAGTTGAGTCACTGAAAGGGCTGCGAGGGTCAGCGGAGATGGAAGCGGCCGCCGCGGGAGCCTTTCAGCCTAACTGATGCTCTGCTCATTATGCTGATTAAAGAAAACATTTGGGGCAATTAAGGCTCCCAGGAGGATGGTTGCCATTCTCAGAAGACTGAGGAGGTCCCAGGCCTGGCTATGGGCTCAGCGAAGATCTTCAGAAACAGCAACCTCCCCCGCCCCCTGCTGATAGAACTTGTGTGCAAGTTTGTATTTATTCTGGTGTATATTCTGGTTGTAAGATATATGTATATATATATTGTAATATGTATGTGTGGAGGGACACGATCCCAGGACAAGGCTGCACAAGAACCCAGCGGCGAGGGCCCGAGGCCCCCCGCGAGAGCGCGGGGGCAGCGTTGGGGCGGGCCTCGGGCTCCCCCGGGGGAGACGCCCCGCAGTGCGCCCCAGGGAGGACCCGGCGTCGGGGCTGAAGACTCCGTCCCTTACTCTGCCCGCGCCAAGCGCGCCCAGCCGGCCACGCCCGTCCAGGGCGGCTCTGAACCCGGACCTGGCATCGCAACAGACTCGCTGCTCAGTCTCACGTCTCTCCTGCTAGAGCCGCCGCCCCACGCTCAGCATGAGTCGTGGGTCATCGCGCGGCTTGGAGTAGGGGACGGGAAGGAGCCAGTCCTTTTTCCGAGATGGGCACCTGGGAGACAGGCCTGCGCCCACTCCCGATGAGCTCTGTCAAGCAGCATCCCGGGAAGTCCAGTCCAGGCCCCTGATGTGGGGAGACTCGGCCAGCTATGTGAGAAGGCCGCGACTCTCTCCAGAAGGCCCTGTCTCCTGTAAAATGAAGGCAATCAGCCTGAAACCCCACACAACAGGTGAGCACTTAGATACGGGGGGCCCTCACCCAAGCGGAGCCAAACAGCCCGTCAAGCTTGCCCTCCTGGGGAATCGGGATGTGTACAGATGTATCAGGGAGGGCTTCCTGGAAAAGGCAAGACTGGCGGAGTGAAGGAGCAAAGGCTTGGGGGGCAAGCACGGGTGGGGCAGGTCTGGGGAGATGGTTGGAGGGTGGTTCTCCCTGGCCGGGCATTTAGTGCTCCAGAGCAGAAGTCAGAATGGAGATATCAGACAGGCCCAAGGAAAGCGCCTCTAGTGTTCTAGCTGACATTTGCATCCTCACAGCTTTGTTTAAGTAGGGGACATGGTCATATTTTGTTTTAGAAAAATATGTCGTTCTGGAAGGTGGTGGAGGAAACAGGACTGAGGCAAGGAGGAAGCACCCCAGTCAGGGAAAGAAGAGTAAAAGCCTGCGTGAACTGCGGTTGTGCCGGTGGGGTCTGGGAAAAGCCACCCGTGATGGAGCGTTATGCGAGAGGGATCAGCTGGGCTGGGGCATTGAGTCCTGAGGAAGAGGAGTCAGGCGTGTGCCCCAGGATCCTGGAGGGTGCCCAAGACCCCTCATGTCTCTCTGTGAGATGCTACTGCCTCTTAGGAAGCCCTGCCTCATGCAGGGCTGGGCCACACTATTCTTTGAGGCCAAGAGAATATTTCCTCATTACCCTTGGAAAACTAACATGAGCTTAATGCAAGGAGAGACCCAAGCAGTCCCTGTCTTCATGGTGGTTTCAGAACACATAGGTGGCTCTCAGCAGGTTCATAGCGTCCTCAACCCTGTATATGCAGGAAAGGCAAAACCGAAACCAAAGGAATAGAACAAGAAGAAATAACACTGAAGTGTTTAGCGAATCAGAAGTCAGGGACTCTTAACTGAGTTGACTTTTACAGTCAAGATTTTTTTTTTCAATTGCAATGTTGATAAATACTCTTTACAGAAAAGTTTGAAAGCACAGAAAATTATAAGAATATATTCATATCCTCTCCTTTTACTCAAACTTAACCACTCCGTCGAGTTTATCATGTAGAGTTTTTCTTTCTTTCTTCCTTGTGTAGTTCTCAAGCTTCTAATACAGCCGTGGCTAGACTGTCTTCACAACTTGCAGGGTCACTTCTTAGAATATAGGCATTTCCCGTGATGTAACAGACCCTCCCAGTTCACCTTAAATGTTGCCGTGTTGAACGGCACCCCAATCTTGGCCTGGCAGGTTCAGTTTAATCCGTGACCCCTAAACAACAGTGCATCTGCAAATTCTGAAAGCAGGGCTTCTTGATGTACTTGCCTTTTGCATTATAACAGAAGGTAAGAAACCTAGCTTCCACACTCTCATTAAGCTTTTTTTCCTGGAAAAAGATTTGGGCAACCCTAAGTGACGTGACTTAGAAACTGCAGCAGTATAATTAACTTCCAGTGGAAGCAAGGATGAAGTGTGGGCTGAGGTTAGTTAATAAAATTGGGGTAGTGTCCTTGTATGATATGAACCTTGTGGCCGTAGAGATGATGGCTCTAGGGAATAATCAATGCCATTCTTGTTGCATTCAGACTGATTTCATAAGAAACAACTGAGCTGTGGATACACGGTGGTTGTCCTTCAGCCGTTAAGCCATGTCTCTCTGGGACCCGATGAACTGCCGCGTGCCAGGCTTTCCTGTCCTTCACTATCTCCTGGAGTTTGCTCAAACTCATGTCCACTGAGTGATGCTCTCTAACCAACTCATCCTCTGCGGTCCTCCTCTTCTTTTGCCTTCAATCTTTTCCAACATCAGGGTCTTTTCAAATGAGTTGGTTCTTTGCATCAGGTGGCCAAAGTATTGGAGCTTCAGCATCAGTTCTTCCAATGAATAGACACATAGTTGGATACAGACTCTGTCTTATTATTTAAACTCCACTGGGGAAAAAAAAAAAAGTTTGCAGCATATTCTCAGTGGTTGACCCAGGAGAGGGAAGGAGGTATTTGTCATTATTCACAGCTAGAAAGAGGGCCTCTGCTGACCTTTAAGGAAACCTTAGGAACAGGCCTTATGTTTTAAGCTCAGTTACCCAGGAGCACAAGTGTTCAACATCTTCTAGGAACTGGGCTCCGTGGTTGTCAATGTCCATGTTTTTCAGGATGGGGTCTGCAAACCAGAAGCATTGGCTTCACCTGGGAGCTTGTTAGCAGGCCCTACCCAGATCTACTTAATCAGAATTCCTCTTTAAAGAATCCCCAGGTGATACGCATATTCAATTTGAGAAGCACTGCCCTCTGTCACATCCAGATCCTCCAGCTTTTTTCCTTCAGAAAGATTAGACCCTGGGTAAGGCTGTCAGCAAAAGTCATGTTTAAAGGGGACCAACTCTGGGGCTTAACTTTTTTAACAACTGAAGTGTAGTTGGTGGATGGACAATGTCCTGCTAGTTTCACATCACAGGAAAGTGACCCGGTTGTATGTATGATACATACCTATTTTTTAAGTTCTTTTATAAATTATAAAATGTTGAATATGCTTCCCTGTGCTATACAGGAGGTCCTTGTTTACCTATTTGATATATAGTAGAGTGTATCTATTCATCCCATACACCTAATTTATCACTCCCCAATCCTCCCCACCTCACCGCCCCATTCCCCCTGGGTAACTGGGTGTGTTTTCTGTGTCTGTGGGTCTATTTCTGTTTTGTTTATAAGTTTATCTGTATGAGTCCACATATAAGTGATGTCATACAATATTTGTCTTTCTCTGTCTAGCTTATCTCACTTAGTGTGATCTCTAGGACCATCCATGTTGCTGCAGACAGCCTTATTTCACTCTTGTTGATGGCTAGTATTCCACTGTGTATATAGGCCACATATTCTTTATCCCTTCATCTGCTGATGGACATTTAGGCTCCCATGTCTTGGCTATTGTCAATATGCCACAGTGAACATTAGAGTACATGTATCTTTTCAAATTATGGTTTTCTCTGGATATGTGCCCAGGAGTGGGATTGCAGGATCACATAGTAGCTCTATTTTTAGTTTTTTAAGGAACCTCCATACTGTTCTCCATAGTGACTGCACCAACTTCCATTACCACCAACAGCATAAGAGGGTTCCCTTTTTTCCACACTCTCTGCAGCATTTATTATTTTGAGACTATTTTATGATGGCCTTTCTGATTGCTGTGAGGTGATACTTTATCGTGGTTTTGATTTGCGTTTCTCTAATAATTAGTGATGTTGAGCATCTTTTCGTGTGTCTTTTGACCGTCTGTACATCTTCTCTGGAGAAAAGTCTATTTAGATCTTCGGCCCATTTTTTGATTGGGTTGTTTGTTTTTTTGATATTGAGCTTTAAGAGCTGTTTGTATATTTTGGAAATTAATCCTTTGTTGGCTGCATCATTTGCAGATATTTCCTCCCATGCCATATGTTGTCTTTTTCCGTTTTGTTCATGGTTTCCTTTGCTGTACACTAGCTTTTATGTTTAATTAAGTGCCATTTGCTTATTTTTGGTTTTATTTCTGTCACTGTAAACATTGCTGCAGTTTATGTCAAAGAGTGTTCTGCCTGTGTTATCCTCTGGGAACTTTATAGTATCCAACCTTACCTTTAGGTTTTCATCCATTTGAGTTCATTTCTGTGTGCGGTGTTAGAGAATCTTCTCATCTCTCTCTTTCACATGTAGTGGCTCAGTTTTACCAGTACCACTTATTGAACAGACTCTTTTTCTCCACTGTATATTTTTGCCTCCTTAGTTGTGGATTAGTTGGCCACAGATGCGCGGGTTTATTCTGGGCGTTTCTGTTTCGCTGATTTACATATCTGGTTTGTGCCAGTGCAGGGTACCTTGAGAGCTGTAGCTCTGTAGTATATTCTGAAGTTGGGAAGCCTCAGTTCTGCAGCCCCACTTCTCTTTTTCAAGATCGCTTTGGCTCTTCAGGGTCTTTTGTGTTTCCTTATAAATCTTAATATTTTACGTTCTACTTCTGTGAAAAATACTATTGATAATTTTATAGGGATTGCATTGAATCTGTGGATTGCCTTGGGTAGTATATTTTCACAAAATTAATTCTTCCAGTACAAGAACATAGTATATCTTTCCATATTATGTCATTTTTAATTTTTTCATTAATGTCTTATAGTTTTCAGAGTACAGGTTTTTGCCTCTTTAGGTAGGTTTATTCCTAGGTATTTTATTCTTTTTGATGCACTGATAAATGGGGTTATTTCCTTAATTTCTCTTTCTTATCTTTTGTTGTTAGTGTATAGAAATGTGACAGGTTTCTGTGTTGATTTTATATCCTGCCTCTTTACTGAATTCAGCAATGAGACCTAGTGGTTTTCTGGGGACACCTTTAGGATTTTCTATGTTTAGTATCATATCATCTGCCAACAGTGGCAGTTTTACTTCTTCCTTTCCAATTTGGATTCCTTTTTTCTTCTCTGATTGCTATGGCTAAACTTCCAAACTATGTTGAATAAAAATGGCGAGAGTGGACATCCTTCTCTTGCTCCTGGTCTTGAGCAAATGCTTTTGGCTTTTTTCCAGAGCATGATGGCCGTGAGTTTGTCCTATATATGGCCTTTATTATGCTCAGGTACGTTCCCTCTGTGTCTGCTGGAGAGTTGTTATCATTAATTGATGTTGAATTCTATCAAAAGCTTTTCTGCTTATACTGGGATGAACGTATGTATCTAGAGCCAACCGTGGGCTCTGCCTGTCTGCTGACGCGTGGGGCTGTTCCCTCCCGCTGGCTGCTTGGCCTGGCGCGTCCCGGCACTGGAGCCACAGGCTGTTGAGTGGCGCCAGGTCTTGGTGTCAGAATGTGGCCTCCCGGAGAGCGCGTCCTAATGAGCCCCCTGATATCCCCACCCCCGGGTCCTTGCCCTCAGAGTGAGTCTGCTGAGCTTCCCCCCAGAGGCCCTCCAAGGCCAGCAGGTGTGTCTGGCCCATGCTCCCATGAAGTCGCTGCTTTCTTCCTGGATCCTGGTGCGCGCGACCTGAGTGTGCCCCCGAGCTCGGAGTCTCCGTTTTCCCAGCTCTGTGGGGTGCTTGCAGTCAAGCCCTGCTGGCTTTCAGAGGCAAATGCTCTGGGGGCTCTTCTTCCTGGTGCCGGACCCCCCGGCTGTGGAGCCTGACACGGGGCTCTGAATTCTGATTCCCGTAAGAGAACTTCTGCAATATGTTATTCTCCAGCTTATGGCCCCTCCCTGGGGGGGTCTGGGATGTGATTATATTGTGAGCACACACCTGCTGCCATCTCGTTGTGGGTTCTTCTTTACATCTTTGGATGTTGACTATCTTTTTTTGTTGTTGTTAGATTCCAGACTTTTTAATCAATGGTTGTTCAGCAGTTAATTGAGACTTTAGTGTACTCGTGAGAGGAGGTAAGCTCGAGGTCATTCCACTCCACCATCTTGTCCAGGAAGCTGTGGCTTGACATTTGATTATTAAGCAGATGAAAAACTTCATTGTGACTATATGTTCAGCAATCCCAATCTTTGGGAATATCTTCCTTTTTTTCCTTTCCGAAAGGCAGTTATTTTTCTCCCAAGTGCTGCTGGGGAGTGTTCTCTACCATGACTTTTCTGGAATTTTGCAGGAATACAAAAGGAGGGCTTAGCTTGAGTGTGATTCATAGGCCAGCCATATCTCCTTAGGCAAGTTTGCATCGTATTCTTAGTATACATCTTTTTAAAATTTTTAATTATTATTAAGCATTTACAGCTGGCTCTGTTTCTTTTGTTTGGCTTTTCATCCTTTCAAGATGATAATGTGAACCAGACCCCAACTCAGAGAGAGGGGCCAAGCTGTGACTGGAGGTGGACAGCTCCCTGGCTCAGGGCATGGTTAAAGAAACATATCTGGGGAGGCCGAGGAGCTGTGCTCTCGGTTCCTGGGTGGTTAAAGGTAAACTCATCGCCTCCAAACTTTTGGGAGCCCAGCCCTTTACCGCAATTCATCAGCGCCTTATTGCGTCATCATAGGAGAAAAGCTGTGATGAAGGAGGCCACTGAGCACTTAATCTAAGTCCCAGAACCTCCACTGAGCCAACCTGGTCTAGTCACAATGTCTAGAATATAAACTGGATTAAATAACCCGGTGTGAAGTATTTGTTTTGCCAAAGGTGTGCACTGGTCTTACAAGATCCTATTTTTAGTCATTAAGACCTGATCACTTCTGCTATGAATGGGTGGCAGATGTATGACGGGTTTTGCTTTGATGAATTATGGTTTTCTGTTTCTCAGAATGTTGTAGCTTAGCTGTGTCTGAACACTAATACCAATTTATAAGATACGTGAGTCATCATGGAAGAACTCCTCCCAGCATCCTTATCCACAGGGTAGAGCCAAGCCTGCAGCCAGACATTAGTCAGCGATTGTCAGAGACCTGCATGCAAAACGTGAAGGCCCTCTGAGGACACTCATGTTCTCCTTTTCCCGATGAGGAGACGCTCGCTTCGCTGAGCCTCCGCTGTGTGCCAGATAGCATGCTCAGGGCAGTGAGCATGACATGACCTCTGATCTCAAGAGGCTCGCAGCCTGTGCAGCGGAGATGCAGAAGCAAACGACAGACTGCGACCGAGCACCTTACGAGGCGCGTCTAGTGCTAAGCGCCAGGCCCAGGGCCAGAGAAGAGAGACGGTCACGTTGGAGTTAGAACCGCCATGAGGTGAGTCAGCGGGAAGAAGAGCAACGGAAATCTAGAGGAAACAGTGAAGCACCTGGGTCCTAAATGTTGTGCCCGAAGTCCGAGTCCCCAAAACTGAGAGAATAAGACATCCACAGCAATGCAAAAGCAAAAAGGGGTTTTATTGCTAACTCGAGCTAGGGCTCCCATCTCATCCAGCGCAGTGGAGTCTTGACGAGAGCCCCAAGCCCTAAATTACACCAGTATTTATAGAGTTAAGACAAAGACAGGGAGTTGGTAAGGGTGGATTGGTTGCAAGGGTTTTATGGTATCTACTAATCAGCTAAATTTTCGCCCGCACGGGCTTTCTTAAAGGATTTCCACCCTCTTCCAGATAGGCTGAAACTAGCCCTTTTCTTCCTGGCAATGACTTAGCTCCTCTGCAAGGGAGATTTTGGCCTGTCTTGGCCCCCTGACGCCTGTTATGGCACCTGTTTGGGTCCTAACACTAAAAAGGAACAAAGAAAAATTATCTCGTAGCGGCCCAAAGGGCCTCAGAGTCCCCTGGACACCGAAGCGTTTTGCAGGGGACTGGCCCTTCCTACCAGGTCAGGAGCAAGGGCTTCCAGACGCGAGAGAGGAGTGAGTAGGGATCCTGGTTTCTGGTCTTGGCTTCAGTGCTATCTGGCTATTTTCTCAGAAACTCGGCTTTCCCTATCTGAAAATAGGTTTAGAACAGATGACCTCTGAGAGCTTCTTTCAGGGTGGGGCATCTACGGCTGCTTGACATTTGAAAGAGGCGCTGAGCTGCACCACCTCAAATGTTCCCAGCAAGTCATCTCCCTTGTATGTTGCTGCACCACTTTATGATACAGTTTAGTTTTGTTCGTTACCCATTGTGCGTAAGGCAAGCCAAAGAGAAAAAGAAAAAGAGAATGGGTTTTTTTTGACACTCTTTTTAACTCTTGTTGACTAAAAAAATAGTCACAACCTGGAAGCTGAGAGTTAGATGTATTCTTTGGGAATTATGTGGACTTCAGGCACTCACTGTTTCCACTGTTTCCCCATCTATTTCCCATGAAGTGATGGGACCAGATGCCATGATCTTAGTTTTCTGAATGTTGAGCTTTAAGCCAACTTTTTCACTCTCCTCTTTCGCTTTCATTAAGAGGCTTTTTAGTTCCTCTTCACTTTCTGCAATAAGGGTGGTGTCATCTGTATATCTGAGGTTATTGATATTTCTCCTGGCAATCTTGATTCGAGTTTGTGCTTATTCCAGCCCAGCGTTGCTCATGATGTACTCTGCACAGAAGTTAAATAAGGAGGGTGAAAATATACAGCCTTGATGTACTCCTTTTCCTATGTGGAACCAGTCTGTTGTTCCATGTCCAGCTCTAACTGTTGCTTCCTGACCTGCCGGGGTCCAGCCCAGATGGATCCAGGGTAATTTGAAGTGGGGACGGCGTGGCGAGAGAAATATATAGATTTAGAGAGAGATAAGGAAAGAGTTTGCAGTTAAGAGAATAGAGGAAAGAAAGAGGCTGTATTCCTTGGTTTACGTAGAAAGCCAATAAAGCCTCAGACAAGAGACTTACACCATCTACGTAGGCCACAGGCGCCTGCTTGAATAGCAGAGGGTGCCCCGCCGTGGGCTCCCTCTCGTGTGGGTCTTAGAAGCCCAGGCAAATAAGTAGACACGATGAGCCTCTATGCTCCACACGGGAATCAGCCAGAAAATAGAGTAAGAAAGAAAAAGAAGGCACGGGGGAAGCCAGATTTCCGAGAAACTGGTTCGTCCTTTATTTTCCAGGAAAGCTTTTATACTTTTTTTGTACATAGAGATCAATGGATAATACAAAGTCATGCAGGGTCAGCAGCCCTTACCCTTATCGAGACCAGGCTTTCTCTCTGCATACCTAGCTGTACGCACAGGTCTTAGGTGATTTACATCATCTTCTGGCCAGGAGGCCTATTAGCATTTTATGGCCCTTTGCTGATAAGGGTCCGTCAACCAGAAAACTTATTTGCCCTAAAAGTGTTGTTCTTACTAAAGTCTGGTGCCACTCTCAGAAAGCACTAATTAAGGTTATATTCTTACATAGCAAGGACACAACAATTTATAACAAGGAAAAGAGAAAATTCATTAACTCAAAAGTCTAGTATTGCTAACATCAAAACTACTATATTCTTTTTCTACATCCCAATTACATTGATTAATATCCTCCAGGTGCCTAAAAGATAAAGGATATGGAGGCCTGGCGGCAGTCATTAACAATGAAAACCCTCCACCAATATCATTCTTAGCTCTTTAAAAAAGGCTCTGTATCTTTAATTTGTTTTAGGCTTCATACCTTTCATGGTTGGGGGGCTGTAAACAATCACATGCATAGTTGTAAAAGTCCAGGTAAGGCAAGTTAACCATCAGAGGGGTTTGAGCTGAAACACTCCTTTTATATGCAGGAGACTGTCAACTGGAGCCTAAGTTAACTTTTTCTAGAGAAAGGTGGTCGGGGATAGCCCCTGTTAATGTCAGAAACGTTGGTGAAAGTCATAAAATAATAAGACAGACAGATTCTGGTTTGAGGGTAGATGCTCCAGAAGGCCCAGGGGGGTTTCTGCAAGGCCTGACTCGCCTTTGCCTATCAGGCCTCTTCCTCATGACCTTTGCCACGGGTGGGATTCCTCATGCTGGCTCCCAGCACTGACCTGCATACAGGTTTTTCAAGAGACAGGTCAGGTCAGGTGGTCTGGTATTTCCATCTCTTTCAGAATTTTCCACAGTTGATTGTGATCCACATAGTCAAAGGCTTGGGCATAGTCAATAAAGCAGAAATAGATGTTTTTCTGGAACTCTCTTCCTTTTTCCATGATCCAGCAGATGTTGGCAATTTGATCTCTGGTTCCTCTGCCTTTTCGGAAACCAGCCTGAACATCTGGAATTTCATGGTTCACATATTGCTGAAGCCTGGCTTGGAGAATTTTGAGCATTACTTTACTAGCGTGTGAGATGAGTGCAATTGTGTGGTAGTTTGAGCATTCTTTGGCATTGCCTTTCTTTGGGATTGGAATGAAAACTGACCTTTCCCAGTCCTGTGGCCACTGCTGAGTTTTCCAAATTTGCTGGCATATTGAATGCAGCACTTTCATAGCATCATCTTTTAGGATTTGAAATAGCTCAACTAGAATTCCATCACTTTCACTAGCTTTGTTCCTAGTGATGCTTCCTATGGCCCACTTGACTTCACATTCCAGGATGTCTGGCTCTAGGTGAGTGATCACACCATTGTGATTATCTGGGTCGTGAAGATCTTTTTTGTATGGTTCTTCTGTGTATTCTTGCCACCTCCTCTTAATATCTTCTGCTTCTGTTAGGTCCATACCATTTCTGTCCTTTATCGAGACCATCTTTGCATGAAATGTTCCCTGGTATCTCTAATTTTCTTGAAGAGATCTCTAGTCTTTCCCATTCTGTTGTTTTCCTCTATTTCTTTGCATTGATCGCTGAGGAAGGCTTTCTTATCTCTCCTTGCTATTCTTTGGAACTCTGCATTCAGATGCTTATATCTTTCCTTTTTGCTTCTCTTCTTTTCACAGCTATTTGTAAGGCCTCCTCAGACAGTCATTTTGCTTTTTTGCACTTCTTTTCCATGGAGATGGTCTTGATCCCTGTCTCCTGTACAATGTCACAAACCTCCGTCCATAGTTCATCAGGCACTCTATCTATCAGATCTAGTTCCTTAAATCTCTTTCTCACTTCCACTGTATAATCATAAGGGATTTGATTTAGGTCATACCTGAATGGTCTAGTGGTTTCCCTACTTTCTTCAATTTAAGTCTGAATTTGGCAATAAGGAGTTCATGATCTGAGCCACAGTCAACTCCTGGTCTTGTTTTTGCTGACTCCATCTTTGGCTGTAAAGAATATAATCAATCTGATTTTGGTGTTGACCATCTGGTGATGTCCATGTGTAGAGTCTTCTCTTGTGTTGTTGGAAGAGGGTGTTTGCTATGACCAGTGCATTTTCTTGGCAAAACTCTATTAGCCTTTGCCCTGCTTCATTCCGCATTCCAAGGCCAAATTTGCCTGTTACCCCAGGTGTTTCTTGACTTCCTACTTTTGCATTCCAGTCCCCTATAATGAAAAGGACATCTTTTTTGGGCGTTAGTTCTAAAAGATCTTGTAGGTCTTCATAGAACCGTTCAACTTCAGCTTCTTCAGCATTACTGGTTGGGGCATAGACTTGGATTACTGTAATACTGAATGGTTTGCCTTGGAAATGAAGAGAGATCATTCTGTCATTTTTAAGATTGCATCCAAGTACTGCATTTCAGACTCTTTTGTTGACCATGATGGCTACTCCATTTCTTCTAAGGGATTCCTGCCCACAGTAGTAGAGATAATGGTCATCTGAGTTAAATTCCTAATTCCTAGTGTGCCCTTAGTTCCTCCTTTACCTGTAGGGTGGCGGGTGGCTGCCTCTCTGAGCTTTCTTTGTTCCCCCCACCTGCTTATTGGGGAAGTGGCTGATGGCTATCAGATAGCCGGTATTGTATTGAGTTCAGAAATTTACATATGAAAGGCTGGAATCCCTGATGGCTGTGATATTCTTGTTTCCAGATATAGCAGGAAATATCTCATTTCACATCTTGAAGCCTTATCATGCCAAGACTACCCAATATTGTCCTGGGATGGGATCAATGAGGGCCCCTCATACTTCACAAACATTATACCTCTTCCATCATCCTCATCTGAAACAAGGACGCACATTACTTAAAATTGGAATCTGACGAGGATGACATCCAAGTCCCACTTCCACTTGATCTGAGTTATATACTAAGCAACGGCACAGACACAAAGCATAGGGAGTGAGAACTGAGTGTGTAAACGAGGCACTGTGGCAGTGTGATTGTGCAAGCTGTCAGCGAAGGAAGCTGCCAGCCGCATCAGCTTAATAAAGTCGGCCAGACCAGGTGTGGGTGGGCGGTGGTGCATTCTTTCTCTATCTGTTTTTTGAGTTAAAAAGCAACCCACAGCCTGCGTCTGTCTTAAAAATAAAGAAAATACCAACAATGAAAGATGTGCCAAAAAGAAAAAGAAAGTAGCATAACAATCTGTGAGTGTTTGCATAAATGGAGGCGGGGACGCTGATGTCAGTGAGGGTGACTGGGAGGAATCCTCATTCTGCCAATGTTCAGAGTCTCACAGGCAGCACTGCGCTCGCTCACTGCTGGGCACTCAGCCGCTGTCCTGCTGAAGCGGGGGAGCCAGAGATACACAAGTAAGAACCGAGCCCTCGGCTCCCTGGTGGCTCAGCGGTAAAGGAGCCACCTGCCAACGCAGGAGGCACAGGTTTGACCTCTGTTCTGGGAACACCCTCCATGCCGCGGATCGACTAAGCCCACGCGCCTCAACTTCTGACCCGGTGGCCTAGAGCGCGGGAGCCGCAAGCGCTGACCCACGCGCCCTGGAGCCTGTGCTCTGCAACGGGGGAAGCCACGCCTGGAGAGTAGCCCCCGCGCTCCGCAACTGGAGGAAAGTCTTCAGCAACGGAGACCCAGCACGGCCAAAAATAGATAAATCAAAGAACCGAAGCCTGTGCTGTGAGCTCCGAATTCTTGCCGCTTGGAGTGTTGCCTTAGAGCAGCAGCATCAGTATTATCTGGGATTCTGTTAGAAATGCACAGTCCAGGCTTCAGAATCAGCATCTGCATTTTATCAGGAACCCCAAAGTTTCAGAAGCACTGATCTATATGGTGAGGGGCTGTGGGTCGCATGGGGTTGGGAGGAGAAAGACTGGCTTAGAAGGTCAGGGACAGCTTCCTGGAGGAAGTCACATTTCTGCCAGATCTTCGAAGATGAGTGGAACTTACTCGTTTGAAAAGAGAAGGAAATTCCTAGTAGAAGAAAGGGTAGAACGAAAAAGTAGCTGACTGAGGGGAAGCTGAGCTGGAAACACAGGCTGGAATCTGATTTTGACAGTGTCCATCTGCTGTATTAAGGAACGTAGGTTTCTTTGTTTCCTAAGTATGGAAATCAAGGAAGGAGGGAGAACATTCTCCAGGAGCCGTGCTGATGTTTAATCAGCATCAGGGTATTCAATGCAATTAGAGCGGCTGCCTTGTTCTTTGCAGGAATGTTTGGGGCAGACTAGTACCCTTCAGGTGTACTCACAGAGGGTGGCAGTTTCCATGAATTTGATAGGAAGCAGAAAAGAAAATTTCTATCTAAAGGCCCCCCTTTTTTCCCCTGAAGGCAATAAACGCAAGGAAATGATCAATTCCTGTAAATGGTATTAAACCAAAACATATTACAGAGGGACTGGAAATTTTTCTTAGAGGCAAAGTAGCAACTCTTTAATCTTTGAAACAACCCCATGAAAAGCCAAAGCAGATAGAGGATACTTGCCACACTTTGAAACTCAGTGCTAGCTCAGGATCAACAGTCTGGTGTTCCGATTAACAACCGTTGATCAGACCAAGCGGATGTTGAACCTTTGCCCAGGATCCTGGCTCTGGGTGTTCTCAGCATCCTCGTGCAGGCCTAAGCCTTCCTTTGTCTTCTAACTGGCTGGATCCTTTCAGTAATGAGCCAGAGAAACCCACAGGGATTTTAGAAGTGGCAGAAAGCACTTGTCCTACTCGGCTATTATAATGACAGTTGATTTCTTAAGGGTGCAAAATGAGACAGTGCATTAGATCTACCGTGGATAATTCAGGCACCTCCCACTTTCTGTCCTGGCATCTGAAGTTGCCTTATTGGAGCAAAAGTCCCGGAGCCACTGAGACTATTAACTGGAGGGTTAAGTGTGAGAAGTAAAAAAAAATAGCATTAGCAGAGAGGACTAACCGGCTGCCATGTAGCGAAGTGGCAACAAAACAAATAAAGGGATGCTGGCTTCTAGCACCAGCTCCCGCTAGATGCTGGCGCCCTGCCGAGCGCTCCACAGCCGCTCCCTTCCAAGCCGTTCGTGAGCCGCGCCAGAGAGCTGTCCTTGGCCCCAGTTTCGGAGGGGGAGCCTGGGGCTCAGTGGCTGTTAGTTGGATGACCCCACAGCCAGGTGTTCAGAGCTTGGATTCAAGTCCAGATCAGGCTTATTGTTGCTCACAGCCATGACTTCCTGGAGTGGGCTGTACTATTATTCAGAAGTCTGTAAGAAACTGTCACTCTACTGGTATTGCAAGGAGGCATTTGGTACCCTTGTGTTTCTGCCTCACCAGCTTCCAGAAGTGGCACGGATCCTTTAGAGAGCCACATTGCTACAATGAAAATAGCCCAGAGAGGGTCAGGTGTTAGAAATTCACAAATACAGGTTGGCCAGTGGCTCGTGAACGGCCCTGGGCCTCATTTGAATAATTTTGAAGGCTCTGAGAGCTCTTGTCGGAGACAGGGTACTGGCCACAGAATCCAGTGTTAGCTGATCTTGGAGGAATGGGTTGGCAAAGAGGTACTTTGGAGGCTGAGGCTTCACAGAACATTGAAGGGTGGTCAGAGCCTAGAAGAATAGTTCTGGGTTATCTTTCACCCAAACACTGTTGAGTCAAAAGTCAGACCCATGAAGGCCTTCAGATGCACCATCTCATTTAATTTTTATCCATTGACTCGACTCTGAATCTCACTTTGAGTAATTTCTTCAGATATAGTTGCCACTCTAACCTCTTCTACTGTGTCTAATCCATTGTTTAACCAATTTCATTTTCTTTTTTTGTTCTGGTTTTAGCTGATTCTTTTTCTAATCTGCCTAGTCACTCCCTCATCTGTGTTGGGCCAAAGTACAGTAATACATATAGTGCCATTATTGCACTTGCCCTCACGACAACCCTTTCGTTCCCATTTGCTTACCATCTACTATTCCTAGATTTAATTTTAACTCACTCGGAGGAAGGCTGAAGGGATGTGGGAATTCTCAAGAACAAAAATATCCTTAAAAGTATGTTATATCTAGAGTACAGTTATTTTCTTAAAATCATTTACTACTAGATGTAGAATTCTCTGGGCCCCTTTATATCCTCAAAGACTGCAAACTTTCAAACTCCAGTATATGGAGCAAATGTTTTTTGGATTTAGTTTTACTCTTTAAAGAAAGGGAGAGTTTTAGTATGTTCATAGATACATGAAGGTGCAGAGAATTACATTTCAGTAGTTAGTGAAAAAGTCTCAAGACCTCCATCATCATCAGGAGGCCCAGAAACAGTGGCTGTTTAACCCTAACCCTTGACCCTGGGCACTTGAGTCCTGTCAGCAGCAGCCCGTCGTTCTTCGTGAAATCTTAGAGGCAGCTCAGCTGTGCAGTCTGGCTCCACAATCAACTCGTACTTTTATTCTCTCTCTGTCTCTTTCCCTTTCCTCTCCTCCTCTTTTAAAAGAGAGTTTATTTTTTAGAGCAGTTTTGGGTTTATGAGAAGCTGAGCAGATAGCGCGTGTATATGTATACACACACACTGCCTCTTCCGCAGCTTCCCCTCTTAGCTTCCTGTATCAGTGTGGTTCATCTGTAACTGGTAAGGCGATACTGACACTGGTATTAAAGTCCCTCGTTCGCTTCAGTGCTCACTGTTTGTGTTTTTCAGTTCTATGGGTTTTTACAATGGAGGAGGCGATGGCACCCCACTCCAGTGCTCTTGCCTGGAAAATCCCAGGGACGGAGGAGCCTGGTGGGCTGCAGTCCATGGGGTCGCACAGAGTCGGACACGACTGAAGCGACTTAGCAGCAGCAGCAATGTTATGTATCTAACATTACATTATCATATAGTCCGATCGCCCTAAAAAGTCCACGCTCCAGCTTCTCACTGCTTATCTTCCCCATCTCTCTTCCCTACTCCAAACTCCTGGCACCCACTGCTGCTTTTACTCTCTCTCTAGTTTCACCTTTTCCAAAAGTCATATAGTGAGAACCAAACAGTACGTAGCCTTTCCAGACTGCCTTCTTTCACTTAGCAATGCGAATCTGACAGTCTTCTGTGTCTTTTTGTAGCTTGATATTTGTTTTTATCACTGAATAATATTCTACTGTATGGATGTACCACAGTCTACTCCAACTGAAGGACCTCTTGATTGCTTCCCGTTTTGATAGTGATAAATGAAGCTGCTATATACATTCATGTGCAAAATTTTCTGTGGATATAGTTTTCATCTCGTTTGAGTAAACAGGAATGTGATTGCTAGATCATATGCTAAGACTGTGTTTACCTTTGTAAGCAACTGCCAAATGGTCTCCCAAAGTAGCTGTACCATTTTCCACTCCTACTAGCAATGAGTGAGAGTTTTTATTTCCACATCCTTGCCAGCATCTGATGTCGTCAGTGCTGTGGATTTTAACCATTGTAATACTTGCATAGTAGCTCTGGTTTTTAAATTGGATTGTTATTGTTGAGTTTTAAGTGTTTTTCATAATTTTGGTTTCTAAGCATGAAGCACAGTGCTGACTGGAGATTTCTGTTGGTTTTCTGTATCAGGTTAAAGAAGTTCCCCTGTTTCATTACTTTACTGAGAGCGTTTATCACAAATGTATTTTAGATTCTGTCAAGACCATATCTGTTGATATGGTCATATGACTTCTTTAGCCTATTGATAGGACTACATTAGTTGAAACAGCCTTGCATCCCTGAGATGGATCCCACTTGGTCATGGTATATGATTTTTCACTATTGACATATGAATTCTACTTGCTAATACTTGTTAAGAATTTTTCCATCTTAAATCATGAGAAATACTGGTCTGTAGTTCTGTCTGTGTTTTTAACATCTTTGGCATCAAGGGAATAAAACAAATCAGGAAGTTTTCCCTCCTCTTCTATTTCAGGAAGATATTGTATAGACATGTTAATTCTTCTTTAAACAGCTGGTAGAATTCTCCAGTGAAACGATATAGGTGTGAAGATTGCTTTATGAGAGTTATAAAAGTACATTCAATTTCTGTAATATTTATATGGCTACCAAATTATACATTTTCTATCTGGTGAGTTGTAGAAGTTTGTACTTTTTGAGGAATTGCTCCATTTAGTCAGAGTTGTCATATAAATGTATAGAGTTGCATGTGGTATTACATTATTATTTTTAAATGTCAGCAGGATCTGTAGTAACATTTCTTATTTCATTCTTGATATTAGCAATTTGAATATTTTCTTTCAGTCTTATGAGAAGTTTGTCAATATGATCAACCGTTTCAAAGAACAGCTTCTTGCTTCTTTTGTGCTTGATTTTTTTAATCCTATTCATTTCAGCTTTTTATTAATTTTTGCATTCTTCTTGAGTTTATTTTGCTTTTTCTCCTTAGTTTCATGATGTAGTAGCCTAGATTGATTTTAGATCTTCTTTTTAAATGAAGTATAGTTGATTTCAGGTGTATAGCAGTGATTCAGGCACACACACACATATATATATATATATATATATTTCAGGCTATCTTCCCTTACTATTACACAATATGGAGTATAGTTCCCTCTGCTATACAGTAAGTCCTTGTTGGTTATCTATTTCATATAGTAGTGTGTATATATTTTTCACTTTCATTCTGTTAAACATTTATCTTAAAATGTTGAGACTTAACCCATTAATTATTTGGAAGTGTGCTGTTTTGTTTCTCAGTGTTTAGAAATTTTAGCTTTCTGCTACTCATTTCTAATTGATTTGATTGTGGCCAGAGGACACATTTTACTAACTGCAATTCTTTTAAATTTGTTGAGGTTTAAGCCTTGTTCAGTCACTCAGAATGACCACCTCTTTGCGACCCCATAGACTGCAGCACACCAGGCTTCCCTCCTTCACTGTCTCCCCGTTTGCTCAGACTTATGTCCATTGAGTCAATGATGCCATCCAAGCATCTCATCCTCTGTTCCCCTCTTCTCCTCCTGCCCTCAATCTTTCCCAGCATCAGGGTCTTTTCCAATAAGTTGGCTCTTTGCATCGGGTGGCCAAATTATTAGAGCCTCAGGTTCAGCATCAGTCCTCCCAATGAATATTCAGGATTGATTTCCTTTAGGATTGACTGGTTCCAAGGGACTCTAAAGAATGTTCTCCAGCACCGCAGTTCAAAAACATCAATTCTTTGGCACTCAGTCTTCTTTATGGTCCAACTCACACCACTACTGGAAAAACCATAGCTTTCACTATATGGACCTTCGTCAGCAAAGTGATGTCTCTGCTTTTTAATATGCTGTCTAGGTTGGTTATAGCATTTCTCCCAAGGAGTAAGCATCTTTTAATTTCATGGCTGCAGTCACCATCCTCAGTGATTTTGGAGCCCAAGAAAATAAAGTCTGTCACTGTTTCCACTCCCCCGCTCCCCCATCTGTTTGCCATGAAGTGATGGGACTGGATGCCATGATCTTCGTTTTTTGAATGTTGAGTTTTAAACCAGTTTTTTCACTCTCCTCTTTCAACTTCATCAAGAAGCTCTTTAGTTTCTCTTTGCTTTCTGCCATTAGGGTGGTGTCATCTGCATATCTGAGGTTATTGATATTTCTCCTGGCAGTCTTGATTCCAGCCTGAGTTTCATCCAGTCTGGCATTTCATATGATGTACTTTGCATTTAAGCTGAATAAGCAGGGTGACAATATACAGCCTTGATGTACTCCTTTCCCAATTTGGAACCAGTTCATTTTTACATGTCCAGTTCTAACTGTTGCTTCCTGACCTGCATACAGGTCTCTCAGGAGGCAGGTAAGGTGGTCTGGTATTCCCATCTCTTAAAGAATTTTCCACAATTTGTTGTGATCCACACAGTCAGGGGCTTTAGTGTAGTCAATGGAGCAGATTTTTTTCTGGAATTTCCTTTTTCTATGATCCAGCGAGTGTTGGTAATTTGATCTCTGGTTCCTCTGCCTTTTCTAAATCCAGCTTGTACACCTGAAAGTTCTCGGTTCATGTACTATTGAAGCCTAGCATGATGGATTTTGAGCATTATCTTGCTAGCACGTGAAACGAGTGCAATTGTGTGGTACTTTGAACATTCTTTGTCATTGCCCTTCTTTGGGATTGAAGTGAAAACTGACCTTTTCCAGTCTTGTGGCCACTGCTGAGTTTTCTAAATTTGCTGGCATATTGAGTGAGCACTTTAAATAGCATCATCTTTTAGGATTTGAAATTCCAGCTCAGCTGGAATTCCATCCCCTCCACTAGCTTTGTTCATAGTAATGCTTCCTAAGGCCCACTTGACTTTGAACTCCAGGATGTCTGGCTCCAGGTGAGTGACCACACCATCCTGGTCATCTGGGTCATGAAGATCTTTTTTGTATGGTTCTTCTGTGTACTCTTGCCACCTCTTCTTAATGACCTCTGCTTCTATTAGGTCCATACCGTTTCTGTCCTTCATTGTGCCCATCTTTGCTTGAAATGTTCCCTTGGTAACTTTAATCTTCTTGAAGAGGTCTCTAGTCTTTCCCATTCTATTGTTTTCCTCTATTTCTTTGCATTGTTCACTTAAGAAGTCTTTTTAAAAATCTCTCCTTGCTATTCTTGGAACTCTGCTGCAGACAGGTATGTCTACAGCCTAGGCCTGGCTATCTTGGCATATCCTCCCCCAGGTACTTGAAACATCTGTGCATTCTGTCATCAAGGAGTGTTTTATAAGTGTTTAGTCCTAACCACTGGACCATGAGGGAATTCCCTTTGCTGATTTTCTATCAAGTTAATAAATTGTTGAGAAAGGGATTATGAAGTGATTAATTAAAATTTTATATTTGTCTATTTCCCTTCATTTCTGCCAGTTTTTGCTTTACGTATTTTGCATCCCTCCCTATTGCTCTGGATCTCATCAAATCCTGTTGTTGTTGTTGTTGTTTTTTAAAAAAAAAAACACTTCAAAAAATTGGAGTGGGTAATAGGAACGTGGAGCAAGTGAGATTAGCTATGAGTTGATAAACATTGAAGATGAGCAATAATACATACGTAGAGGCTTATTGCTCTCCTTTAGTTTATATGTCTGAAATGCTCCTTCAATGGAAAAGCATTTCGTGACTCCCAGTCTAAGTTTATTACCGTCTCTTGTCTGTGCTGTCCACTACGGTATAAACTTGACAACGACCTCGTCTATCCTGGTCACAGTTACAGCCCCGAAGCTTAAAGCTCACTGGTACATGGTTGGCACTCTGATTACCGTGTTTCCTCAAATATGAGAGGCTGCAGATATAAAGGACTTTCGTGTGCTAGTCCTTCAGTCGTGTCCGACTCTTTGTGACCCCGTGGACTGTAGCCCACCAGGCTCCTCTGTCCATGGGATTTTCCAGACGAGAATACTGGACTGGGTTGCCATTCCCTTCTCTAGATCTTCCTGACCCAGGGATCGAACCCAGGTCTCCTGCACTGTAGGCAGATTCTTTACCATCTGAGCCACCAGGGAAGCCTGTCAAAATACTTTAATGTTACAAAAATACTTTTATGTGTCATTAAAAAATGCTGCAAAGTAAATTATAATATGATATTTTAAAGTACTTGGATTTCAGATGCTACAGTGTGAAAAATATTTTAGAATTAATAAAATACAGTGTCTGGAGTAAATGAATACTCTGAGGTCAAGATTTTGATGAAGAGGCTTCGTACATGTTCAAGAGCAGATCAGGGTATAGTTTTGAGAATATATTTCTTCCTAAATATTGAAATTCTAAGCCCAACCTTATACATAATTGTGACAAATCTTAATAGAAAAAGTAACATTCTAACATGGTCTCCCATCTTTTTACCACCAAGGACCCTTTTATTATTTTATCTCCAAGGTTCCCATACTTTGAAATATTTTGATACCATGTAAAATTCCTTTTTTTACTTGATATCAAGTAAAAGCTAATTTTCATTTTTCATCTATTAAATATGCATATTCAAACTGAGGCAATACATTAATAATTTCCAGCTAAAATAAAAGAAACCTGACCTTCCACTGACCTTGTATGGACTCATCATAGGGAAAAGTAACATTTCTATTAGGAAATCTACTTTCTAGCCTCCCGTGTCTCTCTCAGAATCCAAGACCCAGAGACGGCAGGCACTTGAGATGACACGGAGCTGAGGGGCAGCGCCCATATTAGGCCAAGAAAGGCCGGTCAGGGGCCCACCTTGATGTTCGAAGTGAGCCACTTGTGTATGCACCTCTCCAACAGAGAAAGCTGCGTGGGAGTGCTAGACGCTGGTGACCTGACATTACCCACGGGCCGATTCACGTTTTAAAACCGTTAACATAGAAATCACTTGGTCTTTCTAGATTTGAGCGGAAGCGAAGTAGTGAAAAGAAAATGCTATCTGTGGGGTTTTAGATCACCCACCCTCTCTCTGTGCCTTAGTTTAGATCTGAGTGCAGAGGACAAGCCATTCATCTTTGCTTCCCTGAACAGAGTTCAGGGGCTGCCCAGAGTCAGCACCAGTGAGTGCCATGAATATGTGAATGAATGAATTCAAGACGTCTTCCCTGACTTGAGCTCTTTTGAGGGAAGGTGGAAACTAGGAAAAGGGAATGAACGGGAGCACGACCTCGGGAACCCGGCAAGGAAGAGAAACGAGTGCAGTCAGCGTGCTCTTCGCTTTTGGGCGATTCCTGAGGCCAGTGGCCATTTCTACATGCCTGACACTGAATGTGGACTAACAGATCTACATGCGAAAATTTTAAACAAATGCCTCAGACACACAGTGTATTTTAAAAATGAGAGCATGTATGTTAAAGAGGTGTTGACAAGGGGACCAGAATTTCTTTATTCTCTTCCTAGAAAAATTCTGTAAGCATTAGCACAGATCTCTCCTTATCCTCGGGCTTCCCTATAGCTCAGTTGGTAAAGAATCTACCTGCAATGCAGGAGACCTTGGTTCAGTTCCTGGGTCGGGAAGATCTGGAGAAGGGATCGCCTACCCACTCTAGTATTCTTGGGCTTCCCTTGTGTGGCTCAGATGGTTAAGAATCCGCCTGCAGTGCGGGAGACCTGGGTTCAATCCCTGGGTTTGGAAGATCCCCTGGAGAAGAGAAAGGCTACCCACTCCAGTATTCTGGCCTGGAGGATTCCATGGACTGTATAGACCATGGCGTCGCAGAGTCGGGGACGACTGAGGAACTTTCACTTTCACTCCTTACCCTCAAGTTCAAAATCATGACCTGTTAGCACCATCTTTAATACAGTCAGGAAAAGTGAAAACAGTTGTCAGGTGAACAGTTTTGGTGTCTTGTTTGGGAAACCTTCCAGTCTAAAGGCTCAGTAGATCTGTGTGAATCTGGGAAGGAGGGGCCAAGGGAACCCCAGTGAGCACAGGAACCGTGGTGGGTCAGTGGGTTTGGGCAGGTTGTTCTAATGAGCATCACATTAGGACACATTTCCTGCCCGCAAGGAACAGGATTAAATATCCTGAGCTCAAGTTCCAGGAATGGCTGGTCTTTCCCTTCCCTCCAGACAAAGGATTGGGTCAGATCCACAAGGGTGAGAGTAGGACATGCAAGCCTTCTAAATCTCTGCTTGTCTTTGAAGCAGATATCTCAGGACTCACTTCTTCCTTTAATCAAAAAACATATGAGCCATGAGCACACAGATGGGAGAAGATGGAAGGAAACAGGTGAGAACCTCTGAAGCCACTTCTCTTCCTGTTGAAGTGTTTAAGGACACAATCCCGTGAATTCTTGCACCATCAGATTCTCGGAGTGGGGCACCTTAATGTTTGGTTTCCAAAGCACTGTATATTGCTTTGGAATATATTCTACATAGCAATCCTGGAGCTTGGTTAGATCTTTACAATCTCCTTTTTAAATACTGATTCTCCCTGCCTTTGATGTCACTTCAACCATCAAGAGTAGAGTTAATTCTCTGAGACTATTTAATATGCCCCACTGATAACTAGTCATTCATGATGAAGAATATGCTACATTGGGAACCTGGTAGAGATCAAGAGTGTCAGAGCTTTTGCTCTATCATATGACAAAGTAAATCTCCTTTCATAATGAACTCCTGGAGTTGAGATGGTAATTCCCTAATCTGGGCATCTGTTAGCCCATGGGGAAAACGGGCTAAAATATACAGAGCAATGAGCACAGTCCCTAATATACAGCAGGTGCCCCATAAATGTTTCCTGGTCAGCTATAATAGTTGGCATTTATTAAGAACTAACCATGTGCCAGACCCTGTGTTCATTTTATATACAGTATTTCTCAATAGGTACTAATAGCCCATTTTCTAAATGAGTTAAGTAGGGCTCAGCAATTCACTTTATTTAAAGAAGGTTACAATGTTAGCCAGGGATACAGCCAGCATTTGAACCCAGCTTGTTTGATTTTAAACCTCATGCCTTTTCCATTACTCCACGTTGTTTCCTTAAACCATTATTATACATTTGAGTGAGCCAGACAGAAAGTGAAAGTGAGTGAGCTGTATTAAAAACCTAAGAATTCTACACTAAAGACATAGTTTCATGCCTCAATAGATTGAAGATGAGAAGGGCAAACAACATGAAATAAAACAATAATCCCTAATGAAAGAGAACAAAAAGGTGCTGCTAAACGTCTTAAAATAGATATGTTAATTAGATGCCTGATTTTTTTCCTTTTTATAGAGGGCCTCTGGGAAGGTAAAGCGTCTGCCTGCAACGCGGGAGACCTGGGTTCGATCCCTGGGTCGAGAAGATCCTCTGGAGAAGGAAATGGCACCCCACTCCAGTATTCTTGCCTGGAAAATCTCATGGGTGGAGCCTGGTGGGCTACAGTCCACGGGGTCGCCAAGAGTCGGACACGACTGAGCGAGTTCACTTCTTTGGGAACAAGGGCTTCTCTGGTGGCTCAGATGGTAAAGCATCTGCCTGCAGTGCGGGAGACCTGGGTTCAGTCCCTGGGTCGGGAAGATCCCCAGGAGAATGGAATGGCAACCCACTCCAGTATTCTTGCCTGGAGAATCCCACGGACATAGGAGCCTGGTGGGCTACAGCCCATGGGGTTGCAAAGAGTCGGACACGACTGAGGGACTGATGCTTTAGGAACAAAGTCATCAGTTCTTTCCACCTCCCTCTAGACCTCAAAAACACAGACATTAGTTCTCTCTGTACATTCCATTTGATCACACAGTCACAATTCAAGAATGTACTGAGACAAAGAGGTAGGCAGGTTTTATTCTTGAAAACCCCTCAAGAGGAGAAAGGCAGTCAGATGGCCTGGTCACCGACCTGTTCAGCATTAAGGGCTGAGTCTTAGAATGTGTGTGCTGTAATATCAGGCTCGGGGTGAGGGGGTGGTCTTACCTGGATTTAATGATCTCTCTGCCACATGAACCTCCTAAACTGTTCATGTACCATTTTAAAGAACTGTTCACTTAGTCTTGGGGCTGGATAAGAAGGAAAGAATATGGAGATAGATAAAAAGAAATGAAATATGCCATGAATGCTTAACCAAAGCATAGAACGGGAAGGATTTTAGTACCAGTAGGAAAAAAAAAGCCAGATATCTTGGGCTCAGAGATGATGAAAAACCTTAAAGAACTCTGTTAATGACGAGTGACTGTCTTCAGGCACTTCAGTGCCGAATTCCATTAGCGCCTGCGTATAAACAAAAAGAGCTGCAGATGCCGGCCAAGGTCCCCTTTATCCCGCCAATGTTGACACCAGGTGTCGGACCACCTACTTAAAACTCCTTATCAATAGGATTTGACTACCGATAGCTTTTCCTGACAGTTGACTGTAAGCGAGAACTTCAATAGTGTGGTTTAGAATTACTTTAGAAATAGTAAGTGCTTTTGCAATTAAACTCTGCTCTTAATTAGCACAGAACTGGCGTTGGCTTTTTAACTTCTGAGAGACATTACTATTCATGCTTGTTGCCTGTTTTAAATGGACACAATTTTAAATAAAAGATTTTAAACAGAGCCCCTAATAAAGCCTAAATCTAACCATTTCCACAATTCCAGTTTTATTTAGGTTTTATGTGCTTGCATGTAGACACACTTAAAGAACACATACGTGTGTATATATATATATATATATTAGATGATATAAGAGTTTGACAAATGACTTGTTAATGAAAATTTATTAACTACATAACCTTTGAATACCAGAGAAACTTCAATATGTACAAATCACCATGAAGTTCCCAGTTCCTAAACTTTGGTTATATGAATATGTCTCAAGCACCAAGGAACAAACAATAATCCTAATTCAAAAAAAGAGAGAGAAAAAAAAAAAATCCCAAGAAACAAGGTCCTTCAAGTCTCTTGAATCTGTTTGTTTTTTAAACACCATTTGGGAAACTCTTTTATTCTTATATTTCCTTTCATTTGGGTCAATTTCCAAAAACAGTCAATAAAAATTGATCAGGGGAAAAGGGACACACAAATCACCATTACAAATAAAGGTGGTATCTCAAAATAACTTTCTGGAAAGTATTCTTAAATATAAAACTCTTAACCTGGGAGATCTGTATTATGTAACAAACCCAACTCTTATTTCAAAAATCAGAAACCCTCCACCCCCACAATCATAGCGAGAGTAGGGGCGAGAGGCTCTCAAGGAGACCTATAGCAGACGCAGGGAAACAGCTCCTAGGACTTCACCACCGTCCTTGGCATCTGCTAGCTGCAGGGGCGATTTGTATAATATTTAGGCATCAAAAAAGACACCTGAGAGGCTGAGCACAAACTCTGATGAAATTTCACAAGAAGTCTGATGGGCAAAAGAAAGAAAAATCAAAGGATCAAGGCTGAAATAGAAAAAAAAAAAAGAAAGTATGTCTCAGTGAGTGTAAGTCGGGATGGAGGAGGCGCAGGTGTACCAACCGCCAGGTGCGCGTGCGGAAGGGACTGCATCCTGCCTACAAACATGGATCATATGCGCACGTCTATTATGTCGGTTCATGTGTTCCGCCTTCCTGCTACAGCAGTGGAGGGAGCTCCTGGTCACCTGGCTCCTCAGGCCCCAGTCCTTTGTCCTGGCTGGTTGGCGGTCTGTGTACAAGACTCAACTGCATGGTATATGAATGGATAAAGCTTGATGTCTGGCCCAGGGGTGGAGCAGTTTCTGCATTCTTCATTGTAATATCGTAGCAGCAGCTTATATACTTCTCCTGAAGAGCAGAAAGCCAGACCAGTTTGCACATTAAGATATGTAGGTAGATAAATCGACTACAGAACACCCCAGTTCTATCCTAAATAACATAGGCTCAAATTTGGCTTTTGAAAATAGAGCATGAGGTCCATAAGCCTGGAAGGCTTTCCTGATATAAAGCTAAAAAATTTTTAAATACCTTAAAGAAACTACTTATTAGTTCATAATTACAGCAGGCTATACATGGTTCATCATCCACGCGTCCTTTTCGGAGTTCACAGCAACTCTAATTTTATTTAGCTCCCATGACAGGAAGGCCTTCCAGGTCCAGCTGAAACACAGTAGATGGAACGTGTGCTGGCCTGTCTGATAGACGTGGCACAGAGCAAGGCCTCTTAAGGTTTAACGTTCCTTCCAATACCATCCCCTCATTCAGTTTTCCACACACACAAACGTAAAAATGGACACTAACTCCAACTTCTTGGCCTTCATTTAATAAGCTGACATACTCATTGAATATTGAGGATGAAATTTTGCCAGAAAAATCAGGTCTGCAAGCGTTGTCCCTCTAAGACCTTGTCCCCCACCCCAACCCAAGTCACATTTCCATTCTTTCTTATCCACTAGGATCTATCCAGAGTTAGCAGGTGCTCCTCTTGGATGGTGTACAATCCATCTAGACACCAACCATCCCCTACTTACCAACAGTCAGTTTCCTTTCAGTAAGGAATGCATGCATGCTGTAAATGTCTCTCATCAATTCTGAGTCCCCAAAGGTGAAATAAACCACGTCTCGCTCAGCTACGGCAGCTGCCAGTATCTGTATTAAGGCTGAGGCACAGAGGAAACACACAGCTATATTATGACACTTCCCATCAGGACACCTTTAGTTCTTTCAGCCAGCTAAATTATAGCTGGCATGCCATAGCTATATCCCGGATTAAAGATTTATAAACCTAATATACACGTTATTAGAAATGGCAAATAGAGGATGGATATAAATCATCTGGTTGTGTGACTTTCCAGACATGCTGCTGAGAATCTCATTAAGCCACAGAATTCCCATATAAGCACCTTTGCAGGAAAACAGAGGAAGGTGCATCTTCTGAAGTAGCACGCGTCAGGCACTAAGGTGGTTTCCCCCACTTACATTAACCTGGAACCCAAATTTTTGTGTTTGCTTGCTTGATTTATCTTGCTACATAGTCACTGGTTTTTTGTATCAAAGGTCTGTGATTTTCCCTGACCAATGTACTTGTGAGGTTCTGCTTTTGTGAACTCTACAGCAAGCAGGCATTCTCCAAGTAGGTTCCAGAAGACACCCCCGTGCCTTCCGCACTCCAACCTCCACCCAATCACTAGAGCATGGAGTGAATGTTACTGATAACACTGAACATTAACTCCAGTGTGCCAGCATAGGAAAATCATGGAGAAGCCCTGTCCCCAGGAATCAGAGGTACAAATCGCTGAGCCTGGAGTATATTTCCAAAAGTTAAATTCCTTTACAATCTTAATCTCAATAGACAAAATTTATTTTAAATATCAAAAATGAACATAGGTACAATAAATGCCCTGTTGCTAGTAACATATCTTTTTCTTCATAAAAGGGGAGGTGGGAATCAAATTAAAACACTATGGAGGATAAATATAATTTTGATTTTTGAGAGCATGTTAACATTCTACAATTTCAAAACATAAAACATAAGAATGGGAATGGGGAGGAGCTTATAACTGAAAACAAACAGCCTCATTTTATTTCACAGGAAAAGCACTGCAGGGAAAGGAAAGGGAAGGACGAGCGTGAGAGCTGACCCGAGTAACTCAGGAGCACGGCATCTGACGGGGGTGCCCTCGGTCCTGCACAAGGGGGAGAGAGCTGCAGACAAACCCCAGACTTTCTTTATAGATGTGCTTACCACAGCCGTATAGGTGAGACAATTCTGAGACTATTAATAAAATATATTTCAGGATTGAATAAATGAGTTGATTTGTTGATGCTGCTGGGAGTTATAGTTCTCAGAATGGAAGAGGGGACATTCAAACATGGAATGGGAAAGACAAAATGAAATGCAAGAAACGGGTGTGTACTCATGACTTTTAAATATGAACATCTGTGTGTGTGTGTGTGTGTGTGTTTCTTAGTTTTGTCTGCTGAAAGGGCCAAAAAGAAGACATCCCAGTAGCAGTCAGCACGCCCAGTGCCCAGACAGTGGTCTAATACCATCCCCCTAAAAGGAGCTGTATTCCTCAAGGAATACTTGATTCCATGGCTGGGACAGGATAGACTGTTTTATTCTACCAGGAAGTGAAGAAGTACTCCAGAACAGATGGGGAGAAATGGGTGCGTGCTTGTCCTAAGGATATAGAAGCCAGTTTGAAGGCGCATCTATCAGCCAGATCTGGGCGACAGAAGCACCAAAATATTATGTACAGTAGTAAGTTACAAATCACTGAGAAAATATCAACTCCCGAGTCCACAATGATAACACATAATAATAAATAAATGGAGAAGGGCTCTTGCTCACAGGAGAAAGCTGAAGACTAACCGGTAAGTCTAGAGGGAGTATTAGAACGAGATAACCCTTTCTCGCATTCATCATCGTAAAGACGGGATCAGGCAAAGGTCAATAAAGGATGCGAAACCTAAGGGAAATTTTGACTCAAAGCGTCTTCCCACAGACTACTTATTAACTACAAGGGAGGAAAAAATATCTCCACAGTGAAAAAACCAGATGGTGACCAAAGCCACCCTCAGCAGTGGGGTCAGAAGGCCCCCAAGTGCCTCGAGCTTCTGTCACCCGTGCACTGCTCCGACCCCGGACGCACACCCCACCCGAATCGCGAGGAAAGAGCAGACAAGGCAACGAATGCTCTGTTCCTCAAACGGCTGTTATTCTCACCATAGGGACTGGAACGCAAAAGTCGGAAGCCAAGAGATACCTGGAGTAACAGACAAGTTTGGCCTCGGAGTACAAAATGAAGCACGGCAAAGGCTAACAGAGTTCTGCCAAGAGAACGCACTGCTCATCTCAAACCCCCTCTTCCAACAACACAAGAGATGACTCTACACAGGGACATCACCAGATGGTCAATACTGAAATCAGATTGATTATATTCTTTGCAGCTGAAGATAGAGAAGGTCTATACTGTCAGCAAAAACAAGACCAGGAGCTGACTGTGGCTCAGATCATGAACTCCTTATTGCCAAATTCAGACTTAAATTGAAGAAAGTAGGGAAAACCACTAGACCATTCAGGTATGACCTAAATCAAATCCCTTACGCTTGTACAGTGGAAGTGACAAATAGATTCAAAGTATTAAAGCTCAACATTCAGAAAATGAAGATCATGGCATCTGGTCCCATCACTTCATGGGAAATAGATGGGGAAACAGTGGAAACAGTGTCAGACTTTATTTTTGGGGGCTCTAAAATCACTTCAGATGGTGACTGCAGCCATGAAATTAAAAGACGCTTACTCCTTGGAAGAAAAGTTATGTCCAACCTAGATAGCATATTCAAAAGCAGAGACATTACTTTGCTGACTAAGGTCTGTCTAGTCAAGGCTATGGTTTTTCCTGTGGTCATGTATGGATGTGAGAGTTGGACTGTGAAGAAGGCTGAGCACCAAAGAATTGATGCTTTTGATCTGTGGTGTTGGAGAAGACTCTTGAGAGTCCCTTGGACTGCAGGGAGATCCAACCAGTTGAACTCCAGGAGATGGTGATGGACAGGGAGGCCTGGCGTGCTGCGATTCATGGGGTCGCAGAGAGTCGGACACGCCTGAGCGACTGAACTGAACTGATTAGATCTGACAGACAGAGTGCCTGATGAACTGTGGATTGAGATTCGTAACACTGTACAGGAGGTGGTGATCAAAACCATCCCCAAGAAGAAGAAATGCAAAAAGGCAAACTGGTTGCCTGAGAAGGCCTGACAAATAGCTGAGAAGAGAAGCAAAAGGCAAAGGAGAAAAGGAAAGATATATGCATCTGAATGCAGAGCTCCAAAGAATAGCAAGGAGAGGTAAGAAAACCCTCCTATGTGATCAATGCGAAGAAATAGAGGAAAACAATAGAATGGGAAAAACGAGAGATCTCTTCAAGAAAATCAGAGATACCAAGGGAACATTTCAAGCAAAGAAGGGCACAATGAAGGACAGAAATGGTATGGACCTAATAGAAGCAGAGGTTATTAAGAAAAGGTGGCAAGAGTACACAGAAGAACCATTCAAAAAAGGTCTTCATGACCCAGATGACCAGGATGGTGTGATCACTCACCTGGAGCCAGACATCCTGGAGTTCAAAGTCAAGTGGGCCTTAGGAAGCATTACTACGAACAAAGCTAGTGGAGGTGATGGAATTCCAGCTGAGCTGGAATTTCAAATCCTAAAAGATGATGCTATTAAAGTGCTGCACTCAATATGCCAGCAAATTTGGAGAACTCAGCAATGGCCACAAGACTGGAAAAGGTCAGTTTTCATTTCAATACCAAAGAAAGGCAATGCCAAAGAATGCCCAAACTACTGCATAATTGACTCAATTCACATGCTAGCAAGGTAATATTCAAAATTCTGCAAGCTAAGCTTCAACAGTATATGAACCGATAACCCAGATGTTCAAGCTGGATTTAGATAAGGCAGAGAAACCAGAGATCAAGTTGCCAACATCCGATGGATCATGGAAAAAAACAAGAGAGTTCCAGAAAAGCATCTGCTGCTTCTTCATTGACTGTGCCAAAGCCTCTGTGTGGATCAAAACAAACTATGGAAAATTCTTAAAGAGATGGGAATACCAGACCACCTTACCTGCCTCCTGAGAAATCTGTATGCAGGTCAGGAAGCAACAATTAGAACCAGACATGGAACAACAGACTGGTTCCAAATCAGGAAAGGAGTATGTCAAGGCTGTATACTGTCACTCTGCTTATTTAACTTATATGCAGAGTACATCATGAGAAATGCTGGCCTGGATGAAGCATGAACTGTAATCAAGATTGCCAGGAGAAATATCAATAACCTCAGATATGCAGATGACACCACCCTTATGGCAGAAAGCAAAGAAGAACTAAATAGCCTCTTGATGAAAGTGAAAGAGCAGAGTGAAAAAGTTGGCTTAAAACTCAACAATCAGAAAGCTAAGATCATGGCATCTGGTCCCATCACTTCATGGGAAGTAGACGGGGAAACAATGGAAACAGTGAAAGACTATTTTCTTGGGCCTCAAAATCACTGCAGCCATGAAATTAAGACACTTGCTCCTTGGAAGAAAAGCTATGACGAAGCTAGACAGCATATTAAAAAGCAGAGACGTTATTTTACTGACAAAGGTCCGTCTAGTCATAGCTTTGGTTTCTCCAGTAGTCATGTTTGGATGTGAGAGTTGGACCATAAAGCAAGCTAAAGGCCAAAGAATTGATGCTTTTGAACTGTGGTGTTGGAGAAGACTCTTGAGAGTCCCTTAGACTGCAAGGAGATCAAACCAAAATAAAAACTTTTAAAAATTGAACTAGTATATTTGATATGGCTGAGTATCCCCAGATTTGAGAAAGAATCTAAGATGTTATAATACATACAAGATTCTGAATACAAAAGTATTTCCTAATTTCCAAACTAATATTTATTGAGTATCCACAACATGTGAGGCGCCACGACTAGGCCTCATTAATCTTGGAGTAACTGATCCCAAAATACAGATACATTTTAATTAAAACTGCTCAACCAACTTATGCAAACATTAAAGCTTCAGGACACTCAATTTTAAAAGGTTCCTAATTAACCTAAACTACATATAAAAAATGGAAACCGATGTGCTGTAATCTTCTTCTACCTAGAGGTATTTCTTATCTTTTGGTTTGAATGAAATTTATCTGTATTTCCTATTAAGAGGAGAGAAAGACTCAAAGAAAAGTCCTTCTAGTCTTGTTTTCTCCTTACATACAGAAGTACTAGATCACTGGTCATTTGTCATTTATGAAAATAAAATATTAATAAGAACATTTAAAATGTATCTCCCTATAGTGTTTATTTCGGAGAAGGCAATGGCACCCCACTCCAGTACTCTTACTTGGAAAATCCCATGGACAGAGGAGCCTGGTAGGCTGCAGTCCATGGGGTCGCTGAGAGTTGGACATGACTCAGTGACTTCACTTTCACGCACTGGAGAAGGAAATGGCAACCCACTCCAGTGTTCTTGCCTGGAGAATCCCAGGGACGGCGGAGGCTGGTGGGCTGCCCTCTCTGGGGTCGCACAGAGTCGGACATGACTGAAGTGCCTTAGCAGTAGCATAGTGTTTATTTATTTTTTTCTCCCTATAGAGTTTATTTTTTAAATGCTTCACAGGCCATTCTGTCTCTGTGGATAGTCTCACAGAGTTAAGTTTCACAGATCTACCAAAAAGAGGCTGAATCCTAATAAGAGAACCAATTTGCATTACATTCTTATTTCCCATCCGTTTCTGTTTGGGTCACATGATAACAAAAGCATGTGGCAGACAAGCGGGGACCGGAGACTGTAGACCTAAGCTCAGGCCTCACCTTTCTGCTAGCTATCTGAGCTCTAGGACTCTGGCCAAGTCACTTAACTCTCTCGCCTGCATTTTCCCCATCTATGCAAAGGGCAAGTCAAATCTGATCATCCCTAAAGACTCTTTCAGAGCATGGAATTCCACAACCTCTACCACAGCTTTTCTTCTTGCATTGGATATTAGACTATAAATACACAGAGTAAATTCTCAGAAATATAACAACCTTGACCTTAAATACATCAGTAATCACTAACAAAAGATCATTTTAAACAAAATTGTCTTGAGACCTCACTATATCCCCAAGGTCTTTGCGCATCTAGACAATTGTGTCTCAGCATTTAAGTGAACTCTCCTGCATCACAAGTTAGATGACAATAAATCACAGATCTAATAGGATGTGGGGACTGATTCCAAGAATGACACAAAAGCATCCAATTCCTAATCCAAGCACAGCTAGGAGCCAAAACAGTCACTTAAATTAACCTGCAGGGAGTTTGGTTTTAATTTTCTTTTTGGCATCAATCTTAAGCAATAAAATTTTCAAATAAGTGTGAATAATCAAAAAAGGCTTCCCTGGTAGTTCAGACGGTAAAGAATCCACCTGCAGTGCAGGAGACCCAGGTTTGATCCCTGGGTCAGGAAGATGCCCTGGAGGAGGAAACGGCAACTCACTCCAGCATTCTTGCCTGGAGAATCCCATGGACAGAGGAGCCTGGCGGGCTGCAGTCCACGGGGTCGCAAAGAGTCGGTCATGACTGAGCGACTCACACACACTACACTAATATCAAAAAGCAAGTCACAGTGTCATCTCACAACAAATGAACCAAACAAAACAATGAGTAAAATCACGGACACCTATACAGAGGTATGGTCTGAGGCCATCACAGGTAACACTAGTAACAGCTGCTAACACTGAGCTCTATACTGTAGCATGCTGAATGTTCCAGCAGCTTTTCAAGGATAAGCTTAAGATTCACAAAGATTACCTCAATCCATGTAAGAGCTGAATAAATATTAGCATTATCTCCATTTTGAAAATCAGGAAACAAGGACATCAAAAGATTCAGTAAGCTGTCTCAGGTCACGGAGCCAGAGAGTGGTGGAGCTGGAGCTGAAGTGGGTGGCCCAAGCCAGGGCTCTCCTTCAGCCACTCTGCTGGGAAGCTGCCAGACCACGCCAGCCTGCTATGCTCCAAGCCAGCTCGCCGTATGTCTGTTGGAAGAATTTCCTCAAATTGTTTACTTACATTATTTAAATACACACTGACAGGACGCTAAAATAGTATAGATTTGAAAGTGTTACTCATGTCCTTCTCATGAAACCCAAGTTGTTTTGTGAGCTCATGTCTTGATTACTATGAAAGCTCAAACAGCCAACTCTTATTTTCTAATTGGTCTTGCGCTCTGGCTACTGGCTTTATTTTAAATATATTACATACTAAAGTATTATTATTTATTTTGGCTGCGCTGGGTCTTTGCTGCTGCATGCGGGCTTCCTCTGGCTGGGGCGAGCGGGGCTGCAGTTGTGGCCACGGGTCTCTCACTGAGCTGGCTTTTCCTGCTGCAGAGCACGGGCTCCAGTGCTTGGACTTCAGCAGCTGCGGCGCAGGCTCAGTGCTCATGGCGCGCAGGCTCACGTGCCCTGTGGCCGTGGGATCTTCCTGGACCAGGGATCGAGCTTGTGTCCCTACACTGCAAGGAGGATTCTTAACCACTGGACCACCACGGAAGCCCTGGCTACTGTTTCTAATCCTGGTGCCGTGTGACCTACCAACCACCCCCAATCCTCCAGTGGATATTATGAAAGCCTCGAGTTTTGGCGACTTAATTGTACTCACGTCAACAATTCAGCCACCATCTCCAGAGTGGGCACTTTCCAAATCTAAACCTAGAAACAGAGTCTGTGGCCAATAAAGATGACATTTAAGCGCACAGACACTGAACTCTCGGGCGTCGATCGTGGCTTGAATCCTAGTCCTGCCGCTCGCCATCCTCGTGACCTGAGGCTGTTACCTCCTTGCCTCAGTTACGTCACAAAGACAAAACCCCTCATACCTAGTAGGCTGCTATGAACTCATAAATCTAAGGAAAGCACTTGGTACAACACAGAATGCTTTCAACATGTTGTCTAATAACAACCACAACCACAGCACTGGTTTCTGAGGAAAACAGGCCAAGTATGAATGCTGGTTCTGACTGTTAGCTGTGTTTCTTTGGGCAGTTTTATTAGCCTCTGTATAAAACCTTGGTTTCCTCATCTTAAAAATGAGGTCACAGATTGAAGGGGTGACTATGCAACATGAAAGGAGAGAATGTAGTATTTCTTAAACCTGACTGATTATCAGCAACTCCCAGAGAGTTAAAAAAGTTCCCAGAGCCATTTTCCAAATCCATTAACTCAGTGGTATCTCTGAAGTCCAATAATAACCATTCCACTCTCTCCAGACAACTTGAATGCAACTTGAAAGATGCATGTACCCCTGCGTTCACTGCGACATTATTTACAAATATGGAAGCAACCTAAGTGCCCATCAATAGATGAATGGATAAAGATGTGTATATATACAATGAACTACTACTTGGCCACAAAAAAACAATGAAATCTTGCGCTACGCAACAACATGGATGGACCTAGAGTGTATTATCCTGAGCGAAGTAAACCAAAGACAGACACTGTAAACAAAACGTATGGGCAGACAGGATCAAACAGAAACAGCACCACAAACAGAGAACAAGCCGGTGGCCGCCAGAGTGAGGGGGGAGGGAGGCAGGGTGTGGACGCGCAGTGCAGGGGATACAGTCGGTGATTATGCAAGGCCTTCGCATGGCGACAGAAGACAGCCAGACTTGTCCTGGAGACCATTCTGAAACGCACAGAAACACAGAACCACCCCTGTGTGCCAAGAACTAACAGTGCTGTAGGTCAGTCATACTTTAAAAACAAACACATAGGGAAATATGATCAGATTTCTGGCTACCAGAGGGAGGAGGCACGGGAAGAGGCAAGTAAATGAAGGTACAGACTTCCAGTTGCAAGACCCACTCCAGTGTTCTTGCCTGGAGAATCCCAGGGATCGGGGAGCCTGATAGGCTGCCATCTATGGGGTCGCCCAGAGTTGGACACGACTGAAGCGACTTAGCAGCAGCAGGAATGTAATGTACCACATGATAAAGATAATCAACACTGCTGTACATTATAAATGAAAGCTGCGAGGGAGTATGAATCCTGAGAATTCTCATCACAAGGACAAAAATGTTTTCTACTTCTTTAATGTTGCATCTATATAAGGTGACGAACATTCACTAAACCTACTTGATACTAATTTCATGATGTAAGTCAAATCATTATGTTGGACATCTTAAACTTTATAGTTCTGTATGTCAATTATTTTTGAATAAAACTGGAAAAAAAAATACATGCTCACAACAGAAATTGTTGATAACTGTGAAAATAAATTACACAATGAAAATCTTGGAATACTACCCTCAACAGTCACCAGGGCAAGCAAAGCTGCAGTCTGAAAGGCTTTTTTACACCATAAAGAAAAGAAACAAAATGAACACATTTATAAAGCTTCCCAAATTGTCCATCACAAAGGACCAAGGCTTGTGGCAGACCTGGCTACTGGATTGATGATGTGAGTCTACTCATTTATTTTACTTAAGAGAAAAACAGAAAAGAGTGTCTGTCATAAGATCAATAAGTCCAGAGTGAAAAACAGGTTTCCTCAAACAAATTCAGGATGATAAAGAATTTCATAAAATAAAAACCAGAAATTCTTTCTTCTATAGACATTCAAAACATTGAAACTAATAACGTGGTTTTTATTTTTGAATATGAAGAAAATGTCTGTGAAAGTCTTTAGAATAAGGAATAGAAGAAATTTTTTAAAAGCATGCCACAAAAATGTAAACACATAAAAATTAACCCCATAGGACAGTAGGCTGATCACAACTCAACAGGCTGAAATAAATGAAAAAAAAAAAAAAAACAGAAAAATACCTGTAACATGTTATTCAGTTGCTAGGTTGGATGACAGATAATTAATATTTCTTAATATACAAAGAGTTATTACACGCCAATGAAAACCAAATCTACTGACTAAAAGCTAAATGATATGAACAAGCAATTCGCAAAACAAAAATGACCAATGAAACATATGAAAACTATTGAACCTCAGAGAAATTAAGAAGATTGACAAAATCCTACTGTGGTGAGATCGCCTTTGCAAAGAAGACATTGTGAATTGATACTGCCTTTCAGAAGAACAGTTTGTGGTAAATATTAAAATATGTTGTATCCCTGTCCTTTGAGTCATTAATTTCACTTCTAGGAATTAACCCTAAGAAAATAATTATGTATAACATATATAAGCAGAAACTTGCTCTGCTTATATATAAATTATATATATATATAAAAATTATATATAAATTGTATGAATGGAGAATTGGTGAAATAAACAATGGCATACAGGTACATACAGCAGAATAATACATGTGTTGAGAGCCATCATGAGACTGCAGGGTTTTCTGAAAGAGGAGGTCAGGGCAGAGCATCCAGAGTGTGAATCCGCTGACGCCAGGTGATTACACAAACTGTTAGAGAAATTCCCAATGAGGATTCGAGAAGGATTTCGTCTGTATCTAGTTTAGCTATCAAGCCCAGTTGGCTGTTTTATTTTGCTTCGTTTTCTTGTTACTTTGACAACTGTAGTATAAACAAAATATCTGTCAGATTTTTGTCCTGGGTTCCTGGCAGGAGCTTCAAAACCTTTGCCATTTCCTGAGTCAAAGCTATGGTTTTTCCAGTGGTCATGTATGGATGTGAGAGTTGGACTATAAAGAAAGCTAAGTGCTGAAAAATCGATGCTTTTGAGCTATGGTGTTGGAGAAGACTCTTGAGAGTCCCTTGGACTGCAAGGAGATCCAACCAGTCCATTCTAAAGGAGATCAGTCCTGGGTGTTCATTGGAAGGAATGATGTTGAAGCTGAAACTCCAATACTTTGGCCACCAGATGTGAAGAACTGGCTCATTTGAAAAGACCCTGATGCTGGGAAAGATTGAGGGCAGGAGGAGAAGGGGACGACAGAGGATGAGATGGTAGGATGTCATCACAACTCAATGGACACGGGTCTGGGTGGACTCCGGGAGTTGGTGATGGACAGGGAGGCTTGGTGTGCTGCAGTATATGGGGTCACAAAGAGTTGGACACGCCTGAACAACTGAACTGAACTGAGTGACAGGGTATTTGTTATGCTGGTAAGAGTGACTGCCAGTGGGCCTCTAACTGCTTGAGGATTGAACTTTGAGTCACTGAACTCTAGGGAGAGGGGGAACTGGAACATGGCCAGTGATGACCAATGGTGCCCATGTAATGAAGCCCCCATAGCAACTCTGGACACCAAAGGTCGGTGGAGCTTCCTAACAAACACATTCTTGTGCCAGGAAAGTGTTATGCTTTGACACCACAGGGGCGCGGCTCAGAGGCTCTGTGTTCCCTCCCCATCTCACCCTACGTATATGCTTTGCAACACAACTGTCACAGCACCTTCCTGGGTTCTGTGAGCTCCTCAGAGGCTTGAGGGAGCCTCCCCACTGGCAGCTGGCTGATCAGAGGTGCAGGTGGCCCTGCGCAGGACAGCCAAGCCTCAGACCTGCAGCTGGAGCCTGAAGTAGGGGTGGCCCAGTGGAGGGTGCAAGTCCGTGCCCTGCGGGGTCTGCACTGACCCCAGGGCGTGTCGGGGCTGTACTGCAGCGCCCTCAGCTGTGTTAGACCAGTTGGGTTGGCACAGAAGAGTAGCCATCCTAAGTAACAATATAATACTATTTGCTATAACTGATACTCTTGAGAGGAAAAAAAATGTCATAATATGACAAATAAGCAATAGCTCTGTTGATAGGTACAAACCTAAAGTGCAAGAAATGTTTATCCTTCCTGAGTACCAAACGCCTCCTCACGCAGCTCTCCCACGCTGTACGCCCACACATCATGCACCTCTATTAAAGCACTCATTTCTCTATGCTGCGTTTGTCCAGGCCTCTCTCTCAGACGCGAGACCGTGACTTCCACAGCAGGGGCCACACCTTATTCACCGTCGTACTCTCAGAACCCACCACAGCCCCTACAGAGTGGCAGGCCCGCCGTAAGCCTGGTGCCTGAGCGAGTGAGTCAGTGAGACGGCTCTGTCCATCACCTCGCTTTTGTGAAGGAATGGGCTTGCGTCCTCTTTACTCAACTAAAGGCTGTGTCTGATAGATCAGAGAGATAAGTGGCCTCTGCAGGGAATAAAAACACAGACTCCTGCGTACACAGTAAAAAACGACTGTACCAAATGTTCTTTTCCTTTTCTTTTAGACTTTTGTGGTCCCTTATTATGACAGACCAATAGAAATCTGGTCAGAAGGACTAACTCTATTCCTTATTCAAAAAATGATCATCCTGCTTATAACGGACTCACTCACCTTTGAGCCTAGCATCACCCCCAAAGGCGCCGCAGCCCCAGTTTCCTGTAGCCACTGCAGACAGGTTCTCTGAAGAAACTCCAGGACGAAGAAATCCACAGTAAGCCTGAAGGTGAAAGAAACATCAAAGCGGTGTGAGCGAGCCGACGCTGGCGGCATTTCTGACTGATGTACTAGGAGCAGTGTCCAGTATCAAGCCTATGCTCACTCTCTCTTTCTCCTTTTTATCCTAGGGGCCAGAGCAGAGGGAAAAAGAAAAAACCTGGGATTACACAAGGAAGAGAGTAAGAAATGACCAGTTCTAGTCACTGATTTGCTTTGATGCTGGGCAAATCAAAGCCCTTAAGCCAATACGGGTCTCAGTGGTCCCCCTTCCCCACTTCAAACAAATATAAATGAAAGTATCAGAGATATTTCAAGAATTAATGGGATTCCAGTTACGAACTATGAGGGACTAATGGACAGAAAGGCATTTAAGACAGAGTTTTATTTGAAAACTTTTGATTACTATTTTTCATTACAGTAAAGAGTTATTACTATTAGGCGTCCTCAGGACTCTCTCTGAATTACTGGAACTAGATTAATAACTGTGGTTAGCTTTTAAATGTGCTTCCTGCCACTGAAACACTTCAGCGACTATATAGAAAATGAGTCCCTATATATAAAAGGGACTCCTACGCCTGGCTATAAGATAACCTTTAAAATCCCTCCCAGCTCCAAGACTCTAGTTTCACAGCTGAATTTTAAGCCAGATTATTTTAAAATTTGCCAGTTACCTGCAAAAAGTACAGTATATCCTGAGGATGCTGGCTGCACATTAATTAAATGAACAGCTCATTTTATATTTGAGAAGATCGCAGTTTAAGGTCCTAGAGTTTCTGATTTCCATTTCTTTGCTGTCAGGCTAGTTGGTCTTTCTGCCTCCTAAGGGTTCTTAGTTTTCTGAAACTATCAGACTATGTTAAGAAGTTTAATATAAAAGCAAAGCAAATATCCCCTGGGCTTTCTCAAGTACCAAGCAAAGCCTAAAATATATCTTATGTATAATAGTAAATAAAATAAAAAGAACAATGTGTGATGGATGTTCCCAGAGAAAAACCAAGGATAAAGAAAGATGCCTCTATGAAACCCACATGTAATACTGTAAATTGCTCTCTGAAGTTGCTACAAAGGTATAAAAATTTATTTTACACACTGTCTGGATGGATTAACAAGGCTATTTCTTCCACCTCCTCATAGGCTGTAAATCCTGGCAGATATTAATTATAAGTTGGTACCAGACCATTATTCAGTGCTGTGGTACAGAGCTTACACTAGAACTCACAAATTACCTGTATAATCAGATGCATAGAGCTTTTGAAAATCTCTTTCAGGTCAAAACTATCAAAGAGCTCAATTTTTTTTTTGAGCAGGTTCTTCTTGAAAGGTACAGATTCTCTGCCTTTATGCCAACAAAGGAAATAGACTTTCTGTCAGAATAGACATAACTCTGCCACTTGCTTTCCTGTCAAATTCTCCAAACATGCCCAGATGAAGAGGAAAATGCCTTAGCCTCCTATTTAACGTTTTCTGCTTTATGCCACCAGAATGACTTTAGTCGCTTCCATTACTGCCATCTCTACATATCTGGGCTAAATTTTCTTTAAACAAAAATAGCTTAGTAAAACTAAAGCCAAACAACAGGGAATTTGAAATATTTAGATTATCTGAAGCAAAATCTAACCAGTTTTACTAAAAAAAAATCTTGAAAAATGGCCACAGCAGAAACAAACTATAAAACTGAAGTTATCCTGGATTTGCTGTTCTGATCAAACAAAACTTTTAAAAGGTAATCAGATAGAAATTAAATGATGTGAAATACTTTTGTAAAATAGGTAAAAGAATAACTAATGATTAAATACAAAGTTCCTTTTTATAGAGGTCTAATTTATTTATTATGTTAGTTTCAGGTATACAGCAAAGTGATTCAGTATTTCTAAAGGTTCAGTTCAGTTCAGTCGCTCAGTCGTGTCCGACTCTTTGCGACCCCATGAATCGCAGCACGCCAGGCCTCCCTGTTCATTACCATCTCTCGGAGGTCACTCAGACTCACGTCCATTGAGTCCGTGATGCCATCCAGCCATCTCATCCTCTGTCGTCCCCTTCTCCTCCTGCCCCCAATCCCTCCCAGCATCAGTCTTTTCCAATGAGTCAACTCTTCGCATGAGGTGGCCAAAGTACTGGAGTTTCAGCTTCAGCATCATTCCTTCCAAAGAAATCCCAGGGCTGATCTCCTTCAGAATGGACTGGTTGGATCTCCTTGCAGTCCAAGGGACTCTCAAGAGTCTTCTCCAACACCACACTTCAAAAGCATCAATTCTTCGGCGCTCAGCCTTCTTCACAGTCCAACTCTCACATCCATACATGACCACAGGAAAAACCATAGCCTTGACTAGACGGACCTTATTCGGCAAAGTAATGTCTCTGCTTTTGAAAATATTATCTAGGTTGGACATAACTTTTCTTCCAAGGAGTAAGCGTCTTCCAATTTCATGGCTGCAGATTACACTCCATTAAAAGTTATTACAAGATAATGGCTATAATTCCCCGTGTTGTCCTATATACCCTTGTTGAGTATCTATTTTGTATAGTTTGTGTCTCTTAATCCCATAGCCCTAATGCACCCCCCATCCCTTCCCACTTCCCTCCGTAACCACTAGTTTTAGCCTGTGAGTCTGTTCCTGTTCTCCATATGCATCACCTGTATTATCTTTTAGATTCCGCTTATATATGACGCCGTGCTGTGCTTAGTTGCTCTGTCGTGTCCGACTCTTTGTGACCCCATGAACTGTAGCCCGCCAGGCTCCTCTCTCCATGGGGATTCTCCAGGCAAGAATACTGGAGTGGGTTGCCATGCCCTCCTCCAGGGGCCTTTCCAACCCAGGGATCACACCCAGGTCTCCCCCATCTGAGCCACCAGGGAAGGCCACGTATGAGGGATATCATGTAGCATCTGTCTTCCTCTTATTTCACCAAGCATAAATACTAGGCCCATCCACGTTGCTGTACAAGGTAGAATTCCATTATTTTTAATGGCTGAATCATGTTTCACTGTATACATTCTCCGTTTGTCTGATGATGGGCATGGCACTTGGGTTGCTTCCACATCTTGGCTGTTGTTACAAAATTCTTTTATTGTGTTTAAACCGACCACTTCCAAGGTCAGAAATCAGAGAGAAAAAGCAAGCTCCTCTGAGTCCCCTTTAGAGGGACAACCCTTGCTTCTCTCCATTCCCCAGTAAGGAGAGAGATCCCTCACATGTCAGAGACCAGGACAGGGCCACTAATCAGGATAATAACTGAGCTTCTTTGGTAAGAAACAAAGATCAGATAGTGATAGAGACGGCGAAAGAATTGTCAAGTTCTTTCTTCCTAGGGGAATGTGCTAGGAGTTCTCAAGAGCTCCACACTGGCAGCAAATTTTTCCCCACATGAGCCAGAGCACTTGAGAAGATTAATCAAAGCAGTGAAAGAAACCTTGCTTATTAAACTCTCATCACAGCTGACCTAACATTCACCGTGACAGAGCTATTTATTTTTTACTAATAAACTACTTAAAAGTGGGGAAAAGAAGCAGCATTCAAACCTCAGTGAGTAGAAGACACCAATCAATCCTCCTGGCTCAGAATGGGGCTTCCTTGATAGCTCAGTTGGTAAAGACTTTGCCTGAAATGCACGAGACCCTGATTCAATTCCTGGGTCCGGAAGATCCGCTGGAGAAGGGATAGGCTACCCACTCCAGTATTCTTGGGCTTCCCTGGTGGTTCAGTTCATAAAGAATCCACCCGCAATTCGGGAGACCTGGGTTCAGTCTCTGGTTTGGGAAGATTCCCTGGAGAAGGGAAACACTACCCACTCCAATATTTTGCCCTGGAGAGTTCCATGGACTATGTATTCCATGGGGTTGCAAAGAGTTGGACATGACTGAGTGAATGAGTTTTGATGGGACGGTAAGAGGAGAGGGAATTCTGGAGTCCTGAAGGGTGCCGAGGGGAGCCTTGAGAAGCAAGTGGCAGGAGGAAAATGTTGGTATCTAGAATTTAAAACTAGCGCCCAGCTGGGAAGTGGTAAAAAGACATGGGGGAAGGAAACCTAGAAGCTGAAAAAGGAAACAAAGAAAACAGTTTTCAAAACCTACAGGCCCAGAACGGGGCCCAGGAAATAGAAGGTATTCAGGTGAATATTCTGTGCAAACATCCCTGCGACACACAGGCATGCGCACACACGGGCTGACGCACTCAGGCTGCAAAGCCAGTTCCAGCCGGCCTAAGAGAAGGCAATTAAGTCACGTCCTTCACTCTAACGTGAATACGTCATACTGTTTTCTAGATTAACGATTTAATTATTGTCCCAAGGAGTTGTTTATATTAAGTCAATATAACATATTTGTCTAACAAACTAATATACAGTTCATACTGATAATGATTTTCTGTTTTAGAATACTGTGATTTCCTAAAAACAAATATAAAAAGTGCCTAAAGGGATGTCCCTGGTGGCCCAGGGACGAAGACTCCATGCTCCCAATGCAGAAGGCCTGGGTGTGATCCCTGGCCAGGGAACTTGACCCACATTCCGCAACTAAGAGCTGGCAAGCCACAGCTAAGGCCCAGTTGTTGTTCAGCCGCCCATGGTGTCCAACTCTTTGCAACCACGGGGACTGCAGCATGGGGTTTTTTTTCAAGTGCCTTTAGAATCTTTTAAAGGACAGAAATGGTATGAACCTAAGAGAAGTAGAAGGTATTAAGAGGTGGCAACAATACATAGAAGAACTACACAAAAAAGATCTTCACGACCAAGATAATCACGATGGTGTGATCACTCACCTAGAGCCAGACATCCTGGAGTTTGAAGTCACATGGGCCTTATGAACATCATACTGTTTTCTAGATTAACGATGTAATTATTGTCCCAAGGAGTTGTTTATATTAAGTCAATATAACATATTTGTCTAACAAACTAATACATAGTTCATACTGATAATGATTTTCTTTGTTTCTACGAACAAAGCTAATGGAGGTGATGGAATTCCAGTTGAGCTATTTCAAATCCTAAAAGATGATGCTGTGAAAGTGCTGCACTCAATATGCCAGCAAATTTGGAAAACTCAGCAGTGGCCACAGGACTGGAAAAGGTCAGTTTTCATTCCAATCCCAAAGAAAGGCAATGCCAAAGAATGCTCAAACTACCGCACAATTGCACTCATCTCACACGCTAGTAAAGTAATGCTCAAAATTCTCCAACCCAGGCTTCAGCAATACGTGAACCGTGAACTTCCAGATGTTCAAGCTGGTTTCAGAAAAGGCAGAGGAATCAGAGATCAAATTGCCAACATACACTGGATCATGGAAAAAGCAAGAGAATTCCAGAAAAACATCTACTTCTGCTTTATTGACTATGCCAAAGACTTTGACTGTGTGGATCACAATAAACTGTGAAAAATTCTTAAGGAGATGGGAATACCAGACCACCTTACTTGCCTCCTGAGAAATCTGTATGAAGAGGCAACAGTTAGAACTGGACATGGAACAACAGACTGGTTCCAAATCAGGAAAGGCATACGTCAAGGCTGTATATTGTCACCCTGCTTATTTAACTTATATGCAGAGTACATCATGAAAAATGTTGGGCTGGATGAAGCACAAGCTGGAATCAAGACTGCCGGGAGAAATATCAGTAACCTCAGATACGCAGATGACACCACCCTTATGGCAGAAAGCGAAGAAGAACTAAAGAGCCTCTTATGAAAGAGAACAGTGAAAAAGTTGGCTTAAAACTCAATAATCAGAAAACTAAGATCATGGCCTCTGGTCCCATCACTTCATGGCAAATAGATGGGGAAACAATGGAAACAGTGACAGGCTTTATTTTGGGGGGCTCCAAAATCACTGCAGATGGTGACTGTAGGCATGAAATTAAAAGATGTTTGCTCCTTGGAAGAAAAGCTATGACCAACCTAGACAGCATATTAAAAAGTAGGGACATTACTTTGCCAACAAAGGTCCATCTAGTCAAGGCTATGGTTTTTCCAGTGGTCATGTATGGATGTGATAAATGGACTATAAAGAAAGCTGAGCACTGAAGAACTGATGCTTTTGAACTATGGTTTTGTAGAAGACTCTTGAGAGTCCCTTGCACTGCAAGGAGATCCAACCAGTCCATCCTAAAGGAAATCAGTCCTGAGTATTCACTGGAAGGACTGATGCTGAAGCTGAAACTCCAATACTTTGCCCCCCTGATGTGAAGATCTGACTCTTTGGAAAGACCCTGATGCTGGGAAAGATTGAAAGTGGAAGAAGTGGGTGACAGAGGATGAGATGGTTGGATGGTATCACCAACTCAATGGACATGAGTTTGAGTAAACTCTGGGAATTGGTGAAGGACAGGGAGGCCTGGCGTGCTGCAGTCCAAGAGGTTGAAGAGCCAGACACTAGAAGTTCAAGATCAGGGTGTCAATTTATGTTTGGTTTCTTTTGAGATCCCTCTCCTTGGCGTGCAGACAGTCACCTTCATATAGACCCACACATGGTATTTATTCTCTGCACATGCACTCCTAATTTTTTTTTTTTTTTCAGACTGAGAGACTGAACTGAAGAACCGTTTAGAAGAGAATAAACTAATATTAAGTCTTAAAATTATCCTTAGATTCAGTAACAATTTTATAAATTTCTTCTTTGTAAATTTCTTTTATTTGATTAAATAACAACTGTACAAAGATGTTTAAAATGAAAGCGTTAGTTGCTCAGTCACGTCGGATTCTTTGCGACCGCATGGACTGAAGCCGGCCAGGCTCCTCCGTCCACGGGACCCCCAGGCAAGAGTCCTGGAGTGGGCTGCCATTCCCTGCTCCAGGGGGTCCGCCCACCCAGGGGCTGAACGCAGCTCTGCTGCACTGCGGGCAGATTCTTCACCACGGGAGCCACCAGGGAAGCTCCACAAAGATGTTTACCACACTGCATATAATAAGGAGAACCCTGGGACTACCATTAGCCTAGTTAAAAAACTAATAGCTAAGTCTTAGTATATCAGCTAAGTCCTCATATGTCAATCCAACTCATTTTATGGCCATTATTATATTATTATGAAGATCATTAGTATGAAAAATATAATTATGGATAAGTTAAATAAATACAATATTTATGTCACTTTTGAACACATTTATATGAAACTTAATATTTGTGTGGAAAGTCCTACAAAAATGAAAACAATTATTTGAAAGGTAAAATTATAGATGATATTTTGTCTTTAAAATAACTGTAACCTTAGTAAATGGATGTTGCCTTTTCAAGATGCAAAATAAAATGAAAACATCATTTAGACCTTAGATTTCCCATGTATGAAATCAGAGATTAGATTATATATTTCTATGGTTATTCTGATTCTATACATTGAGAAACTGAAGGGAAAACTCACAAAAAATGATACATTTTGAACCAATATTCCTGAAAAGTAAAGTAACACAGACTTCAAGAAAAAATTATAAATGATCAGATGTTGAACTTCTTTGAACTATCAACAGTGAGGACTGATCGGTTTTGTTAATCAGGCACTGTAACAATCCACTCCTGAATTTGGTGATAATAACAAAAACAGCAAAATCAATACGTCAGTTTTTAAAAGGGAAGTGGTGATTTCCTGCCCAGATGGTCTCCTCACTTCGTTAAATTTCTGATCCAGATGACTCCATGAAATATATTCGTTACTTAATCTTATTGGATTGAGTCTAACATGGCTAAACACAACTTCCCACAGATGATTTCTTTCTTCCTTTGCTGAGCTATTTGCTACTTTTACATCCTGGAGTCATAAATCTTTCCAATCCAAAGACAGTTCTCCTAGAGAATGTTACCTAGCTGACCTTTCACAGGTTTAAAACACAGGTTCATAGTATCAGTCAGATGCAAGGAGCCTGACCCGTCCCTTTAAAAACCGACTCTTCTCGTCAGTCATGATGTGGGTCCAGGAGGCTGGGAGGAGCCTGGATAGAGTCAGTTGTTTCCAGAGACGATAAAGCGCTTGGTGGGCCTGCCTTTCAGCTGTTATCTGTTGTGTGCCATGTCCTCAGTCGCTCAGTTTTGTCTGATTCTTTGCAACCCCATGGCCTATAGTCCACCAGGCTCCTCTGTCTGTGGAATCTTCCAGGCAAGAACATAGGAGCAGATTGCCATTTCCTCCTCCATGGGAATCTTCCCAACCCGGGGACTCAACCCATGTGTCCTGCATTGGCAGGCAGATTCTTCACCACTGCACCACCTGGGAAGCTTGAGTAACGCCTAAAAGCAGCAAGCCCCCTAGAGTTCAGAGATCCACACTGAATTCTGATGGTGAGAGCTGTCTATTGCTTCGTTTGGAAAAATGGAGTTTTTCTGTTCCTGTCTAGTTTCTTTCTGGCATAAAAAAAAAAAAAAAAGCACCGTACAAGTTATCTCTGAAGTGATTTAATACAGAGTTCTGCTTTAAACCTAAGTTTACAAAACACAGTGAGATGTAAAACATTTAATTTACTATGCTCTCAAAGTTGTGGTGTCATCAGTTAGCCATGGGGAATTAAAAAGGAGAATATTTATGTCCAGGGTATATCTGTAAAAGTGAATGATTCAGCTCCTGCAGGAAAAGTATTTGTGGAAATGTAAATATTATCCATTAAAAAAAAAGAACCGTGGAATGTGTGTTAATGTGCAATAATGGTTAAACACATTTCCTTTCCATACATGTCTCTCTAAACTTTCCGTATATTTCTTGCCATAACAAAGTGCCACACAGACCATGTGACCAAAACAACAGGCATTACTTTCCTCAGGTTGAGTGAGTGAGCGAAGTCGCTCAGTCATGTCCGACTCTTTGCGACCCCATGGACTGTAGCCCACCAGGCTCCTCCCTCCATGGGATTTTCCAGGCAAGAGTACTGGAGTGGGTTGCCATTTCCTTCTCCAGGGGATCTTCCTGACGCAGGGATCGAATCTGGGTCTCCTGCATTCCAGGCAGACGCTTTAACCTCTGAGCCATCAGGGAAGCAGTTTAGGAGACTAGAAGTTCAAGATCAGGGTGTCAGCATGTTTGGTTTCTTCTGAGACCCCACTCCTGGGCGTGCAGATGGTCACCTTCATGTAGACCCACACATGGTATTTATTCTGTGCACATGCACTCCTGATTTTTTTTGTTGTTTTTTTGTTTGTTTTTGTATGACCTAACTCTTCTTATAAGGATACTAGATTGCATTAGGGCGTCCCTGGTATCCAAGGACCCCCACACCCACTGATTATAAATGCCTTCTACTATCAATGACCATGTGACACATTCACAAACACTTTTGATGAAAAGCTAAATATAAATATAAATCTTATTCTACTTGATATGCTGTGTAATAAAAACACCATGTGCTTGGAGACAACTGCTTTAAGGCAAGAGTTTAGACAGTGAAAGCAGGCTCACATTTAAAAGGTACCTAAAAGATATTCCTTAGTATCATGGGAGAAGGCAATGGCACTCCACTCCAGTACTCTTGCCTGGAAAATCCCATGGATGGAGGAGCCTGGTAGGCTGCAGTCCATGGGGTCACTAAGAGTCGGACACGACTGGGCGACTTTACTTTCACTCTTCACTTTCATGCATTGGAGAAGGAAATGGCAACCCACTCCAGTGTTCTTGCCTGGAGAATCCTAGGGACGGGGGAGCCTGGTGGGCTGCCGTCTCTGGGATCGCACAGAGTCAGACACGACTGAAGCAACTTAGCAGTAGCAGCAGCAGCAGTATCATGAGTCATATAAAAGAGAAATTATAACTGTTGACATATCAAAGAACAGTCTTTTTGGACAGCTTTTCTGAGGAATTAAAGAAAAATGGAATCTGTATGTAAGTTCAATTTTGGAAAATAATGCATTTACTCTTCAAACTTTTTATGGGATCCCTTTGAGAACTTCAAATGTTAAAATAACCTAATTGTATATTTTAAAAATATGTTCAACAGCAAATTAGATTCTCAAGTACATTAGGATATAAGATAACAAATGTAATTATATTGGAAATATCCCCTAAGTTTTAAGCATAGTAAAAGCCTTTCTGGATTATTTGGTTATTTTACTAACAACAACATGAAAGGTAAGGTACTTGAGCTGGGATTAGCAGAGCACCACACAGAGGCCATTCCTGTGGTGAGACCCAGGGAAAGGATGTGAAGATGATATACCGAGGGCCACACCTGCCAGTCCAACAGCACTCCCAGCGCCCTGGCAGCGGTACACCCGGTCGGCTCTCACTACCAAAAGCCTGTGTAGGGACTGGCACATGGGAGGCACGCAAAACACACACCTTATCTAAGCAGTGAGTTTCATGACCGAAGCCTGTTCATGGAAGCTAAAAAATGGTTTTCAGAATTGGGTCAGTCTTGGCTGTGAGAGTAATTTGAGGAACTAAAGACAAAAGCAACAGTTTTGGTAAGGCCCTATCGGCCTGGAGAGCAGCATTAGAATGCTACTGTAAGTGAGCTAGTTTATCATGGTTAACTAGTAAAATCCTGAGCTCACAATAGGTCTAGCTCATTTTTATATTTCTATAACACAATAAAAAAAGAAAATGATTACAGGAGATAAGACTAAGCACCGAAAGCCATACAGTCCATCATAAATATGTCACATTGCCAAATAAGTAATTCACATGACTCGTACCAGTACGAGAACAACAGTGACTTGACTTTCAGGGTTTATCTGTTTTAATCCTGATAGCATACCTTGCAGAGAAAGTGTCACTGGGTAGGTTTGAAAAAAACTTTCAAGGTTCATTCATTTCTATATCGTTTTAAAATGATAGTGTTCCAAAGCTTCTAAATGTACTTGATGAGATAAATGCATGTGTGGGTTAATATCAAGCAACAGTCTGTCTGGCATCAGTCATCAAATAATTATAAAACGGCAAGCACATCCTGTACAAGCTGACAGACCCATTAACTCAGGAGCACGGTGGGCAGGCGTCCTGACACGGCAGGAATTACCAGAGAGCATTAATTTCAGCATTAATAAAACGGCAGCAGATAGATACAGCTGCCAGACGGACGAAGAAATAAGGTTACTGGCCTTGTTAAGCTCCCGTCTGATCTTCTCGGGCACAAACTGGTCGAGGTAGCGTCGGAAGTGCAGGGCGTCGATGGCGACGATCTCAGTGCCGCGCCGCTGCCAGTCGTCCCTGGGGCAGGACAGACGGGGGCGAGAATGGGGAAAGGCGCTCAGCAGACCACAGCCCCCGCCAGGGCAGGGTCGGAGACTTCCGCGGGGTTAATACGTTACAAACCAACCAGCCCATGGCTTTATGTCTCAGCAAATCAGGAAGTCCAAGGCACACGTATTGTGGAGTACCAAGCATTAAGCAGTAAAATGAAAAGACAGACTATACTGTAAACAGATACATCACTAACAGTAAGTCTTCAAGGCTAAAAGATTTGGTGGGTAAACCAAAGGGGTTTAGCTCTTTGTTCTCCTCCCAACACTAAAGATCTGGCCTTGGTATCTGGACAAGAGCTCTTTCCTCTGTTCCGGAAGAGCTGCTCTAAGTCACTGAGTTTGTAACATCGCCGTATATTGTCCAAAAACTAGTCCCAAAGAGTCAAGTGCTGAGGGAAAAAAAAAAGTGTAACAATTCAATACAAAATTCTACCTGCTACGCTCAACTGCTGAGTGCACAAAATTATTTTTAAAAAGGCAAAGAAATCAAAGCAAACAATAACAATTTGCCTGTGGAGACAGGAAAAGTTGGATGAGATGGTGATTTTGGAAACATGAAATTCTAAATATTCATCTCTCTATAAACATGCATACAATGACATTCCCATCAATGCTTCACACTGGAGAACAGCAACAGAAGCCCTCATGCTACTCTGTAAAGAATTGTAAAGAATTAAAAATCCACCTTAGTAACTGCTGCAGCCATATATTTTATCCAAAACAAAGAAAGCCTAGCAACTGGGCCTGAGATATTACACAGAATAAGGCTGTATGGCAGCAAGGGCGGTGGCTGATTCTTTCTGCCACAATGGCTCTTCCGAAACACTCACACATTTGCCACACACACGTTTTCAATAAAAAATTTGCCTCTGGGGAAGCAAAAATGTCAAAGTGTAAGAATGTATTTCAATAAGGAACCAGGGACAGCAGCAGCAAAGCTCACCACAGGTTCTGCCAGCAACCGTTTTGTGGCATTACGCAAACTGTCCCAACATAGGTTTCCCCCACTTACCTAATCTCACAGAACTTAAGGACAACTAAAAAGGCTGTTTAAAGGCTTTAAGCTGTAATTAGAATCCACTCGAAATAAGTTTGTTGTTGGACGTTAACCTTCACTGGATGCTTACAGTTAGCAGCAGAGACACCTGTAGAGAGCTGTGCCTTTCCTGGTCTTGGTTTAGATATCTGGCTTTTCTTTCCCTGTTCTTCTCTGAGTATATAGAGCTGGTGAATCTGTTTTACCGACTAGTGAACCTGTACTATCGAATTTAAGAAGAAAACTGTATTTCTGAAGTGCGAGTAGATGGAAGACAGCATGTACCAGGGTCAAGCCCACCGTCCTCAGCTTCTGGCCACGTGGTCCGAGGGCAGAGATGAACTCACCGTTCACTCCTGTCTTCATGGCTCCGGGCCCAGCGGTACGTTTCGGCGTAGCCTGTGTACTCACTGTACTGCTCAGGACCTGAAACACATAATCTGCCACTATTATTTTCAAGAAAAAATATTTCTTAAAAACTACACCTTCTAAAGGGTCTCTGTTAAGAAACACACAAGCAGATAAAAAACTCCACTAGTCTTAATGACCTATTATTTCACATGAAGAAAACAGTGATGCTTCCAGAAGCAACCACAATATTTAACGTACACTGAATGAATGGCCCAATCAACCAAGAAAATAAAATAGTCTGTCATATCCATTTTTTCTTTTATGAGTACATAAAGACTGTGTTTTATAAAAGTCCACTGTCTTCAGTGTCAGTAATCTGATGATAATATTTAACTTGCATTGTTGAGAAAATAAATTTTATATAAAAACATTCCCTAAGAAAAGTATCAATAAGATTAATCTTAGGATTTGCCTATCAATAGGCAAAATAAAACCAGGATATTATGCATGAGAAGACAGGAAGGGAGAAAAGCATACTTAACAGGCACCAAGCTTGGCATTTAACACAGGCTTCTAATTCATGGGACCTGAACATAAGAACAACGACGGTGTCAACAGTGTTCCACTATTTAACTAAACAAGCTCATTCCAACTTCCATGGTCAACTCAATAACTGCTTAATAACAATCAACAAAACAGTAAAATTAAAAGCTGAAAACCCTGAGCAAGACAACACTTTTCACGTATAAAAAAGAGAAACACGACAACATTGAGAACTAAGATTAATGGTATTTTTAGTACAGCTGACTCTTGAACAATGTGAGTCTGAACTGCATGGGTGCCCTTACACTGCAGATTTTTTCAGTGGTAAATGTTACAGTGCTGCACGATCCGCAGCTGACTGAATCCACAGATGTGGTCCCCATAAGTGAAGGAAACATGTATTCAAAGGGCTAACTTGTAAGTTACCTACACATGTAAGTTGTATGAGGACTTTACGGTCCTACTTTTCTGTTCAAAAGATATACTTCAGTGGCAAAGTGAAAGTCACTCAGGTGTATCTAACTCTTTGCAACCCCATGGACTATACAGTTCATGGAATTTTCCAGGTCAGAATACTGGAGTGGGTTCTCATGCCCTCCTCCAGGGGATCTTCCCAACCCAGGGACTGAACCCAGGTCTCCTGCATTGCAGGCAGATTCTTTACCAGCTGAGCCTCAAGGGAAGCCCTAGAATACTAGAGTGGGTAGCCTATCCCTTCTTGTGCGGATCTTCCAGACTCAGGAATCGAACTGGGGTCTCCTCCACTGCAGGTGGATTCTCTGCCAACTGAGCTATCAGGGAAGCCCATACTTCCGTGGGGTTCCTACCAAAATGAATAAACTGAATCTAATTATGAAAAAACATTGGGCAACCCTTCAAAAGAGATATTCTATCAAGTGATGGTCCCATCACTTCATGGGAAACAGTGGAAACTTTATTTTTCGGGGCTCCAAAACCACTGCAGATGGTGACTGCAACCATAAAATTAAAAGACGCTTACTCCTTGGAAGGAAAGTCATGACCAACCTAGATAGCATATTCAAAAGCAGAGACATTACTTTGCCAACAAAGGTCCATCTAGTCAAGGCTATGGTTTTTCCAGTGGTCATGTATGGATGTGAGAGTTGGACTGTGCAGAAAGCTGAGCACTGGAGAATTGATGCTTTTGAACTGTGGTGTTGGAGAAGACTCTTGAGAGTCCCTTGGACTGCAAGGAGATCCAACCAGTCCATTCTGAAGGAGATCAGCCCTGGGTGTTCTTTGGAAGGAATGATGCTGAAGCTGAAACTCCAGTACTTTGGCCACCTCATGCCAAGAGTTGACTCATTGGAAAAGACTCTGATGCTGGGAGGGATTGGGGGCAGGAGGAAAAGGGGACGACAGAGGATGAGATGGCTGGATGGCATCACTGACTCGATGGACCTGAGTCTGAGTGAAATGTGGGAGTTGGTGATGGACAGGGAGGCCTGGTGTGCTGATTCATGGGGTCGCAAAGAGTCGGACACGACTAAGCAACTGAACTGAACTGAACTGAACCAAGTAACTGGCTTATATATTTTAAAAATATCAAGGTGAACAAACACAAGGTTGAGAAAGTGTCCCAGTTTAAAGAATGTGTGACAAGTGTATTCAAAGAGAAGATATGTGCACCCTTATGTTCACAGCAGCACTGATTACAACAGCCAACACATGGACACAACCGCAATGCTCAGTGATAGATGAACTGAGAGAAGATGCCCCCCCCACACACACACAGCCGCAATGCTCACTGACAGATGAACTGAGAGATGAAGATGCCACAAACACACACACACACACAACCGCAATGCTGACAGATGAACCGAGAGAAGATGCCACACACACACACACACACACACACCCACACACACACACAGTGAAATATGACTGAGCCATCAAAAAGAATGAAATAATGTCACCTGCAGTAACATGAATGGACCTGGAGATTAGCATACTAAACAAAGTAAGTCAGCAGAGAAAGACAGATACCACACGATATCACTTATATATGGACTATAACGACACAAATGAGCACATTTACAAAACATAAACAGACTCAGACACAGAGGACAGGCTGCGGTTGCCAAGGGGAAGTGGGAGCAGGGGCGAGAAGGACTGGAAGTTTGGGAACAGGAAAGGGAAATCACCATATGAAGCGTGGGCAAACAACAAGGCCCTACTGTAGAGCAGAGGGGACTACATTCAAGATCCTGTGACAAACCACAATGGAAAAGAATATGAAGAAAACTGTATGCATATATATATATAGCTTAGTCACTGGGCTGTACAAAGGAAATTAACACAATGTTAAAACTATTCGTCAATAAATTTTTTTTTTAAGTCAAATCTTCCCAAACTGATCTGTAGATTCAAAGCAGCCTTAATTAAATTAAAATTCTAGGACTGCCCTGGTGGTGCAGTGGGTATGAATCTGCCTGCCAATGCAGGGGACACAGGCTTGACTCCTGGTCTCAGAAGACTTCCACAGGCCGTGCAGCAGCTAAGCCGGTGAGTCGCAACTGCTGAAGCCTGTGGGCCTGGAACCCGTGCTCCACGGTGAGAGAAGCCGCCGCAGCGGGCAGCCCGGGCAGCACCAGTGAAGGGAGGCCCCCACTCAGCCCAGCCAGAGAAAGCGCACAGAGCAGCCAGCGCCCCGCGCAGCCGGACACGCGAGCAAACAGACAAAAGCACCTTAAAAATTCTAAGAAGCTTTTCTGTAGATAAATTCAACAAACAGCTCTGAAGAAGAACACAGTTGGAGGGCTCATACTGATTTCACAAATTATTATAAAACTACAGTAATCAAATCAGAAAGAATTAAAAAAAAAAAAAAAAAAACCCTCGAAAACAAAACAAAACCCAAAACCCCGAATTAATAAACTGGACTTCAAAATTAGAAACTTCTGTTTTTCAAAAGTCATTGAAGATAATGAAAAGATTCATTCCATGTGCCTGATAAAAGACTTATCTAAAATATATAAAGCACTTCCAGAACTCAAGAGTAAAAAACTATACCATGGCTGGTTCATGTTGATGTATGGCAAAAACCACCACAATATTGTAAAGAAATCAGCCTCCAACTAAAATAAAGAAATTAATTTAAAAGAAAAAAAAAAAAAACTAAAACACAGGCAAAAAGATGACCTTCATGTGAGTAGCCATATGTCAAAACTTACCTAATTGTACACTTTAAATATATATAATTTGTTATATGCCAATTGTACTTCAATAAAACCGTTAAAAATGTAATCTGTCTTCTTCACTAGACTGACAGCTTCTCAAGGGCAGGAATTATAAATTATTAACGTCTGTGCCTACATTAGCATCTTCCCCTGGAGGAGGGCATAGCAACCCACTCCAGTATTCTTGCCTGGAGAATCCCATGGACAGAGAAGCCTGGCGGGCTCAGTCCCTGGGGTCTCAAAGAGTCAGACAGGACTGAACTGCCTTACCACATACGCACAGTGTAAGAATACAGAAGCAGATGAGTAAGTACTTGCTGCATAAACATAATTAATGAGCAAAACAGGAAGTACATTGAGGTTAAAATGAATCCAGAAATACTTAATCTGGACTAAGTATTATGTAGGAGAAGGCAATGGCACCCCACTCCAGTACTCTTGCCTGGAAAATCCCATGGATGGAGGAGCCTGGTAGGCTGCAGTCCATGGGGTCGTTAAGAGTCGGACACGACTGGGCGACTTTACTTTCACTCTTCACTTTCATGCATTGGAGAAGGAAATGGCAACCCACTCCAGTGTTCTTGCCTGGAGAATCCCAGGGACAGGGGAGCCTGGTGGGCTGCCGTCTCTGGGGTCGCACAGAGTCGGACACGAGTGAAGCGACTTAGCAGCAGCAGCAACAGCAGCAGCAGCAGCAAGTATTATGTAATTGACATATATTTAAAAATTCATTTACGAAGAGCATGGCATGGTAAACTTAAGCCATGAGGAATCACCCAAAGTGAATCCTTAAGTAGCCTAATCTCACTGGACTTCATTCCAACATCTAAAAGTCAAGCCTGTCAATAATTTTTATATTGTTTATCTCCTAGAATTGCTTGGAAAACCAAACAAAACAAATTAAAAACCCTTCAACCTTCAGTTGGTATTTGGTGGCATCAGACTTAACTTTGTAAGAGAGTAGAGAAACCAAGAGATTCCCTGGTGGCTTAGCTGGAACAGAACCTGCCTGCCAGTGCGGAAGACATGAGAGACACGGGTTCGATCCCTGGACTGGGAAGATCCCCCCAAGACGCAAAGGGCAACCTGCTGCAGTATTCCTGCCTGGAAAATTCTATGGACAGAGGAGCCCGGCAGTCACAGAGCGCTGGACGCGACTGAGCGCGCAGACACACACGCTAGAGAAACCGAAGGCGTCTGGCTCCATCTAAGCAAGGCTGGGAAGAAGCCTGGGCTGCTGGCACGGCTGGAAACAGAGAGGCGGGAGCAACCCTCTCCTGTCTTTGGCCCCGAAGTGGGCAAATCTGTTTATTATTCTTAGCAACAACAATAATAATAATGCCTACTCCGACCTCTTAATTACAGAAAACAAACACCTGTCTTTTGAAAAGTGGTTGAAAAATATAAAATACCAATGCTCAATTTCTATTGCATTTTAGAGTGGTTTCTGTCTTCCTTCCTAAGAGAAACAAAGTTAGGTTTATTTTCTTCAGGTTTGGGAAATCAAAAATGTACATACAGAAGCTTTTGCTCTCAACAAATTAAATCCTGACTTTTCTAAGGAAACATCTTTCACAACTATCTTGTTCGTTCTGAAAAACAACTGCCCTTAGCTTGTTGAAAATTTAAATTTGTTGCTAAACTTTTCTGAAAATGCAAAGGTAAACAATGGTAACAGCAGAGAAGAGACAAAGGTCTGAAGGTCTTTGTGATAGCTCTCCCAAGGGATAGCCTTAAGGCTTCATGCTCAAAGATAAATCTTCACCTAAGTTAAAAACTTAAGGAACCCATTTAAATCTTTTCAAGAGCTTATTACAACTTTATGAGTTCTTAAGATTTAATAGTAAGAAAAATTCTTTTTTTCTTTTATTAGTAATGAAAATTTATGATGAGAACAGCAAAAAATAATTGGAGATTAAAGAAATTCTACCTACTAATGGGTACATACCCATTCTACATACTAATAGAATTCTACATACTAATGCCCCTAGCAAGAAGGTTTATACAAAAACCATCTACCCTAATTTTATTAGTATCATTAAAACAGTGCTGATTATGCAGCAGAAAGAACACTCTTGCCTTTCATTCCCATGACTAATAAAAATTAAGAAAAGTCAAACTCCAACTGAATTTGGATCTTTCCCAATCTGCTGGTGTCATTAGTAGTGATCGAGGGCCAACCAACCTAGACAGCATATTCAAAAGCAGAGACATCACTTTGCCGACTAAGGTCCGTCTAGTCAAGGCTATGGTTTTTCCTGTGGTCATGTATGGATGTGAGAGTTGGACTGTGAAGAAGGCTGAGCACCGAAGAATTGATGCTTTTGAACTGTGGTGTTGGAGAAGACTCTTGAGAGTCCCTTGGACTGCAAGGAGATCCAACCAGTCCCATTCTGAAGGAGATCAGCCCTGGGATTTCTTTGGAAGGAATGATGCTAAAGCTGAAACTCCAGTACTCTGGCCACCTCATGCGAAGTGTTGACTCACTGGAAAAGACTCTGATGCTGGGAGGGATTGGGGGCAGGAGGAGAAGGGGATGATGGAGGATGAGATGGCTGGATGGCATCACTGACTCGATGAACATGAGTCTGAGTGAAATGTGGGAGTTGGTGCTGCGACTCATGGGGTTGCAAAGAGTCGGACACGACTGAGCAACTGAATTGAACTGAGGGCTGTTTCTGTAGCGATGGGCACCTCTAGTGTTACTCAATGAAAAGCACCAGTACTATAAACAAGGGGGTCCACTTCTGTCCTTTCTATAGGTTCTGTTGATACTCACAAAAGATATAAGGACCTGTGATGTTTAGGACAATTTGATTCACTAGAGGGCAGGTTTTATATTAAGCACACCAACATTCTGCTCAGTAAGTTTCACCTCTAGGCATCTTCTTTATGTTCTCACAGAAATATCAGAACAGTATCACAGCACAAAACAGTATCACAGCACCACAGTGACACCTTTAGTACCGAAGCTATTTACTGGATGTTCTGGGGGAACATTAGGGGAAAAGCAAAGCAGGGGGAAGATTAGGGTTTTCAATTCCTTCCCTCTATCCATACTTATTGAAAGGTTTTAACTCATGACTGCTCCAGGGAGAATTACAGCAAGTCGACGAATAACACGGTCTGGATAAAAGTATTTGCCTGTTTGCACGACCTGTTTCATATTCATTTAAAAGTCTGATACCAACCAGATGCCCCACAATGATGATAAATTTAATTTATTTCCAATTTCTCAAACTCTTCCACAGATTCAGGCAGCACAGTCACAGCCATTAGCTCCCTGAGTCTGGATGAATCACTGAAGGAACGGAATTGATCAGGCAGATGGATTGCAGTGCACGGCTAAGAGTCTCCAAAGAAGGGGGATGGCAAAAATCCAACATCAAATAGATGATGAAATGGCCATTTCCATTAAGGGAACATCACATCACAGATATTAATTAGGAGGCACTAAAATAGAGTTAAGTGGATATGGGGGAAAATGCTGAGTTAAAGTCACCCCGGGTGTCCTCAGCCTGAGGTAATTACAGATGTGAAGGTGAGTCATAGATCTGCGATTTTCCATCTATTTTACAATGGCTGCAGGTAAATCAGACCAGATATAACTCCACAGTGATGAAGCTCTTTTAGACTGGGGAGAAACTATCCTTAAAAAAAGAAAAAAATCTAATGTTTTACTTGTCCCAGGGAAATTACGTCCTTTATTTACAGAAACATTGACGGGAAGTGGCAGGAGACCGCTGCTCTCGGGCAGCAGAAGCGCAGCAAGCGAGAGAGACGAGCTTTCAGTTTCGATGCCCGGCACTCTAACACACCTTTCACAAATTCATCTTTAAAAATGGATGGAATATTTTTTTCTGAGTCTTCAGTTCAAATCTACCTTAACAGCTAAAAATTAAAAATCTTTTAAGAGTATTATTCGATACACTCAAATACTGGAGACAATCACATTCCAGACCTTCAGCGCCCTCTAAAACAGTCTGAGATCAACATTCAAAGTATTCATAAGCCCAACAATGAATTTATGACAGTTTAATTTTTTTGTTCTGTAGTTCCATACGCTTTTTGTTCGCTAATAACTTCTAACTGCATCCTTCTTATCTGCATACATAATACACAACAAATGCAGACATTATACACAGTGAAATAAGCCAGAAAGAAAAACACCAATACACTATACTAACACATATATATGGAATTTAGAAAGATGGTAATGATAACCCTGTATACGAGACAGCAAAAGAGACACAGATGTTTAGAACGGACTTTTGGACTCTGTGGGAGAGGGAGAGGGAGAGGGTGGGATGATTTGGGAGAATGGCATTGAAACATGTATACTATCATGTAAGAAACAAATCGCCAGTCTATATTCGATACAGGATACAGGATGCTTGGGGCTGGTGCATGGGGATGATCCAGAGAGATGATATTGGGTGGGAGGTGGGAGGGGGGTTCAGGATTGGGAACTCATGAACACCCGTGGCTGATTCATGTCAATGTATGGCAAAACCAATATAGTATTGTAAAGCAAAATAAAGTAAAAATAAAAAATTTTAAAGTAAAATAAAATAAAATGTCCAGTTTTCAAAAAATTGAGATGTGCAAAGAAACAAGAAAGTTGGATCCATATTCAGGGAACAAAAGTATTCATGAGTAACTGTCCCTGAGAAGCTCAGATGCTGGACTTACTAAACAGAAACTTTAAATCAAATGTTTCAAATATGCTAAAAAAAAAAAAAAAAACCTAGAGAAAATTATGTCTAAAAAACTAAATGAAAATATGAGAACAATGCCTCATAAATAGAGAATCTCAATGGAGATAAGAATCAAATGAAATTTTACAGTTGAAGAGTATAATACCTGGAATAAACATTTCACTGAAAGGATTAAAAAACAGATTAGAGATGGCAGAAGGAGGAGTCAGTGAACTCAAAAATAAGTCAATTAAAATTACCCAGTTACAGAAACAAAAAGAATGAAGAAAAATGAACAGAATTCAGAGACCAATGGGATATCAACAAATGTACCAACTAAACTCCAACTTTGGCCACCTGATGTGAAGAGAAGACTTATTGGAAAAGACCCTGACGCTGGGAAAGACTGAAGGCAGGAGGAGACAGGGATGACAGAGGATGAGATGGTTGGGTGGCATCACCAACTCGATGGACATGAGTTTGAGCAAGCTCCGAGAGTTGGTGATGGACAGGAAAGCCTGGCATGTAGCAGTCCACAGGGTCACAGAGTCAGACACGACTGAGCGACTGAACTGAACTGAACCAACACATGCATAATAGGAGTCCTAGAAATAAAGAGGAGAGAAAGGGACACAAAAAATACTTAAAGATATAATGGCCAAAAATGTACCAAATTTATATAAACATTCAAGACATGCAATGAATCCAAATAGGATAAAGTCAAAGAGATACACACATCATAGAACAGTTCAAAGACAAAGAGGAAATCCTGAAAGCAGAACGTAAGGGACAAAATTTAGATACATTCCTGTAGGCTGCCGACAAATGTATCTGAGGTAAACATGTGGCCCCAGAGTCTGAGTCCTGTCATATACCTCTTGGTAGATGGACTAAGCTGAGTCATACATTTGATAGAACAGGATGCGGTTCTCATCCCACTGTAATCTTTGAGGATGACAATCAACCAAATCTTCTACACTGAGTCTGTTAGTCTCCTGCACGAATAGACTGAAAGAGGAAATGAACCTTCTTTTGCAGAAAGAAAAAAGCATCACCAACTGATGGCTGGTCATGGCTTTTATACGGGAATGTCCCCTCAGGCGGGCTTCCGAGGCAGTACAGTGGTAAAGAATCTGCCTGCCAATGCAAGAGACGCAAGAGACCTGGGCTCAATCCCTGGGTCAGGAAGATCCGCTGGAGAAGGAAGTGTCAACCCACACTAGTATTCTTGCCTGGAAAATTCTATGGACAGAGGAGCCTGGCGGGCCACAGTCCATGGGCTTGCAAACAGCTGGACGCGACACAGTACGTTCTTTTAGGTACCTGAATAAAAAAGGCTTACCTTCCCTGCAGTGGCTGATTAAGAGTTTCTTAAGAGTTATGAGTTAACCATCATTTTTTTGATAGCTTATACACAAAAAAATACTCTGAGATAGTGATATTGCAATCTAAAGAAACTTAAGGAAAGTACTGTGAATCCTAATAATAGGCCTGTAAGTATAAATTTGACTGTATTTCCATCTTTTCTCCTCCCACTATGATAATCATGCTTTTTCTCTTAAGATTAGAAATTAGAATAAATGTAGGTTACTGATTTATTTCCCTTCTATAAAGCTCACTGTTGTATTGACCCTCTTCAAACTGCAACTGTTTTTTAGACTTAGTGTGTTCATATGCAAGTACAACAAATCCCTCTGGAAGTATAATAAAAGGATGGTAACAGGATTCGTGCTCAAAGACAAATCACTATCTTTTTTTTAAGGGTACTATATCATAAAATTTTCAAACTAGAGAGTAACTGAACCGTTTTTACCCTTGTTCCTCAGATAAAGAAACCAAGAAAGAAAATGTGGGGATAAAATATCTTACTCAAGATTATGAAAATGAAACTAACAACTTTTAAAAACCAAGTATAAATTAATGAAATAAAGTACTAAGACTAACTCCTTTGTTGTTCACCAAAACTATCACAATGTCGTTAAGTGGTTATACCCCAATACAAAATAACAAGTTAAAAAAAAAAAAAATGTTGGGACCAACGCCCACGGGAAAGACAAGCTGTAACTGAGTGGCCTCTAGTCTTCATGATCGTCCTGGATGGAGAACTATTCCACTGTCCAGGTGTCTCAGAACTAACCTGTGATGATAAGACATTCGTTGTGGTCCAGCACCTCAGTGAAGAGCCGTGAAACAATCAACTCAGGGTTGATTAAAAAGCGGATTTCTTCCTGCACAAGTCCTGCGCCGGTTACACCTCCTCCAACAAAGCGGTTTGCAAAATCCACCTATGTGGGAAAAAGTGACATGTTAAATGCTGATTTCAAGTACCTACATTGATGATTAAGAAGCACTCCCTTTAAGCTCTGACCTTCCTTTCCTTCCCTATGTAAATCAGTCCCCAAGTTATCAACCTTCCCAGGGACACTGGGGTGTGCTTGACCACACTCTTTCCCTTTACTGCAGTTAGCATCTCTGAATATTTCTTTGGATTCCAAAACCTTAGAATTTGCGTTTAGGCAAAAGCCTCAATGTGATCATATGGGCTCTTGTTTAGAAACCTTATTCGTGCTCTGAGGGCTACAAATCAAGGGAGGTTTTATCTGGAAAGGTTTTAGGGTCATTTCTCCACCATTCACTACTCAATTTCCGTTTATGTACGTCATATGACATTAATATAATTACACAAACATATCACATCTTATTGTGCTTTGCTTTATAGCACTTCACAGATATTGCAATTTTTTTTTTTTTAAACAAACTGAATGTTTATATCAATACTGCATCAAGCAAGGCTCTTGGTGCCATTTAACATATAGCATTTGCTCACTTTGTGTCATATTTTGGTAATTAATCCCTGAAATATTTCAACCCTCAACCAGCAAAAAGATTATGACTTGAGGAAGACTCAGATGATGGCTGAAATTTCTTTGGCAAGAAGTACTTTTTAATCAAGGCATGTACATTTCCTTAGACACCAATGCTACTGGACACTTAAAAGCCCACAGTACAGTGTAAACGTAACTTTTATCAACACTGGGAAACCAAAAAATTCATGTGACTTGCTTTATTGTGATAGTCGGGAACTGAACCCATGATATCATCAAGGTACATAGCCTGTACCTGTTTTATATAACATGGCAATCAAACACTTGTCCTTAAAAGATCTGAAAAGTTTAGGAAGTAACCTTTTCTGAGTAATTTCCTTTTTTTTTCTTTTTTATAAAATTAATTTATTTTTAAATTGAAGATAGCTGCTTTACAGAATTATGTTGGTTTCTGCCAAACCTCAACATGAATCAGCCATAGGTATACATTTGTCCCCTCCCTCTTGAACTGCCCTCTCACCTCCCTCCCCACCCCACCCCACCCCTCTAGGCTACAGAGCCCTGGTTTGAATTCCCTGAGTCATACAGCAAATTCCCACTGGCTATCTATTTTGCATATAGGTTAAACCGTCTGCCTCCAATGCGGGAGACCCAGGTTCGATCCCTGGGTTGGGAAGATTCCCTGGAGAAGAAATTGGCAATCCACTCCAGTATTCTTGCCTGGAGAATCCCATGGACGGAGAAGCCTAGTAGGTTACAGTCCACGGGGTCGCAAAGAGTCGAACACGACTGAGCGACTTCACCTTCAACCTTCAATGATATGGTAATGTAAGTTTCCACGTTACTCTCTCCATACATCCCACCCTCTCCTTCCTGCCCACTCTCCACCCGTGTCCGTAAGTCTGTTCTCTATGTCTGCATTTCCATTGGTGCCCAGCAAATAATTTCATCAGGATCATCTTTCTAAATTCCATATATATGCATTAGTCTATGACATTTGTTTTTCTTTTTCTGACTTAGTTCACCCTGTATAATAGGCTCTAGGATGAACGTATTATACTCTATTATACAGAGTATAATAACTTTTTAAGGGATAAAGATTTCTTCCTTCTAAATTCAATCACAAGCCCCAAACTGCATAAATATTACAAACTTTTTGCTTTAATACACCTAAGGGGGAAAAATGAAGATAAAAAAATCCAGTTTAACAAGAAATTAATACTTGAAACTTAGTTTAAAATTACATGTAAGTTTTCTACAGGGCACTATGATGGGATCTCCAAGTTCCTACTAATAAAGGTGAGTGGGTTAGACAATTCTCAGGAGAAAGTGAGCTCTAGAAGATAATGAAGGACAGGGAAGCCTGGGTTGCAAAGAGTTGGATAGGACTTAGCAACTGAACAACAGTAAGAGAAAGCACACTCAGCCTGCCAGGATTATTCGTCTTCAACTTACTATGTCCTCAACAGTATGCCAGGCTCTACTGGGCAACACGGAAGGAACAGTTTCTAACTCTGTTTTATTCTATTTCAGGAGTTCTGTATGCAGGTCAAGAAGCAACAGTTAGAACTGGACATGGAACAACAGACTGGTTCCAAAGCAGGAAAGGAGTACGCCAAGGCTGTATATTGTCACCCTGCTTATTTAACTTATACGCAGAGTACATCATGAGAAACACTGGGCTGGAAGAAGCACAAGCTGGAATCAAGATTGCCAGGAGAAATATCAATAACCTCAGATATACAGATGACACCACCCTTATGGCAAAAAGTAAAGAAGAACTAAAGAGCCTCCTGATGAAAGTGAAAGAGGAGAGTGAAAAAGTTGGCTTAAAACTCAACAATCAGAAAACTAATATCATGACATCCGGTCCCATCACTTCATGGGAAATAGATGGGGAAACAGTGGAAACAGTGACAAACTTTATTTTTGGGGGCTCCAAAATCACTGCAGATGGTTAACTGCAGCCATGAAATTAAAAGATGCTTGGTCCTTGGAAGAAAAGCTATGACCAACCTAGACAGCATATTAAAAAGTAGAGACATTACTTTACCAATAAGGGTCCGTCGAGTCAAAGCTATGGTTTTTCCTGTGGTCATGTATGGACCTGAGAGTTGGACTGTGAAGAAGGCTGAGCGCCAAAGAATTGATGCTTCTGAACTGTGGGGTTGGAGAAGACTCTTGAGATTCCCTTGGACTGCAAGGAGATCCAACCAGTCAATCCTAAAGGAAATCAGTCCTGAATATTCGTTGGAAGGACTGATGCTGAAGCTGAAACTCCAGTACTTTGGCCACCTGATGCAAAGAACTGACTCACTGGAAAAGACCCTGAGGCTGCGAAAGACTGAAGGTAGGAGGAGAAGGGGACGACAGAGGATGAGATTGTTGGATGGCATCACCAACGCAATGGACATGAGTTTGAGTAAACTCTGGGAGTTGGTGGACAGGGAAGCCTGGCGTGCTGTGGTCCATGGGGTCACAAAGAGTCAGACATGACTGAGCAACTGAAGTGAACTGAGATTACACATATACACCAAATTGTGTACATACACAGTCATATACAATGAAACACCCAGAATTTAGTGAATAATGTAAGAGATTTCTATACTGTATATGAAGAACTCACTCCTGGGTCTCTTCTTTACTCACACTACTACCACACTCACGACACTTCTGACACCAGATGCGTGGATTTTCCGCAATTCTGCAACAACCAGCTGGATGTCCTACAATCCAATTCAGTTCTGACACTCTCTACCAGGAGTCAGTGAATGATCCCCACAGGCTTAAGGATTCAGTCCTACAAGACTGCCCCAGTTCAGATGCCAATTTCAAGTCCCAGACTGGTACTTCTAGTTCACCAGCTATAAATAAGAGTTTCCATTAACCCCTTCCAAGGTTTGATGACTTGCTAGAATAGCTCACAGAATTCAGGGTAACACTTTCCCTTATGATTTATTGCAAAGGATACAGTAAAGGATACAGATGAATAGGGCTTCCATGGTAGCCCAGATGGTAAAGAATCTGCCTACAACCTGGGAGAACAGGGCTTGATCCCTGGGTTGATCCCTCCTCCCCTGGAGGAGGGCATGGAAACCCATTCCAGTATTCTTGCCTGGAGAACCCCCATGGACAGAGGCATCTGGCGGGCTACAGTCCACGGGGTCGCAAAGAGTCAGACATGACTGAGTGCCTAAGCACACACAGAGATGGACAGCCGGATGTAGATGCCAGGCAAGGTGCACGGGAAGGGGCATGGAGAGTCCACACCCTTTCCAGGCAAGTCATCTCCCAGGACCTCCACACATTCACCAACCCCAAAGCTCTCCAAATCCTGTACTTTGAAAATTTTTATGGAAGCTTCAGCACATTCGCATGACCAATCATTAACTGAGTCTCTGGTTCCTCTCGCTTTCCCAGAGGATGGGGGGTGGGGCAGAAAGTCCCAAACTTATAATCACGGCTTAGTCTTTCTGGTGCCCAGACCCCATCTGAAGGTGCCCAGGAGCCCACCGAGAGTTGTGTTATTAGAACAAAAGGCATACTGGGAGATTTCACGGGATCAGACACTCTTAGTTAGGACCTGGGGTCAGAGACCAAACATTAGAGCAAAAGGCATTCCCAGCGCCCTCACCACTCAGGAGATCACAGGGCTTTAGGAGGTTGGGGCCAAGAACAGGCTGCAAAGATGACTACATAGACTTCCTATGATTCCACGTATCCTTTCAGACTACTGTATATTATAAGATTTCTTAAAACTTGTATTCTTTAAAGCAATTATATGAAATGGTACTGTGAGGCCTGTTTTACAGAAGTGAAACAAGAATATGAATTTTAAAATATTTATTATTTATTTATTCTGCTGCACTGGGTCTTAGCTGTAGCATGTGGAATTCAGCTCCCTGACCTGGGATCAAACCCAGGTCTCCTGCATTGGGAGTGTGGAAGCCACAGGACCACCAGGAAATTGCCAAGAATATGAATCTTCTGACTTGCAGAAATATATGTGAAAAGAGAGAAATCAGGAGAAGATAAGGTAGTCTTCTTTCATCACACAAGAACTTAGAAAATACTGAAAAATATGACTGGACAAGTTTTTGAAATAAGTCACCACAGTAAATCATATATATTTGGGCTTATATTCTGGCATAATGAATCAACATTAAACCTTTAGCTGATATAGAAAAATAATTTTCATTAAACTAGTCTACTGATTAGAAACAGTTACCTACTGCACCTAAAGTCTTTATACACGGGGTGGCTCCCTGCTTAGACTGTCCAGTTCAAACACTAATGAGAGATGCTGAGAGCTGCGGCGTACAAAGGCGAGTCAGGCGTGGCTCCTGGTTTCGCAGCAGTTGCAGGCTAGATGGGAGTCAGGCGCACAGTTAGAATGATAAGGTGATCATCAAAGAACCTATTCGGATGTGTCTGGTACTTCAGAAATAACACAGTTAACCAGAAGTGGAGCATGGGGAGAGCAGGAGAGTGTTACAGAAGGAAGCGGCACTCCACTGAGAATTTGCTGACACTTAGGCTGAAGGAACTGCCGTACAAGGACCTGGGAAAACCCACATGCAAAGCGCTGTATGAAGAGAGGGGTGAGCAGATTCCTCACGCCTAGCTGCAGAGTACAGGATGTGGAGAGTTACAGTTGGCGATGAGCTGGCCAAGAAATTCACACTTAATTCTGAGGATTCTGAGAAAGATTCTAAGAAAAATAACAACTGGATCTGTGTTTTAGGAAGATAATTTAGACTAGAGTTTAAGGAATGAACTGGAAAAGGAAAAGCAGAAAGACTAGTTAGGTAAATACTGAATAGTTTAGACAAGAAGCATTCCTAGGGCCTCGATTCGAACAGGTCAGTGGGGTGGGGGGGCGGGGATAGACCCAGCAAACAAATATAATGGACAGCTCTTGAAAACTGAGAGATTGGCTAAATATCATGGTACTCTGAATAGAAATGAGAAACAAAGAAGGTCTGAGATCAGCTAAACTTAATTGTTACTGAAACAAGATACATAACTAAATTTAAAAGATAAGCTCTATTCAATCTATATCGTACTTGAAAATGATAAATGAAATACAGTTAATGTGCATGCTACTGTTCATTCTCTGAATAAAAGGCCAACATTTATTACTTAAAAGGGATGCACAGAAATAAACTCAGCATGCCTCTGAAAGCAGGAGTCTTTTAGAAAATCAAAGTTTCTACTACTTAAAAAAGTTCTTAATAAACGGCTCTCTATTACAGGTGAGAAACCTGTTCCAGTACATGAAAACAAGCATACGAGTGCTTCTTTATTTTCAGCCTTTTTCCAACTCACTTTCCTTTAAAGCTACTTGTTCAGCTTACTTAATTTTTGAATTATAACTTGATGAAAAGAGAGAAATGATAACACTCCTTAGAGAGGTTTTGTTGTTGTTGCCATTCAGCATAATGTAATTTATACGCTACACCAGGAGCTTTGGAGCACTGCAATACAATATTCCCCGATCTCCTGGGGATACGTGGCATACGCAGGGAGAAAAGTAAATAGAAACCTTTATGGCATCCTTTTAATCACCAAGGTTTCACATTTATCTATAATACATTCCGAGAAGTGGGGAGGATCTGCACCCTGAAGGTTGTTGAATGCCTCCTGCTGACGCGCTGTGAAGAAAGGCCAGCACTTCTGCGGCGCTGGCCAGCGGAGGCCCGCTGATTTCACGCGCGTTAAGCCTCCCTCAGTTAATCCAAGATGCTAATGTAGCTAAGAACCTTGTCAAGATGGAAATGTGGGGGAAAAGTGAGTCATTCGAAACAAATTTTAGCCCTATTTCAAAATTATTGCTTTATTATAGAGAAGAAAAGGGACTTATTAAATACAAATTCTAGAAAAACTTAAGTACAGGACAAAAATTAATTCAGTTATCCTAAGTATTTTAGTCTATAATCTTCATCACTGGACGAAGGTGATCTAAAACAAAATATGGTCTGCCTCTTTGAAAATATTAAATACAAATATATCTAAATAAAAGGTCATTCTAAAAAGACTGTAGGCACCTACCTAAAGTATATGCATGAAATAACTAGCCAAATGCAAATCAGTCAGGGCATTTTATAATAAATATTTTAAAAAATAGTCCACATTCAAACAAACTGTCCATTATTTAATAACTGCATTATTTAACTTCTAACCCTATATAAACGTTAAGGCTCTGAAGAAAAATCAACTGTTCTCAGCATAAATGAAATGGTGTACAAGTTTCTTTCAAAGAAAATCAGGATTACAATGCTCTCATAAATAAGATAGAACACAAAGCACTCACATTCCATCTCTGATTAGTGATTTTTTTTTTTTAAAGATCACTATAAAGCAAAAGGAAAGCACATGTTCGGGTTAGGCGTCACAACAATTTAAAGCTAGATACACAAAACGTTTTATTTGTTAACTCCTTTTTCCAAAAATATATTTTTAAGTAATGGCAGTAACATAGAATAATAAAAATTGAGAGATGGACAAAATTACCTGCTCTAAAACAGGACATCAAGAGTCAGCAAGTGAGACAGCAAGTGTATTTGGCTCACAAACCTAAAACTATTACATATGGGAGAGAGGACTTTCTTATCAATCAGTCTTAGATGTCTGCCTCCTAGACCCAAACAAGGTTGGTGGCAGAAAAACATCTCAAGCTGGTCATTATTTAGGGCAGAGCAAGAGCCTTTAAAGAAAAAGAACACAAGTGTCTGGTGACAGCTTGTCAAGACTATACCCTGGGAACTTCCTCCACTGTCAATTTACAATCTGTGTCTGAACCGAGAGGCCTGACGTTGTCCAGATCTTGGGATCTTCTGTCAAAGGCGTTTTTAAAGAGGCACATGGAGGATACAGAGAGCGCACGCCGGCGGTAACAGCATTACCCAGGCTGTCAAGATGACCTGTTCAGCGTTCTTCTCCATTCTGCTATGATGCTTGTTTGCACTGAATCAACTTAGAAGAAAATGAACAGCTTTTCAAACTTCCTTCGCTTCGGAAGCTTGACGACAGAGCCTCCCCCCGCAGCCCAGCACTGGGCGCCGCCTACCTGCAGCATGCCTTGGCCATTTCCTTCTATGGTACCTTCGTAAGTGACGTGCAATCGAGTCAGAAGTTTTTCACATCTATGATTTAAAAAGAGATTTCCTCATTTATTTTTCCAGTGGTAAGTATTTCCCTATAGAAAAGTCTGACAATACAGATTAACTAGAAAAGAAAACTGAAACTATTCCAAATCTCAAAAGTCAGAAATAGGTGCTTTCTCTTCACATTCCTGGGACAGTCTCCCCCAATTTTTCTTATTCAAATACATAAACAGACATATCTAAATTAAAATGGGATCATATACTGTTTTGAAAACTGGTTTGCCCCTACAAAATACCAGTTTCTCCCCTTTTATTTTTTAAAACATACTTTTATACAATTTTTAACGGTTACTTTCTATTTACAGTTCTTACAAAATATTGACTATATTCCTCATGTTGTAACATCCCTGGGCCTATCTAACATCCAAGAGTTGGTATCTTCAGCTCCCCACCCTATCCCTGCCATCACTGGTAACCACCAGCTTATTCTATCTGTGAGTCAGCTTCTTTTTTGTTATATCCAGGAGTTTACTATATTTTTTAGATTTCACATATAAGTGATATGATATAGTATTTGTCTTTCTCTGTCTGACTTATTTCGCTTCTCAGCATAATGCCCTCCAAATCCATCCACACTGCTTCAAAGGGCGAGATGTTGTCCTTCTTGATGACTGAGCAGTGCTCCACTGTGTGTCCGTGTGTGTGTGTCACAACCTCTTCACCCATCATTTCTTGATGGGCACTTGGGTTGTTCCCGTATCTTGGCAACTGTGAATATGCTATCAACATTAGGGTGCAAGTATCTTTTCAAATAAGCTTTCGGCTTCTTTTGGATATATACCCAGGAGTGGAATTACTGGGTCATACGGTAATTCTGTTTTTAGTTTTTTGAGAAAGCACCATACTGTTTTCCACAGTGACTGTACCAGTTTAAGTTTCTCCTCTTTAACAGCTGAAAAATTTCTCAAAATGTTTTTAAAACTTAGGATCTAAGAAATATTATTATGCTAGAGTTGGCAACCTAAGGAAAAAAACAGAAAAAAGTGACCCAAGAATTATATACAATGCTCAGAGGGGCTCTATTTTCACGAGTTTGGAAATTGTGTGTGTGTGTGTGTAGGGGGGTGTCTTAATGACATGCTACAGAACTCCTACAGAAACCCTGATCTATGGTATTTTTATATTAATGAAACTGATAGGTAAGTGTAGTACCTGTAAGTCATAGTTATTTTCTTTCTTTTTCATAAACCATGGTCACTAAGGTGTATATAGGGTTCAGATAAACTACCCCCAAATCTGGCACCCTGGCATATTGAATATTTTAAGCTGAAGAAGTCTGAGAAAATTACAGAAGCCACTCTGACTTCTTCCCCCTCTCATGCTTCTTGCCTGAAACAAGCCATAAAACTCTCACGTGAGGGACACTACCTATGCCTGGAAGAAAGGAGCATTCTTATCTCTGAAGACAAAGAAATGCCAAGAATTCTAATGACCAGACTTTGCTGTTTCCTGCAGTTTACTATAACCACTCCATGCTTTTGTACACATGATATTCCTGCATGACTGTCTATTCTTCTCCAAACCTAGCATAAAAGTACATAGATCTGTTTATTTGGGTCTTCATTTCCTCATAAAGGTTCCTGTGTCACATAAAGCTAATAGTAAAAATTCCTTTTTATTAATAGCAGTTGATGATGACATTTTTTCTTAGATTTTTTTTCTCCTGATTATTTACTGAATAAAAATAAATAAACCATAATAGAATGCAACGGAATGTAACAGATATAAACTCCTTTCATAGAATGGCATAAACTTTTCAGAGGGGACTTGCATATTTTTAGAACAATTACATTAAAAAAAAACAAACAATAAACCAATTCAGCTGGGAGCCCTATCTATTTACTGGGATTTGCTTTCATCCTGGTATCAATGAGTCCAAATATATTTCCAGTAAGGCTCCAATCCAGGTTATTCGTTGTAGTTCTAAAAGCTTCATCTGTACTCATTCAATCTTCACAACATCCCTACTGCTATCTCCCTTTTACAGATGAGGAAACAAAAGTACAATAAGCATTTAAGTAACCTAATACTAGTAAACGAAGCAACAAAGATCTCAATCCAGAAAGTCTAGGTAAACTATACTTTTAGAAAAATTACTTCCCAAATCTCTTGGAGAAAGTTAGTACCATGAGTTCGATTCTCTTCCGTTTCCTTCTGGAAGCGGGGAGAAACCCTCCTTTCCTAGCTATTTTATGCCCAGGGAGGTCGTCTGTGAGGATACTACGGAAGAGATGAAGAGGCGCGGCCCAGGAGGCCCGTCTGCTGCCGACTATTCTCTGTGACCGCAGCTGTCACTCCTCAATAAAATTACGAAGCTGCTGAAACTAGGTTTTTTTAATAAGCATCCTTCAACTTCCTAATAGGTTTCCCCTTCTGTCCCCAGCAAATTCTTCACACCACTGCCCCAGGAATCAAATATTATTCTGGTTCTCTGTGATTAATTAAGCCACTAAGATATTTCGGAGAAGGCAATGGCACCCCACTCCAGTGTTCTTGCCTGGAAAACCCCATGGATGGAGGAGCCTGGTGGGCTGCAGCCCATGGGGTCGCTAAGAGTCAGACACGACTGAGTGACTTCACTTTCACTTTTCACTTTCATGCATTGGAGAAGGCAATGGCAGCCCACTTCAGTGTTCTTGCCTGGAGAATCCCAGGGACGGGGGAGCCTGGTGGGCTGCCGTCTATGGGGTTGTACAGAGTCAGACACGATTGAAGTGACTTAGCAGCAACACTAAGATATTTACTGATAATCACAGGGTTAACTATAATGCCAGAAATTCGGAAGTCAGAAAAGCCTCTAGCTTCCTGGCATCCATTTAGCCCTGTACCCTTGGGAAAACTAAACAGTCCTCATCTCTTCTTCATCCTCTCTCTTCAAGTGAACACACGCTTCTGGTTCTGTGGAATCTTGGAGATGGGTTTTAATTGCACTCTCCAACTCACTTATGAAGCAACTCAAACAAGAATCAATGAAATGAAAAAAAAAAGTTTGAAAAGTATCAAGTTAAATTCTGCCTATCTAGGTTAAGGGGACTATCTTGGTCTTCCTCAAGGGGCAGAATTATCTTATGGACACAGCACCCTCACCAATCCCTTCTCTCCCAGATGGTATACAAATAGGTGCCCTTTGACATTAGTGCCAAACGAACGCCAGAGACAGAGGAGAGATTCTGAGCTAAATTAAAAACAATTCCTCTGAAAGATCTATAAAATCGACACCAAAGCGACACGAATCAAAGATGTATTCCTATTAGAGACTAACAAAAGAGCTAAGAAAAGCAACCTTCTGTACTCTACTCAGGGCAGACGACACAGCAGATTGTTACTTTAGTTCTTGGCACTATATTTTAAGAAGGACCAATTGCTTAGCGTATGTTAAGAGCAGAGTTTAAAGGGTTTACAACCCATATTACATGTGAAATGAGTAGTTTAATATGTACTTATGTGCATTGTTAGAGGTGGGGGGTAGATCAAGAAAACATTAAGATACACCAAGGAGGGTCAAATGTTAAAGAAAATCAGATCTATTGTAGCTCCAGAAAGAAGAACCAGGAATGGGATTTGGCATGGTAGGGAGATTTCTGGAAGACAGACTTTTTCAGTGCATTAAAGTATCAGATAATAACACAAGTAGCCCACAGTGGGAAGAGTGTGGTCAAACAGCGGATCTCCCATCACCAGGCCTGTCTAGTCTCCGCCTGTTACAGGTATTACAGAGGTGACTGTTTTTAGCAGGCAGCTGGAACAGGTGACTTCCGGGTCCCTTTTATCTCTAATATGCTATGATTCCAAAACGCTGTACAGGGCTCTTCCTTTCTGACTCAATTTTGTTCTTGTTTCTGTCTTTCGGTTGCTTAATCTTTTATCCACGTCCCTCTGCTATAATAATATCATCTCAGCCATGCCATCCGCCTCCTAAAGGAAGTTTGTTTTTCTTTCACCTCACAAATAAACATCTATGATGGATGAAAACACAGGAAAGTCATCTAAGCATATATACCTTTTCAACTTAATTCCTTGAACAATAACTAACTCCCTTTCATCGTTAATTCCAAACAAAACAATTACAGACTATGGTAAAAATCATTAGAAAGTGGAGATGAAGGGCACTGGTTAACATGAGTGCACATCCAAACTATGCCTGTAGTCTGTCGGATCATGTCCTCACAGGCACTGAAAAAATAGGCCCACTCTGCTTTAAGTGCTCTGCGGATTTGCTCCAGGTTAGAACTATTTCAGGGCACTAAGGAACGTACAAATCTGAATCAACCCACATTGATTACTATTATCCTTAGCATATGCAGGTTAATAATAAGGAAAAAAAACCCTAGGAAATTAGAAACTTCCACAAAATTGCCAATTCTCTGATGGTAAATTCTTTGGATGGTAAAGGATCTGCCTGCAATGCAGGAGACTCAGGTTCTTTCCCTGGGTCAGGAAGATCCCCTGGAGAAGGGAACAGCTACCCACTTCACTATTCCTGCCTGGAGAATTCCAGGGACAGAGGAGCCTGGTGGGCTACAGTCCACGGGGTGGTAAAGAGTCGGACACGACTGAGCGACTAACACACACACACACGTGGACAGCCAAATTCCAAAATCCTTTGCCACTCAGACAAACTCTAAATAACTACAATTTACACTTTATTTTAACTTAAAAAATGCACTGCTCTTGTCCTCCAGAAAGAAAGCCATAAAATACAAACACTAACCGTAAAACCGAGGGTAAGGAGGAATATTAAATATTGGTGTTTAACATTAGTGTCTTTCACAGAAAACTCCTAAATTCTAAATAGGACTTTGTTTCAGAAGACAAAACTAAGGCAAAAAGAGTAGAAATGAAAGGGCTGCAGACTGATTCAAAAGGCATGACCTTTCTAACGATGAGAGCTGACAATTGATCATGTTAAGAAGAAACTCCCTGGTCCTAGGGCAATCAAGAGGCTGGAAGACTATCTTTCCAGGGGCTATAAAATTGAATCCTCTCATGGTGAAAGAGTCCTAATTCTAAGATTACAGCAATTTACATTATTATTACCTTTCCCACTCTGGAAAATCTTCAAGACTCTGTCTTGTAAATGTCACCAACCCAGTGGGCTCTACAAAAGCAATAAAAGAGAAACACATCCAAAATAAGTTTTGAGTTTGAAAAGACTATATATTTAGTAAAAGAATGGGTCTAACAAAGGCTATAAAACAAGTCAGGAAATACTAAGCTTAGTGTTGGAATACAATAGAAGGTTGATTTAAAATAATATCCTTACAGTAGGAATTCTTTCCACAAAATAATAAGCCGGCCCTAAGGCACAGAACTATACAGACAGCAGCACAACAGCAGGCAGAGTGCTGGCGCCTTTTGGTTAAGTTTCCCAAACTGAAGAGACTTAGAAAAAAAAAACTGGCGGGGGGCAGACGCACACCGGGTATAGTTCACACACAAAGACAAACTGAAGTTTAACCTGTAGAGTCCTTAAAAAAAAAGTCTTAATCCTAAACCTATGGACTGGAGACTGTCAATACACTTATGTGTCGTATAATAAATATGTCTAAGATTAAAAAAGAGAATGGTTGGCATGTACTCTGAGGTGACAGAGCTAAGTTCAGGGCTTGGACGATACGCAGTTGCTCTATTTATAAGGCGTCTCAGCCAGAAGGAAGAGCCACTGTATTCCAAGAGGTTACAGAGAATGATGACATAGCTTTCAAGGAGCAATAGATATGAGAGGATCAAAATGCAGTAAATTTTAGAGGATAAGAGCCTTCTGTGTTACGTTTTTTTTTTTTTTTTTAAACTAGTGGCAAAAGCAACAAATAAATCAGCTGGCCAGAAGTAATTTGTTTGATTCAAATCAAAGAACAAACTAAGAAGGCCAGGCCATTTCTGTTTAAAAAAAGAATGCTCTTAAGCAGAGAGAGAGATGTCAGGAACTATTAGTGATAATGGTGGTGGAGTCCCAGTGAAAGGCCGGCAATCATTTCATTCCCTTGGATGATTCCACATTTCTTTGCTCTCAGTCACAGTCAGCAACAACTCCAAAATCATATGGGGTAGTTACAGGAGAAAACAGAATTCTGTTAACATGAGTTACAAAATATTCTCTAGATGTCTAACTTCCTTTAAGACAAATGGCTAGAGTGATTAAAATTCCAAGTCAGATAATTCAAATACTAGAGCAGTGACTCTATTAATAGGAGACTAAAGTCTGTGGCAACGGCACCCCACTCCAGCACTCTCGCCTGGAAAGTCCCATGGATGGAGGAGCCTGGTAGGCTGCGGTCCATGGGGTCGCAAAGAATCGGATACGACTGAACAACTTCCCTTTCACTTTTCACTTTCATGCACTGAAGAAGGAAATGGTAACCCACTCCAGTGTTCTTGCCTGGAGAATCCCAGGGACGGGGGAGCCTGGTGGGCTGCCGCCTATGGGGTCGCACAGAGTCAGACACGACTGAAGTGACAGCAGCAGCAGCAAAGTCTGTATCATCATTTAGTAATTTAGCAGAAAAATAAGAACATTAAATGGCCCTCATATGTACTAGGAGAGACCAAGAGAATTTTTAAAAATTAACATTTCTGGCAAAGCAAGAGAAAAGGCAGAAGAATATGACTCTTTAGATATATATTAATAACCCCCCCCCAAAAAATCCCTTGAGAACATGCCTATTACCTTTCTTTCATAAAAAGACATCTTTTATACCAGAATGGGTTATTTTGGTTAATCAAATATTTCTCTTAATAAACTCACAGTATATACTACATACGAGTCATCACTTTTTATAAATACTCCTTTTATAAGATAGTTTTATCTAAAATTATATTGAAAATAATTCAGAAAGCTGTTTAAAATCATTCAGTTTAAAATTGTTCAGTCTCAAGAGCCTCACTATAATTACATAGACTGACAACCCTGAAAAGTTGGTCTTGATGGAATCATATTTTATCAATTCTAAAAAGTGTATTTTCATATATTAAGTTTCTGAAACTACGAATATACCTCAAAGGTATCTAGCCACTGCTACTGGTCTGTATCAAAGCTGAATTTTTCCAAAGAAGATGAACATCTGCTTCTGCCATCTTCTGGAACACCACCAACCTGAGACCAGTCTGAATTAAGCCTTCTGTTGCAGGTGTCTATGGATCACCCTGGTCCTAAGACTTCCGGTCCCAGGCGTGATGCTCACGGTTCATGTTCTCAGGGAAGCTTCTTTCGGGTGTCCTCTCTGCCTAGGCTGATACCTGTAGCTTCTTTGTTTCCCCTTTCTGCTTGGCAAAGTTAATTTCTCACTTATCCTGAGGCTAAAGGTACAGGCCTCTGGTGTCCCAGCTTGGTAAGAGATCTCCTACAACTGCCTCATGCTGAGTGCTTTTCCATTCTTAGTGGTGCCTTAATACAATGAAACTTCTTGTCATAGATCCTGTCCTAGAGTTGATGAAATACGGCACTTTAAATAGGTTTCTATAGTTTCTATTCAGTAGAACTCCAGAACTTTATATATAAAGTAATTATTAAATTGCAAACCTCTCTTTTATTCTACCTAGTATTTCCTTCTGAAGTCTGTAGCTTTACATCCTAAAAACCTATAGCATATCATACTATATTTCTACAAAAAAACAAATTACCATGTACAGTGAAAAAGTCAGAAAATAAAATGTCTAATTATCATTTATTTTTTCAGCCTAATTCCCAATATTTATGATGATTTATAAATTTCTAGCTGAAAAAACAAAATTTTAGGTTTTTCCCTCAAAACACTTAAAATCCTAAAATTTGGAAAGGCAAATTGGCTTTTAGAGCATACATGCATGATTTGACCTCAGGGATAGAAAAATAACTTCAAATTATTAAGATATATTCATTCTGTTTAGATTTATGACAGCAAAAAATATATTTACTTTTCTAACAAATTAGTATAAATTTTAACTCAGTTTTATGTCTCATAAGC